>WUAM01000431.1:86137877-86161000 GCA_024336885.1 Actenoides hombroni | reverse complement strand
AGGAGAGGAGAGGAGAGGAGAGGAGAGGAGAGGAGAGGAGAGGAGAGGAGAGGAGAGGAGAGGAGAGGAGAGGAGGAGTTGCTTGAAACACCTTTGTTTCAGAAAGAAAGAAGAGAACTGAAGACATGGCAAGCAAAGGGTGAGAAAAAATGATACTTCATTTAATCCGTTCTCTGAGGGGAGACACTGGCAAGATATTGTGAAGAGTAAGGAACAGAAATGAAGAAACTGTTGTGGAAATTATTAAAGGTGGTGAAAAAGCAGCGGGGTAGTGCATGCTTTGGACTCCACTAGGTTGGAATTCCTGGTTATGTTAGTGGGAAGGGTGGCAGAACTGAAGGAGGGAATTTTGTTATGAAGTCAGCTGGGTCATGAGATTTCCTCTAGAAATGCTCTACAATACAGGCATAGGAGCAGAGGAAGCAGATGTTGGGATTGAGCCAGGCCTGAGGTTGGCAGAGTGACGCCTGCAATGGGCGCAAAGGAAAAAAAGGTGGAGTGGTATTAAGATGGTCAACAACCACATTCTTGGGGGAAGGGAGGAGATGCAGTCATAAACTGTTAGTTTGAAACTTAAGAGAAGATGGAGGGATAAAGTGAGAGAGAAGGAGCCGATGGGGAAGATGATGGTTGGCAATAATGCTCTTGGCAACAGGACGTAGTAACCCCTATCTTGAGTTAATCAGTTGATTCGATCTTTTGAATAGACTGTTTGATGTGTATGAAACTTGAGTACATGATGAGTGATGATGATGCAAAAAAATCAGATGGGTCCTAACATAGGCATTGCAGCGGCCAAACAGGGGTGTGGGAGTCTGCAAAGCGAGGAAGATTAAAACACAGAAACTGAAATCCAGGAGGCTGGCCAATGACAAGACACTGGATAGACAGCCTGAGGAGAGAGAGGTGAGAAAATGGAGTGCAGTGCTGTTCAAAGACTAAGAGGAGGAATGGGGGAACAGGAAGTGGCAAGGCTAGAAAATATCCAACTTGCTCTTTTAGCTACAACATGACACGGAGAAGCACCTGAGCCACAGGATCTCCAGAAGAAACAAGGCAGCAGTGGACAGTACACTTCTCTTACTTTCACATCATCTTCCTGTACTAGTGGCAGACTGGCAGAGAGGAAACATCTTTTCTGCTTTCTCCTTCATCTTCTTATGCTTCTCTGTCCATTCTTTTAATCACATAACTTCTTATGAAAAGGATGGCACAAAGGCCCACTCTATTTCCTTTCACAGTTTTACAGAGTGTAACGTGTCTGACGTGTGCCTGAGAGCTTTGTTGCTGCATGATTTGGAACTCTCTAGGGGCCCTGGGAACGCGGCCCTTATGCTCAAAGAGCACACACATGAGGATTAAAGGAACATGGTTAATTAAGCAGCAGCACTCCCACAAAATAAAGGAGAGCAAGGTGCACCCAGATGTTAATGAGATCATTTATTGATCAAGGTCTGAGTTAGTAAAGGGAAGTGACTGCACTAGTTGCTATGTCCTGACATAAACCAGGAAGGTGGTGGAGCTGCAGTCACCAGTGTCACAGATCCTTGGCAGATGATGCATAACTGGCACTGTTGTGAGGACATTGGTGACATTCATATTTGTAACTTCAGGCTCACAAGGATCAGGCTTTATGCTGCGAGCAAATAAAAAAACCCACTTTTTTTCTGTAAATGTTTATTTTATGTTCTGTATTTTAAATATTTATGTCTCAGTTTAAAAATCGATGAAATATTAAATATGTGAACCTGCGTGTATTATGTGAATATTTAAACAATTTATCAATGGCTTGTGAAACAGATATTGCACCTACAGTGCCAGACCAGACCTGCCATATTACTCAGATACCACTGAACATGCCTTTATGTGTCAGGCCACTATCTGACAGATTCATATCAACTCCACTCCTTTTTATTCTGCAAGTGCACTACAAAAAGAGAACCACAAACCCAACAGTTGTAATTCCATGTTTGCTTACCTCACGTCACACAACTCATAGTATATGTTTCTGCTCTCATCCTTGATGTAAATGGCCACACTGGGTGATTCCAGCATTTTCATCGTCAGCTGCTGGGGGAAGGCACTTACAAAAAGGGCACGAATTGTGTCTGTGCTTGTGATTTCATTCGGCATCCTCAACTGCTTTGTTTCATCTCCGTACTGAAGATATAAAACACCTACAAACAAAATACAGTAGCAAGTCACATATTCTTAAGTGACAGTCATGATCTGGGTTTCAAAATCCAGGAACACAAAATGAGGAGCAAAAAATCAGCTCTCACTGCATATTCATAAAGCACAGACAATGCTTTGCTTTTCAGCACACTACTGGAAGAGAGCACAGAACAGTGATATGGTTGTGCCTTGATAGATACTTTTGTCCCCGTACTGCCCTTTGCCAGAAAGCCTTTTATTGTTCTTCAGTTAGATACATCAGAAGTTTACCTTAAGAAGGTTAACCATACCAAATCTGCTGTGAAGTAGGTGGTGTTGGTAAATCACAAGGGACATTTTTTTAAAGCAGTTGAGGAAGAACTTTATCCTTTTATAGCACCCAGTTTTCCTTAAACACAAATTGTGCACTTTAGCCTCACACTTACCCAACAAAACCCCAAAAAGAACAGATTTCCACTTTAGCACTAGGAATTTTGTATTCACAATTGAATTTGCTGGCATTACATAGCATAAAGCCCAAGGTGAAACTCCTGCCAGGAGTCAAACTGAGGTCTTGCAGAAAAAGAAGAGGCATTTTGGATCCTGTCAGTTCCATGGCACTGTTAATAGCCATCCTAGCACTTGGGGAGAAACATGAGTAATCCTAGATGCTGAATTGCAAAATATGGACATTCTTACTCAAGACAAAAAGATCCCTATTCTGATATAACTAACTCTCTGTTTTCAGGGAATGACAGGCTGTGAGATGCTCAATAATGGAAAAAACATGGGTAACACAGACCAAGGGTTCAGAGGTACTAAGTACCTCTTCCATAATGACGGTGTTGTGCCAGGGCTATGCTGACTCCTATATAACCCACACAACCAGTGGGTGTCTGTACTCCACTGGCCAGTCCTATTAGCTTTGATACAGCTCAGCCCCTTGCCATCCCAAGCTTCAAAGATCTCCGAGGACAGAAGCACTGAGAAGAGTCATCTCAATCAACAGCAGAAATCAGACTGGACTTGGTGGGGTTGACTAGCTCGGACCATGCCTGGCTCCTGAAGACCACCAAAAGGTGGTCTTCTCACAAGAATCTCCAATGTGGGACAGCTTAGTAGGACCTGCACAGCAGGAAACAGGTTGCCACTGGACCACAACCAAACTAAGAAACTTCCTGGGATCCACAGGACTGGGAAGTAGATACAGAGGCAAATGCTCAGCCAAACTACTTTGGATACAGAGTAAACAGGAACTGGTAAGCCCAGGTGGGTGTACACATCCAATCCATACTCAAGGGACAGATGTCCTGCCTGAGCATGGATATAAAATGCACACTGATCTTTCTAAACCATTTCAGGTGTCTCTGCATTGTGCCATGAAGAAACACCTTTACTCTCTTGCTGTCTGTAAGGTGCACAAAGACAATAAAATGGCAGATCATGGCATCACAGAATTGCTAAGGTTGGAAGGCATCTCTAGAGGTCATCTGGCCCAACACCCCCACTCAAGAAGTGCGTAGGTAATTGTGCTTGCACTTAGGGAGGGAAGGTTAGGATGTTTATTTTTCTGAACACTAAACAGACTACCCAACTTTACCTTATCTTTATTATTATTAGACTTCTTTTATAAAATGGAGCTGTTAACCTAATTTTCCTACTATTATCAGGAGCTGCTACATTTTCTTTCATTAAGATTGCAGTCAGTACCTTTATAAATACCACCACAAACTTCCGTTTTTCTTTGGTTGGAAAAATTGTTTCAGACTGAAAAGTAACTAGTTTTCTTCAAATATTGAGGAGAATTTTCCTAAGAATTTTATTTTTAATGCCAATATTCAATGAGTTATTAAACTATATTTCCTTTTTTTTCTTCTCATTTTAATTTGATACATCATTCATGTCTTTATGTTATTCTAGGTAAAACTGGTTTTTTAGTGCTCACTCAAATACTCCATGCAGCTAAACACTCTCTAGAATTCAGAAACTAACTATCTTTGTAAAAAAACCCTTAAGTACACATGTTTTCAATGATTGTATTTATTTCAGTGTTCCAAGAGATGCAAAAATATATTCATTTTTGATGACAGCTTTCAGTTCTTAGGAAGAATATTAGGCAACTTCTATATTTTGGCATTTGAAACTTTCTTGGATTAAATGCCAAAATATTTTTTTTTTTGGCTAAGAAAACAGACTTTGCATATCAGCTTTGCAGTTGTGTGCAATTTTCTTTTCTATCCAGTTTACAAGTTAGAGTAGAATGCAGAAAATGCTGTTTTTGCATTTCAGGTCACTAAGAATATGCTGAATATTGAGCTCCTGAAACCATTAACACAAACGAAATAGTAGGGCTGAAAAGTCGTCTTTATACACAAGCCTAAATCATTTCAGAACAGTCTTGACTCTGCCTGTCCTCCAATAGTCCCATAAAATATTGATCCAAAACAAAATTACAGTTGCCTTTGGGTATTGGATTTTCAAAGCAAATATGCATGTTATCATATTATCCAAAAAGACCATGCCTTAAAACAGACAGCTTTAATATACAACGCAGGGAAATGTTTTGACCACAATCTCACCGTAAGGGAAAGAGACATTTTCAAAGGCATAATAAATTCTTTCTTCTTTACTCTCCCTTAAATCACATGCCCTTTAAAAAAACTACTGCCTTTTTTTCTTGGGTTGTCTGATTCTATATCATGATATAGCGATGCTTATGGGCATTTTCTATTCCATATAACTAACTGCTCACTTCTAAAAATCCCATTTCAGCATGACAGAATAAAGGGACTCAAAATCCATTATTTTAAGCCATTGACTTTATTTTTCTCCCACACATTGCCCGGTTGAAATACTGAACACCAGGAACACCCACAGGCCCAACTTCATGGAAGCTGTGGGAGCTCTGAGGTTAGTTTTACCTTCAGCTAAGAAATTACTCCCATGTAGAATTAAAGCAAGAAGAAACAAAATATAACTCAGGCGTGACTTTTGTTAGGGCACAGTACAGACATCAGCAAAGCTGCTGGAAAGAAAGTTAAAGACAACAGATGTTAATGTCTCCATGACCCCGAAGTCCCTCTTGCACTTACACTTCTGGTACAAGAGATTTACCTGAAATATGAAGATTGTGCCAAGTTTTCAAAACCACAGAGCAAGCAGGACTGTGAAATGCTCTGCTACTCTAGGAAGACAGGTGTGACGATCAGTGTGAATGAGAAAACTACACCATGCAACTGTTTTGAAAGTCCAAGTCAGACAACACTGTGGCTACCACTTCTAGGTGCTACGAGATACTGCCAGCTACAAGGTGAATTGGGATGTTAAGCTTTCCCCTTCGTCATGCTGATATAACTTAATTTTGGAAATACCTCTGGAATTTCTGATTGTTCTTCACTGTATGGGCAACAGGCCACGGAGCTAAACACAGGTCATAGGAGAAAACATTTATGTGCAAGCCAGGCCTTAGAAACTTAAACCTCTTTACAAATTGCTTCACAACATTCCTGTCAACAGAAAGGTATGTTTTATAGTAGGGGAAATTAAACACCCGAGAGGTGAAAGGACATGTTCAAAGAAAAGTTTACAAGCACAAAACTCAGATCTGATGATGATCATGTGAACACACCCCTTGATCACCCTTTCCTTCCCTGCATACAGACCTCTCAAAAACAAGTCTATCTGCTCCCCCCTTTGCCAAGGGTCAGTGACAGAAGGTCTTGCAAAATATTCATAATTCCTCTCAGGGATGATCTACATGAAACACAACACAGTACAATGAAATACGCGTAGGCAGTGCCTCCTGCACAAGCTGAACCCATCAGCACTGTGTGTAGAGGGTGCCTGGAGCAGCCATCCTGCATCTTTAATCCAGAGAACACATCTCTAAGAACTGCCCGTGCTGTAGCTGCAGTTCAGGCAGATGCAGCAGATGCATGGCAAGGTGCTCGCCTCAGATATTGCCACTGGGCTTGTAAACCTCCCCCCCTTGGCAGCCAAGGACATGCCCACATGGCATGAACCAGACCTGAACTCACTGGGTCTAGGCTGGCTTTAGAGCAAGGAGATGCATAACCAACCAAACCAGCTCAGCACTGTACCCACATGGGTAACTCCTTTAGTTAAAACTGGTAAAGGTTTACTCCTGATGGCAAAAGTTGATGTTATGTAGGCATAGTAAAACTGGAGAACAACACACAAACAGGCACAGGACACGTCTATGCAAGCTCTTGCAGCTGCACTGCTTTTGCCCACCAGAAGCTGAGTCCCTGATCTCTGAAGAAGCCAGTAAGCCATGGCCAGCCAGCTCCCAGCCAAAGGTTTCAAGCTGACTACTACAACTTCAGTGGAAGTGTCTGCCGAAGACTACGTAGACATGTTAAGCATTTATGGACACTGAAGCAAGTATTTTACATAGGGGCATTTCCATTAGTAACTTTTAAAGGAGCAGGAGCAAAAAAGACAAGAAAACAGCAATTAAATTTCTTGGAATATGTTGTCTTCCTCTCGAATAAACACAAAGATAGAGAGCGAGCTCCTACCCAATTGTATTTGCTTCCTATATAAATCAGCTGTATCAAATACACATTACTTGAGTGGTGACTATTTTTATAAACCCTCTCTTTTACTACTAAACCGTGTAGAAGTGAGGCATTCAAGGGCAGATTGTGACCATTTTAATACTCCATAGCCATGAAGCATTAAAGTCACGTAGGCCACGCATGACTTTGTAGTTCTGCTCCATCAACAAATTTTTTGTATTTACTGTAGGAATTCTCCTCAATACTTCCAAAGTTATTTCACTTCTGAAGAGTTCACTACTGTCAGTAGCAAGTTTAGGGGCTGAGCCATCAGCATGGAAGGGCACAGCTGGTTACAGCATCACACCAGAAATCCACCTAACTGGGCTCTAACAAGCAACTTGACCTTTTATTATGTCATTAAGGCCTACAGTAAACAGGATCTTGGATCCATGACCTTAGCTAGCAGGGTTAAGGAGAAGAATGCCAAGAGGTCATTTGCTGGGCTCACTCCAGTTTGTCATATCTCTTCGGTATTGGGGAGCCAAAACTGGATGTAATACTCCCTGGGCAACCTCACAAATGCTGAGAAGAGGGGAATAATCACTTCCCTCGATCTGCTGGCTCAATTTTCCCTATAGCCAACTATGCAGTTTTCACTGCTGCAAGGACACACTGCTAACATATATAGTCACCTTGTTGTCAGACCCTAAGTCCTTTTTGCAAAGCTGCTCCCAAGCCAGTTTGTCCCTGCTTGTGCTGTCACACAGGGCTATTCTGCCCCTGCTGAAAGAATGCATTTGCCTCTGTCGAACTTCATGAAGTTTCTGCTATCCCATTCCTCCGGCCCACTGGGGTCCCAATGAATGGCCATCTGACTCTCCAGCACTTTAAAAGCTCTACCAAACTTAGTGTCAGACTTGACTCTGCTGATGGTTTATTTCATCCCAACAGCCAGGTTGCTGATGTTAAAAACTACTGGCCCCAGAGTCCACCCCTGAGGAAGACCACTGAAAACCAGCTGCCAGTTAGACTTTAAAGCATTAAGCCCGGCTCACCTTGAAGGCCACCCTTATCTGCCCTGTGTGGCTACAAGGAGGCTAGAAGTGACATGTGAAAGGCCTTGTTAAATCCAAGAGAAACATCATCCACTACCCTCATACCCACAGATGGTCTGTTCCTCACAGAAGGTAATTGGGTAGAAGCAATGACCAATAGTACCAAATGCCTGTCTTCTGTGAAACAGTTGAGTAGTTAAATATTTATCCACAAGTGCTCCCATCTTTAGAGCTGCTCAGACCACTGCCTCTATTGTCCCAAGAGAGTACCCTAATCAACAGGTGATCAACAAGCCTCTGATGCAGTGATTATCCTCTTATCCTGTTCAAATTGGGCCACGCTATAGCCAAAAATATAAAAGAGAGAGAAAATGAGAACAAAACCAAGAGACAGCCTTATATGATACCACAGAGATGACCATATTTCCCTTTGAGAACACAAACCTGAACTCAGGCCCAGCATAATAACTATGCATTAAAATCACCACCTAAATATGTACACAGTATTGGGAGCGATGACTAAATGCAAGAGCTGCCCTCATTCAGGGACTTGCTTTCAGTACTGTCATCAAATCCTAAACACACTGCTGAGGGACAGGCTACTTCTATGCTTCTCTGCTTGGCCAAAATCTTGCACTTCTTGAAATGCATTGAACTGCAATACCTTTTCTTTACTTGCATGCCCATGTGCAAATGGAAGAGTATTGTGTTTGTGTGACTTTCTGTATTAGAGGTAGACTTAGCAATTTTACCTAACACAAAAATTAGATCCAATTTGTCCAAGTGATAGCTCCTGTGCCAGCTAAGACCCATGGGATAGCGCCATCTGGCCTCCTAACTTTCCTCTGAGAGGTAGTTTTGCCTGTATTCCAGCTGTCAAATCCTTCTTCCAGCAGACACCAAATGCTGAAAGCCCAGATTGCTGCTGCTAAGTCAGAATCAGAAGTGGTGGTAGAGCAAGATGAAGACATTGTACCTTCTGGTTGGGCATAACTTGGGGTAAAGAGGAAAGCCACTGCCACGTTGACTTTATTCAGTTTATCAGTTTGGACTCTCATTACTCTCCCTCTTCCTTTATTTTCACCATTTTTCATTCTGGTTTATTCATGTTACCAGGTCCTTCAATAGGAGTATTTTCTCACTACTTATATTGCCCAACTTGGTGAGGTCCGATTTTTAGATGAGTTGTCTTAGTATTACTCCAGTGAAAACAATTAATAAAGATTGCATTCAAAAATCCTTTAATAGATGTAGCAGTGACAGGTACAGAATTGCACAGCTAATGGTTTTACTTGGCACACTGTACATCTCCTAATCCCATACCACTGCAATGAACCCCCTGGATCCATAATGATACAGCCTGTTGCAATGGAGTCAAATACATCTCCAGTGTGACACAGCATCTAAAAGATACTGCTTATCAGCTTTTTTTTGTGGCAGACAGAATGTGCTTCTGTTGAGACAGTATGTACTAATTACAATTTTGCTTCTTAAAAGCATTTTTTGTTCAGGTACACACAGAACATTCTCTTACAGGAGGAATAATCTGTTAAGTAAACAACAATTAACTGCATGAGTGCCAGCGAGGGAAGGCCCATATTTCACTCTTCCACCTACCTGTCTTTCACAAATCATACAGGGCAATAAAAGAAACAGATAAAGCTCAGAGCTCTACGTTATGTTGATAGGAATGTTTACCTTTTTTTTCTCTTTTGATGCAAAATATTTCAGGTGTGGGTTTTTTCTTTTCGAGTCCAAAAACTTCAGCTATAATCTGAAGAAATGTGAAAGAAGATAAAGTCTAGAAAAGCAGGAAAGCTGCTGTTACCTTAGGATATTATAATTTGCTAGAGCCTATGTTTCAATTCAATAATTGGAACTAGTTGTCTCAGGATGTTTTTCCTATGGACCTGCCAGCCCATATTAATGTATCTGACCACGACAGCAAATATTTACATGACCTTTTTGCATTTTGCCTGCTTTGCATACACTGTAAAGACACAAGATAGGGAAAATTTTGTTAAGATGACTGAATAGATTAAAGCTATACTCAGCCCTAACTTGAAATGCAGTTCCCAGGGATTTCCTCTCTCATGAATTAAACTGAAGATGCTACTGACTTCATCAGGCTTGAATCATGCCCTAAGGAATTAGAGAAGGCAGTGCCACCGATAACTAATCATAGACTTCTCTTATAAAGTCTATGGCTGTTCACACATCTTCTGTCTGATTTAACAAGCCTATTTTAATTTCTAGCTCATAAATAGTAAATACCAATTAGTTACCACCAATATAATATACAACTCTACATTTAGCATTTATATTTTTCTGTGTAAGTCTTACAGTACATTGCATACACATGTATAGAGAGTTATTTCTACTGCCAGGTGATAGCAACCAAGTCACTATCATCGTCTCCACAGATTTTCTATGCATAAAAATGTAACTACAGCCTTGACTTTCTTTCTAACAGGCTTTGAGAAACACCTGCAAGAAGTGCTACAAAAGATCCTGGTGTTACTATTACAATCAGTAACAGCATTTTCATAGGAGGTGGCAGCAAACTAATTCATCAGACATTAAAATCTGTGCCTTCTAAAACTTTGGGTTGGAAGGCTAACAAATAATATTCAGAATACTCAATGATTAAGACCTTCCCTGTGCCAATTCTTAAGCATGCGTGTAATTTTACTCCTGTAAGTGATCCCACCAGAGGCAAATAAAATGCAAATATTGGCAGGATCAAACATTTCTGCAGAGGCCTTTCCATGCCACCTAACTTTAGGCACAAGTTCACCAGCAAGGAGCCTGGTCATCCTCTGCTCCTTACTCATCTGGACTGGAGGAGAAAGCGCTTGCAACCCTCAAGCCACAAAGCTCCACCTTTCTCAGTAACTTCTCAAACTCAAATCCTTGTGCATATATGGAAATCCCTCCTTGCACCGTATTCTTCCTCAATCCAACCCTGCACGTACAGCCCAATCCTGTGGGAGCATCTGTAGCTGTTACTGCAATCAGAGGTTGTAATCACACCCTGCCCTTCGGGGCTGCAACCCATCCCATCAACCGCCCTGACCGCTCAGTCACAGCAGAGGATGCTAGCACCTGCCCTTACGAAGGACCAGGCCCATCGTTGGTACAAGCGTGCCAAGTAAGAGACCAAAAGTGAAAATATTTGTCAGTCTTTATTTCATTGCAGTGAGAGCAGCAAGCTGCAGCGCAGGCACAGGTTGGCTGCTGGCGTAGCCTCGACGGGCACTTCTCAGGTTCTGCTTCCTCCAGGCAAATTTCAAGTGAAGTTTGCTGACAGCTTTTGAGCACTTTCCAGATTTCAGCTGATTCTCACTCTGACAGTTTTGCTCGATAATTTTTTCCCACAGTTATTGCACCGGAAAAACTCCCAGCTTTCAAATTGATATTTTAAAATATATTTAATTTTCTCCTGCACAGTGAATTAATATATTTTAATATATCACTTTGTCTCCAGGATGCAGATTGATAAGACAAGTGCTGATTTCTGATGGACTCTTAGCCAAGAAAGACCTTCGTTTCAAAAACTGTGGCTGAGATTTTAAATGAGCCCACAATTGGAATACTATTTTCTGGGATGACTCCACATGAATACCATGTCCTATTAGATTAGTCAAAATACCATGTCCTATTAGATTAGTCCTGACTGACAAAACAATGATGCTGCGGTAGCCAAAATACATTAATGCTATTCCTTCTCAGGCTCTATGTTAATTCAGACCACAATTTAAAAACAAACTGACTTATACGTAGTTAGAAAAATAGGAACATCAGGTTTTTAAAACAATGGCATTGAGTTATTAAATGTAAAATTAATAAAAATTCACAAAACTTAGTAATTTTCCTCACTGAAATTATGTTGGCTGAGGATCAAAACAGAATTTGTATTCAAATAAGATTAAATTAAAAAATTAATGGAAATGAAAAGGGAACTTGTTTAAAATCATGTGAACAGAATATGTTTTCATAATGCCTAAAACTGAAGTTATAAACAGTTTCCTGTTTTTTAAAAATAAACACTCCCCTTGTTCTGCTGGAAGCAAAAACAATCCTAACAGGGCCACAGTCTGCAAAGAGTCTTTAAAATTCAGAAGACTGGTCATGGTAGTGTTAGAATATCCTGGCAGAAAAGACTAAAAAAGACATTATTGTAAAAGAAATGCACTAGATGATAATCTAAAACTGAACCATTTTAGAATCATTATTAGATTACTTTTTAAAACAAACTATTTGCTACTAATAGTTCCTGGAACAACTTGAAAATAGCATCTTGTGGGGTGGTGACAATATATTACCTCCTATTTGGCTGGTATGATGATCCCTTAAGCCACATAGATAGCTGTGACTCCTCCTGCAATACAGGGGAGAAAAGGCTTCTTTTGCTCCAGTTTCAAATCTAAAAACTGTCAGCTGAAATACCTGGTATTACATTGCTTCTCTCTTTTTCTTTTCTTTTCTTCTTCTTTTTTTTTTTTTTTTTTAATTCCCCTGCATTTTGCCTGATCGCACTGGGAAAAGCCAGGGCCTTGACTCTAAATTATGGAAGGCTGGCTGAGACAGGGTGCCTTGCAGGGTCTGAAATCCTGGCCATGAAAAAAAGTGGATCGCCTTCATGTGAATGACATCCATTAGGGCATGGACAACACATTTCAGTATACGCAACAGATGCAAGAAAGGATGTAAGAGTGGAGTACTTAACAGTGAGCTTCTGGTTCTCTCATCTCAGCCAAGATACTGTCAAACTGGAAAAAGTGCAAAGGACAACAATGATAATCCTATGTCCAGGATGGCTTCTGGATGAGGGACAAGTGATTACAGCAGCAGTTCTTAGACTGGAGAAGAGATGACCTGAGGGAAATGACAGGCTTACAAATTCAGATATGGCCCAAAGGGAGCAGATAGAAACCTAATGTTTACTGTCACTTCCAACACAAGGAAAGAGGACATAACTTAGAGCAGATAAGCAAATACAAAACAAAGCAAGAGCAAAGCAATGGTTGGGCAGTAAACCAACAGAAACTTGCCGCCAAAGTCACAGCTGCACTGTTGAAGATGTGAAAAATTTACATGGGTTCAAAGGGAGACTGAACAAATACCTGGAGGAGACATCTCTTGAAGCTTATTATACAGGAAGAAACCATAATCAGGAAATCCCTAAGCTGAAGATAGCTTGAGACTGGGAGAGTACTCAGGAAAGGAACATACATACACATACTTACTCTGTTCTTGCTCTTGTCTGGACTAGCTGCCCATGGTCCTTCTTGGAGACAAAACAGAGGACCAAGCAGACTCTTGGTCTAATCTAGTACAACCCTTCCTAGGTTCTTGCTATGAAGTTTAGTCATAGTGATGAGTACTTCAGTATTTTCCAGAAACAGGGCTGTTGTATTCTTTGCAGTTGTACTCACTGACAGTGAGAAAGCTGTTTGTAGTTGAGCATCTGGGGGAGAACACACTGCACACAACACTTGGTGCTCAGCAGGCCACACCCTCTGATGCCAACAAAAATCTTCCCAAAACCAGTTTATCAGTTCTCAGCTCACATCTGAAACAGAAGTTCAGAGCTGAGATACTCTATGTGGCCTGGGATAATCGCTGAATGCCAGCCGAAACCCATGTGGACTGCAAGTCACACAGGGACCTGCAAAGGCTCAATCCACTTAACACCACATTGAAACAAATACACGATTTCCAGCAAATCTCAGTGATGGAAGCCATTCTGAGGATGCCCAAGCCAGCAGTGACATATAGGCAGAGATGAATCCTCTGCATGTACAATAAACATACATGTGCTGTACACTTGCTATTAAAAACACCTCTAAACCAAACAGTCTTGTCCAGGTTGGAGCCTTCAAAATTTCTTCCCAGGTGGCCGAATGGGCTCTCAGAGAGCAGCAGTGCAGCTCCGTGAGTTGACATGGGCAGGGATGAGGGCCTTGTCCCCAGCCCCACTGCCCTGCACCTGCCAGCTCTGGGGGTGGCAGGGACCCCTTCCAGCCCTGTTTTCTTCTCATCTTTTGTGTTTGTCAGGTATCATAATATTTGTGACAGAAACTGTCTTAGATTGTTGAGTTATGAGTAAATCACTGTGACAAGCTTACAAGCATGGTAAGATTTAACAGCCCAGACTTCAGTTTATGTTACTGTGTGTTGGGAGATGAGCCTACAGGAAAGCAGCATTTCAGTTTATTACCTCTGAGCAAAAACCTGCCTTCTTCAGCAATCTGCACGTGAGTTACACCACCTTCTCACAGCAGTTCAACTGCCCTCTGGTGTCTTCCCTCAAAAAAACAGCCTTTCCTTGTGCCATCGATCAGCTGAGAGATCTTGTCTCCCGGACAAAATCCACCATTATAAAAGGAGCTCTATTTCACAGCTGGGCTTAATTCAACCCTGAGATATGTGACGAATGCAGAAGGCAGAGCTGTCCACCTGCACTGACATATCACTCATGTCACCGTGCAGATGGAAGCGGGCTGCCCCGAAGCAAAGAGCATCTCCCTCAGCACATCCATTCAAATCCTCTGCCCAGAAAGCCACTGCCACGCAAACACCAAACCTTTTTGCTAAGAGCTGGGTCTGTCTGGCAATAATATCTCTAGGTTTCTTCCAACCAGCTCTGGCTTTGAAGAGACGTGTCTCCTGTGTCTCCTGTCTGAAAATGTGATTGCAATCTTACATTAAGTTCACTGCCACATAGTGTGCAGGCGTGGCAAAAAGCATTTGCAATACTGGATTTTAACCATTAGTTAGCATTTCATGCCAGGGGCTGTACCTTTCTCCTTGTCTATCTATCACGTTCACAGCACAATTTCAGACCTTATGAAAATAATTCCATCATTCCCCAAGTTACCCACTACCCCATACTGAGCTCATTTTCAAAGAACAATGTGACACTAAAACTAATGCACTACCAAAGTCTTTACTGTTTTAACCCCAAACTTTTTAAAAAATAGCTTGAATGCACCAATGGAAAACACAGGCTAAGAGTAAGGAGGAAAAGGGTTGAAGCAGGGTCTTACCAAGTGATCGTTCCTTCGTTTGGTTTGCAGACCGCACCACGGGAAGACTTGCCCGTGTGCGGCTGCCCCTTGAAAAGGGAGTTGGAGAATCGCCCTCGGACATGGCCTCTAAGGAATCAGCAGATGCTTCAGAGAGGTGTTCTGTCTGGTCACCTAAATTGGGCTGTGGGCTCTGGCACGGCTTTGGGCTTCTTGTCTGCAAAACAGAATATTTCATTATTGGTCTACTGAAACCAGATTATGGGAGTGGGGGGTGCAGGGAGGGGAAGAGAATAAGGAAGAATTCCAAACTTCTTGAAATACTGGTACACTGAACGTCACTTCTGTGCAGGTTATTTAGGAAAGCAGTGCTCTTGGGTATTCTGCTACGGTTTTTATGATTGTATACCCCCATTGCAAATTTTGTTGCTAAAAAGGCCCTGAGGATAAAACACGTGCCAAGGAGAAGTATGGTAACGCCATTCCTTGCTGCTAAAACAGCCACTATAGCATAGGCATGTCCACACACACACACGCTTATGTTGACAAGCCTACTAAGAAAAATCCTCTGAAGTAGTGTGATGTAGTTGTAAGCCATCATCAATCTCAGAATATTTTGCTCTGCCATCTATGAAAGGTACAGGTCATGCACCAAAGCCAAAATAACCATCCAACATTTCTAGCCGAAGTGACAAACAATTATTTCACTTTTTGTTGCATCAGCATAAGTCAGAAATGTCTTCATTAACTGACCAGATTAGCTACGACTTTTACTGTGCAATCATACTAGTAAATTGCTAAACACACTACCTGAAACAAGCTGACTCACTCGGGAGGGGAGAGAAATGACTTCATTTATGTACTTCTACTGACTCTTCGTTGTAAGATCTACCTAATAAAACCACACTCAATAGGAGATAAAATGTCCTGAACATTGTTTTGTTAACTGTAAGTGACATTGTAAGTGCTTTCTACAAAGAGGGGTTGCTCTAAGAAGTATACTCAAGACTCTTCAGTGAAATCTCCTCAACTATATATTACTATTACTTTGGAAGAATAATTTTCCAGTCTCTCAAGAAAACTCTGTATCACAACAAACTGGAACAGACACTGTACAAGCAGAAATTCAAAGCAAAGCAAGCTTACTGTGTCCCAAAACCAGTATATAAATGTGAACTTTATAAAGCCCTATAATCAGCACCAGGCACAAAATGTCATAAAACTTATACACTTTTCTCTTCCCTATCATTTAAGGTCAGATGCTAGTACATTAAAAATCCCCTGTATTAAAAACAACTTCAACTCTAGGTTTGAAGATGCTGTCAAGATCCAGAAAGGATTTTGCTTCTTTCTGGAAAGCCAAGCTGACTTATCTTGCTGACATCTGGGTCCTTCAGTGGTTTTTCAAGTGAAATGAGGTGAGCTTGTTTCAGCAATAGCATGCATCACATAATATTCCCTGTGTGACCTTCAATGTTTGAAGAACTTTTCATTAGCTAGCTATAGATGCTTGTTGGTGCCAAGCTGCTCACAAACTACAATAGATTAGAAATAGTTCACAAGAAAGATAAATCCTACAGAACTTTTCACTTTTGAAATGCTACTATTAAAATATTAACTGATGTCCCACAGTGAAATTTTTCAAGAACACTGAATTCTTGCAGGACTTCAAACTAGCAGCATTTGTTCCTAGCAAATTAAAGTATGCTTTGAAGTGGCTCCGACATGGTCAGCACTAGTCTGCAGGTTGTAAATACAGGGACTTGTGCCTGAAAATGTACAGTGGTGATAAGTGACCTGAAAACACAGAGAAAGAATTTGATTAGTCAGTACTTCTTTAATCAACCTTTCAAAATGCCTTGGGAACTATCACTACTGAAGTGTTTTATTTACACAGGCATAACACAGAAGTACTACCAAGTCAGGTCACTACAGCTTTGTAGTTCCTTGTTCTGATTAGTAACTTCTTTGTATGAATCCATTAATAGGGAGCTAGAAGACACGTAATTCTCACTTACAAAAAATATACCTAAAAATAAAACAAGATTAAAAAAAACCCAAACCAACAAAATCAATCTACAAAATGTCTTTAACTTCAGAGTTCGTTGGTAAGTGGATTGCTTTTATTTCTTAAAAAAAATAAATTCTGATAGTATGAATCAAACTGATTTTGCTTTGTTTTTGCTTATTTTCATTTCTCTGTCTTTTGAATCCCCAGATGTCATTTGAGACATGTAGTTGCATGTATACACTTTATCAACACATATACAGGTACATATTTAGGCAGTAAGGGGATACTTCATTACCAGAAGCAATAGACACAGCTTTAGCTGTGCAGTTGCCCCGCATGTCTTGTCAATGTGCAGACGGAGCCAACCCCAGCAATACTGTGTTTCTCTGGTTGTCCCTGGGGCAATTCTTTAGGACCTAACATACAGCATTTCAGATGCCCCTGGATGGTAATACCATCATCACTGTGACTAAGTGTGTTTCGTCTGGATGAGATGGAGTTAATTTTCCCTACAGCCGCCCTCATAGCACTGTGCTTTGTACTAGTAGTTAGAAAGATGTTGATAACACATCAGTGTTCTGGCTACTGCTGAGCACTGCTCTCACAGCATCACGACTGTATCGCCCACATTCCCCGTATCACCCAGTAGGCTGTGGGTGGACAAGATCTTGGGAGGGGACATAGCCAGGACAGCTGACCCAAACTGACCAAAGGGATATTCCATAACAGATGTCTGTTCAGCAATAACATCTATGAGAAAGGAGGAGGAGGAGGCGACATTCGCTATGATGACATTTGTCTTCTTGAACAACTGTTACTCATAATGAAGTCCTGCTTCCTGGGAAGGGGATGGACAATGTCCACTGATGGGAAGTAGAAAATATGTATTTTGTTTTCCTTTGCTTCTATGCATGGCCTTTCCTTTTGCTTTATTAAATTGCCTTTATCTTGACCCATGAGGCTTTTCCCTCTCTTATTTTTTTCCCCTGCTGTCCTGCTGAGGAAGCAAGTGATAGAGCAGCTTGGTGGGCACCTGACATCCAGCCAGGGTGAACCCATCACACTAAAGAAGACCCTTTTGGGCAGCCCTCATTCCTCACCCCAAATACTGCAGCCCCAGGAGGTGTAGCACAGACTTTCAAAACAAGGCAGAGGCACATCAGAGATTCTGCTCAGACATGAAGCCCTGTCCTCCTAACATAAACCAATGCAAACCCATAATAATTCCACTCTACTAAGTGGAGTAATATACATTGAAAACCAAAGCAACTTATTAATGAGATCCACCATATACACACACACTGTTCATGAAAGACTTCAAGCTATTTGTCATGCTTAACTCATGTAAACACTGCATTTCAGGAGTAATTCTGGATTTTAAACAGATTATTAAAAAATCCTCAAACCAGCAACAAGAGTGGCTATTCAAGCAGCTGAGAGATACGAGTGCATAGTTGATAGGAAAGCATTTTTATTACTGGCAATGAGCACTGGGCTGGATGCTACTTAACAACCAGGTGGATTCCTAGGCAGCACCTCTTAGGTAAACCAGCCCATGAAGTGGAAAGGGCAAGCAACATTTGTGAAGCCATAACCTACAAGGACTTGTAAAGATGGCTGAAGAAAGCACAGCAGAAACCTTCAGCACTATCCAACCTTTGTAATAATTATTCAGCATGTTGATTCCAACATTAAATACAATGAATAAGATAGATGGCAAAGAAATAAACAGGTTGCACCATATTTATTGTTTTTTCACAGAATGGTTCACTAACATATTTTTAAAGTATTTGAAAGTTTAAAATAATATTTCAAGAAGTGTCCCTTTAAGAACTTTTCAGGAACAAGCACACAGTATGAGCATTTAAAAAATAAATATTCACTATATAGCCCATGTTTCAGAAGCCATCAGAACCCAACCAGAGTTGCAGAGTAGACTGCAGCTACGAGAGTCAGCAGAGCTCTATAGCTGCATGTTGCATAAACCTAGAGAAAGCAATGAATGGGACATCACCATGCCTGGGTGGCTGCCTTTTAAATATATCTGCTAGCAAAGGGAAAAACCATAATATCTGACAGAGAAGAAAACTCAACACATGCCCACTAAGGAGTAGCACTATCCAAAATTGAAACAAATTGTAAATAGATACTCCACACAGGCGCACAAAACCAAGGAAACACCAGCACGTTCCAAGCCACACCTTTGGGATAAATCAGAAACCAGAAGGTTTAGAACGAGGCCACTCTTTCCCTCTATGCCAATACGATTTCCTTAGCTAGCCATGGTCTTTCCCCCTTGAGCTATACGTAAGGAGACATCCCCCTGCATGTCTCCTTGTGCAAAAGGCTTCATTTTTCAGCCAGTTGAGTAGAGCTGAACATCCTTGAGGACTTTTCTGATGAAAGATCTTGCCTATGCTCGTTCTGAGTAAGAAGCTCAGCAGAAAGGAAAGGCCAAAATAAGGATGTTCACAGTTCTGGTGAAAACTTACATGTAATTAAATAGTGCTTTGAGATTACTGTTTTATTTAGGATATATAATATTATTGACAAGGATATAGATCCTTGTAACCTTTTCAGGGTATCTGTGGAACAGACAGAAGTAGCCATTGCAGTATCTTCCAGCTACTGTTGAGATTTAACCAAGAGCTGAAACTGTGGTTAATTATGCATCATGACTGGTGTCTGTCTGTTGCAACCTGTCCAAAATACGCACTTTTAATATATCTGCTTTACTTCTTTCACTGACTCAGAAAAAAACATGCAATAAAGTGCAAGGGTCTTTGAACGCAATAAAGTTTCAAATAACTAGGAGTGAAGTCAAAAGTATATGACTAAGGAAAAGTGCAATACTGCAGAGATGTCAATGTAATGAGCAGTCATAGGGCACCAGAGATGTTCTTCAAGTTACGTGCATGCTTCTGCTTCCGGCCCTCTGCTCATGTTTGCCTCACACTAATCCTCACACCTTTTCTTCTGCCTGGTTTTATGGCTCTGTTCTTCATAACATCCTTCTATGCTCATTTCCAGTTATTTTTCACACTGATCTATATAATGGAAACCTTTTCTCCTTCTTTTCTTTTCTAAAAATCTGCAAATTTGCTTCACATATATTCAGAGATGAAAAAGAACTAAGAAAAAATTCCCATCACCCAAAGAAGGATTTAATTTAATCTCCTGATCAATTCACGCTTTTTATTTCCTGTCTCCAGGAACTTCCTTATCCTTTATCTTGACTGAAAAGTATCTCTTCAGGAGAAGAGCCTTATCATATGCATCTTCAAAGTTGCCAGCACTCCTGGCAGTGTACAACTGTTAAACAAAGCCATAAAAAAATAATACAGCACTAATAAAATAACTCTTTCCAATCATGCACTCTAAAGAACACACTCAGCATAGGCAAAAAAACCCCAACATTTGAGAGTCTTCTTGATATCTCAAATAAAGAAAAAAAAAAGAAAAATGTAAACCTGCTCTTCTTGACCTTCAAGTAAACTGTTTGTCCTGTGATGTGCTGAAGACGGCTACAGAATATGTGACAGGCTACAAATATGCATATAAACAGGCTGTGTTTATTGTATGATGAGTTTATCAATTCTGAAACACTGTCACAGCAGCAATAATATTTCCTCCTCACACTTGTGTCGGATCCAAATTACGGTTTTCTGAAGGAAGGATCTACTTTTTCCAAAGACACACTCTTTGGGGTCCCATATTATCAAAACTACATGGTTTTACTTGTCTGGACATGCTATTAGTGACATATTACTGTCGGAGGGAAAATGAACACTAACCATGTGTTCTTATTTTTAAGCATTTATTGTAACAATGTTTTCCATAGCACTTTCTCGGAGAAGTTAAATGCTTATACATGTCTGTATAAACTAAAGTTCATATTACATCTGTGCAATTGGATGTGTTTGGATACTCTCTCTCACTGGGGGAACTGGGGGCAGGGAGATGATTCAGCAGCTGAATGCAACATAAACCCATCTTTCATGGAAAGCTCAATTTCACCATTATGAGATGCAGAAATCTATGGCATGTTCCTTTCAGACACCATCAGCTGGAAATGGCACCATGCAGTAGCAGGCACATGTCAGCATCTGTGCTCTCAAGAGCTGAAGACAGGAGACAGGCAACTGCCCACCTGACACCATGAAGATTCTGTAGGAGTTATTTATACTATTCCCTGATGCCTACTCATGGGCTAGTGGATGTCTCTGGCTTTTATTTCTGTATTTCAAACACAAACTTCTCACTGTTTTCTGTTGAATGAATAGCAATGAGGTACAAAGTCCTCACTCACAAGAGCTCTCAGTTTGGTGGCAATACTAATTTCTATGATACGAACAGCCAGAAGCCTTCCCTCCTTGCTAAGGAGACACATGGTGCCTGAGCCATGGCTGCCCACCATCCCTAGCACTGAACCAAGGTACCCCACTTGCCTGCAGCCTCCCTGACTGAGGCACGTTGTGCACTGGATGCTGCCTGAACTCCCCCTTCGCTGTGATGCTACTGGTCTCCTCCTGCTCTCAGTGGTCCCAAGGAGAGCCTGAGCTCACCATACTCACCACAGGAGCAATGTGAGCAGAGCACAAATCACAGAGCTCTCCCCTTGCTGCCTGCAGTGCGGTAATTTAGCAGAGCAATGAGTTCAGTGTACATGAACCTGAGGTACAGCCCCGGTGCAGACCTTTTCATGTTCTGAGGAAGGGGAGAAACTGACTCCAAAGAATCTTCCCAAGTAAGGTAAAAGAGAGTGTTTCCCTTCCCTCCTAGCGTAAACGAGAAGGAGGGGAAGATAATGCAGCCAATGGCACCAGCTGCCACGGGAAAGTGCCCCGTTAAAACCTGGCAATGCTCAGTCACAGCCACACATTACCAGAGCCCATCACTGTGGCAGGGTCAGGATGCTGCACTGAGTGGTTATTTTATTCAATTCTATGAATTTATCTGAAGGCAAAACTCCTCTCTACTTATAACAGGATCTTTATCACCACTCTATTCACTGATGCTGACCCCAGTTTCTTTCACCTAGTAGAAAGAAAAAAAAACCTAATGAGGTGTCAGAATTTATCTGCTGTATTTTTAGGTCAGAATGATATGCAAATCATCCTAAAAATCTGCACATTTTCCTAGGAGCTTTGCTAGCTCCTCTTGGTGGCCAGCTGCATGCACCCTGCCGTGGCAATCCGCCAACAGACATTTCTTTTAATCCTGAGTGCTGTGAATCACTAAGCAGGACATACACAGCCTGCTGACTCCTCCCTACCCTTCACAGGACCATGGCTCGCTCTTCAGCAGGGTGATCCTCAGATTTAGCAGAAAAAGTTTTCCATGACACTCTTGAGTGACTGGCATGAAGCAACGTTTGCACACTTTGGTTTCTAACTGTAAGCACCTAGATAAATTGAAGCCTGATTTTCAGGAGAGCTGTGTGTTTACAGTAAAGATATTCATTAGAAGCAATAAAAGCTGTAGGTGCTCAGCACTTACACTGCCAGACTTCTTATTCAGATGTTTAATTGGAGGAACTTGCATTTGAAAATGTTGCCCTAAGGAACTCAGCAGCCCATCCAAGAGCAGCTTAATTGGTCCAGACAAGTCCAGACTGAAATATGCAACATGCTGTGGCATCTCTTTGGAATACATGAAATATCAGAAAAAAACAAGCCATCCACGTTAAAGTGTAAAAATACTTCCCAGCATGTTTCCATTCAAATCCAACTTTTTCTCTTTCTACAAGTGCCAGCCTGAGATTTCAGGGCAGAAAAACAATAGACAGAACCAACCGTCACCCATTGGTAATAGGCAAAAATCACTGAATGAAAGGAATCTTTCATTTGAAACTAAAATCATATAACTCTATTCTAATGTTTTGTGACACAAAGCATTTATCTGCTCACCTCCCTATTTTTCCTCACAATGTCTTCTCTAGTTCCACCAATTTTGCTCACAGCAAAACTTGTTCTTTCACAGTGTCTGTCATACTATTGCATCACAGCTTCAGTCGATTATTACTTTGTTTAAATAAGTTATCCATAAATCCCAACCTGGACATCAACATTTGTCTTAATTAAAATCTTATGGTAGTTTCAGTTGGAAGCTATTTCTCTTTTCCCTCCTAAAATCCCTACTGTGAAGTATTCACGAGCCAGCATGACTCCTTGTTCCATCCAGGAGATGGCTGCGTTTCATCAGCAGTGGGTGAGGTAACTCCTACCTACACCATCTCCAAAATTGTCATGAGAACGCTGAAGATTAAAAGGGATGATTTAAACAAAAACTGTCATTATGCTGATTAAAGGGGAAAGATCTTTACATGCTTAAAACCACATGCAAAAAC
>WUAM01000431.1:86116892-86135828 GCA_024336885.1 Actenoides hombroni | reverse complement strand
GAAGAGAAGAGAAGAGAAGAGAAGAGAAGAGAAGAGAAGAGAAGAGAAGAGAAGAGAAGAGAAGAGAAGAGAAGGCATTGAAAAATACTGAAGGAAAGGTACATGTGCCAGTGAACAATATGTTCTATCAATACTTAAAATGCAATATCCTCAGGACCCTTGCTGGACTCAGTTTGGATGCACTATATTTGGTGGTGTGTCAAAGAAATAGAGAATGTTCTAATACAGGAGTTAATGGCAGAGTTGAGCCACACAGACTCAAATATATATCTAGCAACCATATCTGACAAGAAATGACAAAATATACATTCCTCCTACAAAATGATACGGCTCTTGGCTGGAGATAACAGCAGTCACTACATTTCTGTATTGGTTTCTCACTTACTACAGAGACATGGAATCCTTCAAGCAGAACTTTAAAATACTGTATTACTCTTAATTAACCACAGCTTTAAAAAGAATGGAGGATAAACTATGGTATGAGTAAAAAGTATTTTCCAATCACATCTCTCTTCACTATTCTACATCTGATCTTAAAGCAGACAGAATGTGAAAACGTGCTAAAAGGGGCTTAAGGGCCAAAAAAACCCAAACATTTTTTTCCCTCCAACATGTGAATGAAATGCAAATTGGAAGGGAAATTGCCTACTACTGTTTGAGTCCTTATAGATGGAGGTCCTATATTTTCCCTAATCTTCATTTGCCTGCAGCATGGAGGTGGAAGTAAAAGAGACTTTGTATAGTGTTCTAAACAACCTTCTCTGAGCAATTTATTCCTCCTTCAGCCAGAGTCAGGCTCCCACGACAACTGCCGCTGCCCCATTCAGAGCATGTAGCTATTCATATCAGACAAAGACATGCAACTGCTTTGATAACAAGTACGTCATTGTTAAATAATCTTATTTGGCAAGTAATTATAATGCCAACATCATAACTGAAAGAGTAATTCAAAGAATCTTTTGAATTTTATAAACCCAGAGGGTATAAGCATATGAGAGTTGATTCTGGGGATGAGATAAGCAACTTATAAGTACACTTGTGATTTTTCATGTTTTTGTCAATTGGATACTTTGGAAGGGCAGTACCATTTTATTTAAAGAGAACAATAGACCATTTTTTCTCCCTATCATAAATGCATAATTTAGAATTGTTCAAGTAAAATGTGATTTTTACAAATAAGCTATTTATGCAAACACAGTACAAATTAAATGTAGCCTTCCGGCAACAACTGGATAAATTCCAATTCCAAACCACAAAGACAAAACAGTCTGTTGCTAATGTCTCAGTAATACTGAAACTTATTAGGGGTTTTTCATGGTTTTTTAATTTTACCATCCCACACATGCAAACCTGAGAAGTTCTGCTTGCCCTTTAATTAAACTATTTTTATTTAAATGAAAAAAAAGTTATGGATTCTCTAAGGACTAAATCTCATCTCAATGCCAAATCCATGAGACTTCGAAAGGAACAATTCATGCTCCACATTTGCTTGACATTCAGGCATTATTACACATCAAGACCACCCTTTGGAAAGGACATCACTCTGCACAATGGCAGCATTAGAAGAGTGCAACAGTTGCCCGCCCTAAAGCCGTTGCATAGGATCAACTTGAGATACTTAATTTCCTCAAACCCTGTCACCTCATGGGGAATTACAACTGTGCTGCTTTACTCTGGACTTTCCTACTCCCCAAGGAAGTGAAACAACAATTCTGACCTAAGGGCAGAGAAGGAAATGAGGATGCTTGATGAAAACAACACTTTCTAACCTCAATCCAAGGAAAATGTTGTCTGTATCCTTACCTCTCCCACTCCTCTTATTGTAACATGGCATTTATTTTAATTTTAAAGCAACTGGAGAGAGGAGAATTTTCAGTTAACGTATACAAAACTAGTTCACCTACATCCAGAAGTCTCTTCCTCCTCTTATGAGAGCTGATCTGAAATCATATGGATGTGAAGCAACATGAAGAGGTAGTGCTTTCTCAGCGAATAGTCTTGCAGGAAAAAATGAAGCATGCACAAGTACAGAACCACAACAGCAGCACAATAGCAGGCTTCACCAGTTCCTACATAAAGAGGGAAATGAGGCCTCCAGTGATATATAGCAAACTGGGTCACCTGAAGAAGATCCAGACATGCCAATATGGGAGAAATATAATCAACACCATTACTGCAGCCCACGTAAAGACCTCATTGTGAATGAAATTGGAAGACATTTGGGTTCCAATCCAAACCTGAAGCATGGCTATGGCTTCCTTTGGAACTTTCCAAAATATTTCTTAACTTCCTATATGCCTTTCCAAACTCAACACCACACTGATGCCTTCATCAGCACTCTGATTACCTCAAGGGTAAAGAAAGAAGGAAAACAATAATGATCTATTTATTCCTTTCCTCCTAGATTGTAGGAGAACATTATTTTTTTCCATCTGTGGGCATGCATGTGGATATATATAGTCCACAATGATGGGAAATGAATTCAAGGAGAGCTTTACAATTTCCAAATGCAGCAAAGGCTGCAATCTTGACCACCCCAGGGACAGGTTCCTGGGTCATTCCCTATCTCCTGCTTCCCTCACTGACTCCATCATTGTTCCAGAGACGTGAGGCATTGGAGAAAATACCTGGCATGAGGGGAGAGACAGGAAGTTGGAGCAAATCCCACAGAAGATTAAAAAACTCTGGACTTGACTTAATAAGAAATAAAGAGCTGTACAGCACATAACACTCAACTAATGTGCTCTGAGCAACCCCTGCTGGCCAGCACATAGGATCTCATGCCTCCTCCTAAATGAAGTTGTATGCAGCCTGTGATTTTGTTCTCATATATAAGAAAGAAGGTCCTTAGCTGGCTTGAATGAACATTACATGACCAGCTTGAAGAGCTATACAACCTATAAAAGGTGGGCGTGTTCCTATGAACTAGAAGAATGACGGGGATTTCCACTGTCTATTACAAAATACCCTCAAAGCAGAGAGGCTCCTGTTGAAAATAGTGTTAAATCTTCATGAGTAGTGAAAACAAATATCTGGAATACAAGAGGTACCAACTCTTTGTCCATCCTGGATTGGCATGCAAAGAAATAGATCAAAATAAGCAGGCAGACATATAAAGGTAACATGGAGAAAATCAGCAGAAAAGCATAAGTAATTTCCTCTGGAAAAAAGTAGAAAATGTTAGAGACCATGGAGAAGAGTGGAAACTAGGGCTGGAACATGGCACGCAGACAACAGAATGGTTGCAGAGCCTCACAAATGGCAAGTATGAGCAGGATGGAGTGTTACATGGAGAAAAACTAATTTCAGGAGCCAGTCTTTACTGCAGTGAGAAAGGTACAGACACAAAGGAAACAGCTGCCAAACATGCTGCTTTTGAACTTTAAACCTAAACAGAGTGAGTGGTGGCCCTGGAAGAAGGTGTAGGAAGCTAGAGTCACAGGAGGAAAGCAAAGTTGCCAGGAATGCGCTGAATGTCATCAAACGAAGTCATAAGAAAAGTCTGGTGAATATCATTTCTGAGGTAGTACCCAAAGAATTAGCACGCGGTAATTTAGGGAGGACAAGGATTAATATCTTGGGGTTGTATTAGTCATTATCTCAGGGCCTTCAAAAAAAGGGTGAATGAACTCTTAAGTCTGCCTGGTGGGATCTGCTTGCTAAGCAGATCAAAGGGAAGTATTCACCATTTCAGGCAGGATCAGGCCTGTGGAACACTGAAACGCTACATCTCCCAAGGAAAATGCAGATGTTTGAGACATTTGTGTCAATAACTTAGTGGAAGACATCTGTCCCCTCGAGTCAGTCCGAAACATGTCACAGAAGGGTGTAAGGAGTGCAATGTGCTCCCACCACAGGAACGCAGCACTGCTGTTCTTGCTGGCAGTGACAATAGGAGCCAACGTGCCTTTTGTCTGAGGTACTGGCAGTGCTGGGAAAGAAGAGAAATCAACAAGGGCTTTAAGCTTTCCTCTTCATTTCTGTTTGTGTAATACACCCTTGATTTATGCTTCGAAAGGGAAGCCTTGACAAAGGCAGAATACATTAAACACGTTACTTTTATCATGGGTCACCCAGGAAGATGACACAGCTGCTGAGACAAGAAGTGGCTGAAATCAGAGAAATATGGTATGAAGCAAACTGGGTTAGTCAGGACATTACCTTCTTTACCAATTAGCGTTCTCTAGGTTTATAGTCTCTGGGTGAGATCCTGCAGAGACATGCAATCAGCCAGCGCTGGAGGGAAACAATTATGAAAACACAAAGGGCTAGAGATGAGTATGTAGATGATGATATACAACTAAACGAGATGCTGACTCATAAGTTCTCTTAAACAGCTTGAAACTGAAGGAAGGAAGGAAATGAGGATCAACTGCCTATTTCCTGTGCACAATGATTTTGCGAGGAGCATGCAAGAAAGTGATGTTTCTCAGCACTAGGATGGGAAAAAGTCAGGATGCAACTCTGTTGGGTTCAGGCCAAAGAGGTTCTTCCAACAGAAATTTTAAGCACACAAGTATCTGCCAAAGAAGGGAAAGGGTGAAGTCTTTTACCACGTGAAAATACAGTCAACATACAGGATCAACTGCAAGCAATATTCAAAGCAGCATTTAAGCAACTGTGGAAAAAATGGCAGTGGTCAATGACAAATGGTTCAAAAGATAGCACAGAAACAAAAAGACCAGTGAAATGTATACCAGGAATGCAGGCAGAGAGATGAGAACAAAGGAAGAGGTCTGCAAAACATTAGGACTTCTTATGTTTCAGAATTTATGTTTTCCAGCACACTCTACATCTACAGCATCCCTCAGACTGTCTATGTTCTTTGGCTCTAGTTCTTTGAACATTACAGCTGAAAATGACACGTTACCTTGGCAAACTATTCTTTTTCTTTTAATTTCCAAAGGAAAAAAAAAAAGTGAAGAAGTGTCTCCTCTTCAGTGTTGGGCTTTTTTTTTCAGTTGTTGACTGAAATTTAATTTTATTGAGAATTAAAGATAATAATTTGTATAATTTCATGTAGTATTTAATAAACACTAAAATCAAACAACTAAAACAAGACAAATTTTAAAACATCTAAAGCAAATGTAGGTCTTATTCCAAATCATACATTTTTAGAGATATAAAATAGTTAAACCTTTAAAGGAAAAAATTAGTTTGGTATTCAAGAGGTTCAGTAGTTTTCCAGAGTCACATAGGTGTCTATCCACCCATGTAGAGACACTGTGTTCTCTACTTGAAAAAGCAGGGTTAATGGTTGGACTCAGTGATCTTAAAGGTCTTTTCCAACCTAAAGGATTCTATGATTCTGTATTTTTGCACTGTCTCAACAGATATACATTATTGTATCTATATAATATTCTCGTGTAATATCAAGGAAAAAAATGTAACTTCTTGTTCACCTTAGATGACTTAAAAGTTTAGGGAATTTTAAGCAAGATCCTGCAGGGGATTGTGTATTTCAGTCTTGGCTCTGTTATGGATATATTCTTAAACATATATAATTAAGCACATAATTAAGAATAATCACATAAGAACTATTTTCATTAATAAAGTTAGGCATGAACTGATGATTTGGTTATTCTGGGGCCCTAACACCTATAGTGGTGGTTGCTCATCAGACTCTTCACCTTCCACATTTCACATAAGAGTAACCAAGAAAATAAATAAAAGAAAATAGTCCTGTGTTTATAATTTGTCTGTTCCCTGCCACAGTTTTTAAGTATCACTGTGTAATGCAACATGCAAATTCAGACTGGCTGGTGCAGGCAGAAGAAAAATGATAGTTGGGTCTAGTTTTCTAAAGTTATCTGAACCTGATTTGAAGTTGTGAATGTGAAACTGCATCACTCTTCTGTGATGCAAAATTCTGTATGCGAAAAGCCTACCGCGTACAGACATGGAAAACTGAAAGAAGACTGGCTGAAGAGTTCAAAATTGGTTGCCTCATGAGGCGTATGAGTTTACAAGGAGGTACATCACTGTGTCTCCTACTATTTCTGGTAATGTTTGCAGGGAACAGAGCGAATATAGTTCAATTAGGAGTTTTTAGCCACTGACATGTAATATCTGACATATCTGTCAGTTTAAATATGGATTCAGACACTAAACTTTGCTAAGTCAAGTGGCAAGAATATTGCCTATCATTTTTCTGTATCTGTCGCACAGTTAGAACTGGAGATAATAAGACAAAGTATCTTTGTTTTCAATAATCTGTGTCTCCTATTATTCATTCTCTTCCTCTAATTGTTATCATCTTGTCTTGGAACCACAATATAATGCTGAAGATAACCAAGAAAAAAACTATTATGAATCTTTATAAAGGAATAAAGAAACAATGATGACCTAAGAAGGAAAAGATTTTCATCTGCTGTCTCCAGTAGTTCGAAAAGTAGTAAGAATGATAGAGAAATGATGATGTTTAAAAAATATAGCTGTTTCTCTCTCTCATTTTCCTGTGGTATTTTTCTCTCAACTTTATTTAAACAACTGTCTGAGCTGGTTATTCATACAATAACCATCACTGAAAAGCATAATATGGTGTATGCAATGAGGACTCATGGTCTACTGAGAACAACATCCCCTGAAATGCAGAAAAATGCATGGCCTTGTCATCTTCCATCACTGAGATCTAACTGTAATGTTTCTTTTCTAAGTTCTTTCTTTCAGACTTCATTTTGGCCTTCACTATTGATAAAATGTACCTTATTTTCTAGGCTGTGACCAGCTCACTCAATTGCAACTCATAAAAGCTACTCAAAGTGATCAAATTTTGGATTATTTCCTGTTCAAAATGATAACGTACAGAGCACCCAAAAAAGAAAAAAAATATATAAATTATATGGTAATTACTCAAATGACAGTACAAACAAAAATGCAGCTGTACACACATTTTGTTCCACCTCTCTGTTGGTTTCCTCAGTAAGACAAAGCAATGTTAATGGCCCGGTTTTCTAACAACTCCAACTGATGGGAAGTACAGGTCTCTGCCACAAACTACCATTTTAACTACTGCCCTAGACAACTTTGTAGAAGAGCTTGTGTAGCATAGTATCTGCCTACATCATGGTGCTAGGGGACTGCACCCAGTAGCCCACTTTACTCAGCTGTTATGGGAGCCCATAAACTACTTCATTTATGGGCCTTTAATGGGCCTAATTTCTTTCAAGAAAATAGGTTGCAATTCAAGGAATACTCACTCATCAAGGGTAATCTGGGTAAGACAAATCTATGCAGAGCTGTAGTGGCAACCCTACTCCTTGCGGAGTGTTTTCTTAACAATTATTTCTTTATATTCTAAAGTGTTCTTAGAAAATGTTCATTAATCAGAATTCCCTTGACCACAGAGAAATGGGTGAATAAATCTGGTTATGTTCACTTTAAACTGTACACAGGAGTAATTTTCCAAAGGTGCTATAATTCTCTCCCTGCCCCTAAAGCTAATATAGTAATAAATAAATAAATAAATAAATAAATTATACATATATATAAATAAAATCTAAATTCTTCAGTAGGCCCTCAAAGATGTCCAAACATCGCCTTCTATGGTCTAAAAGATATCAAACTTTGGTTCCCATGTCAGTTCTTACAAAACCATTTTTCCTGTCTTTGTCCCACCAGATACAACAGAATCACAGTACCTATCTACTTTACATGGCTTCTGTATTAATTAACTCGTAAACAGTTGCCAACACACTGCAGGGAAAACTGCTACAGAAAAGTATCGCGTTCATACAGTTTGCTCTTAATATCTTGTAAGGATCACAGTCTCAGCACAGTAGTGAGATTTTGTTAAGCATAGTCTCCTAGATTTTCTCTCAGAATACCTAAAACCTTGAACTACAACGCCAAATATAAAAAGCCTACATGTCTCGTTATGAACTGAATTTATTACCTTCTACCCTTTCTTAAACATATGTCATCTACACAATTACAAGAGATATGAGCTCAGAAATGCCTTTGTGCAGCATATACCAGCATATACTTGAATAGTTATAATTAGAGGAGAATCCAGCTGAATAAATCAGTCTTATTATCCCATAATCTCAGTTATCTCATTTTAGTAAGACAGATAAATATTAAGTACATATAAAGCTATACACAAACAGTGAGATTCTGCAAGGTCCTGAGTGAATCCTGGTTTTCATACAATCAGATATCACTGCTATGATACTAGGGGCTAATTAATGCCAGCCAACATTAGGTTATCTTGACATCACTATTGCAAAACACTGTAAGTTTTTGTTGATAAGGAAATTTAAATATTAATTTCAATTTCAAATTTATGTAGGGAGATATCCAAATACTGTATATTGTTCAAATGTCCTTATTGCAATATGGCTTATTACATATTGCAAAATATGTTTTATTACATATTGCAAAACCTACTTCTTAAAATTACCCACTCACACTTAACGGATACAATGTAAAGCCAATAATAAACAAACCATCATGTCAGCTTATTAATCAGAAATGTCAGTTCATATATGTCACCATTTGGAAACAATAGATGGATGCTACTGACTTTATAAGCCTTACAGAATAGGGAATAGAGCTAGAGTAGGATTTCAAGAGTTGATGTCATCATTGTTCACAAGCCAAGACAGGGCTTTAAAACTGAAAAGAATCTACAACATATAAAACAGTTTCCAACTTGTAAGGGGTCCAGGCCTTGTGCCAGCGGATAATAATTTGCAATACAGCTTAGGGTTTTTCAGAAGAGAAAATGGGGGAGGGGATATAACACATTCATGCAGAAAAGAATGTGCAATTCTGTATTCTTATGTGCTACAAAGACAGATATCTTTCTAAAATGTTTTATTCTTGTATTGTACGTGTCCTCTCTTCAAATGCTTAAACATTTCCTGAGTTGGGATTTTTACTTATTAACATCTTTGTTCATCAAAAAACCTTCTTTATACAGTGCTAGCACCACTCATAAACAGCAGTCTCAAAAATTAAGAGAAAGCAAGCCCAGTATGAGCAAACATATCATTTCTGAGTATCAGAAGGAAATGCAGTAAAAAGAGTATATATATTTGAATTTTCTCTTTGCTGATTTACCTTTAGCACATGTGCATTAGCAGTAGAATTGATGACAATTTACTGAATCAAAGGTTAAAACTTTGAAATGAAGTAACCTTTAGTAGACAAAACCAGACGAGCAGTGCATAGTTTCTTTTGCTCTTGCATGAACATTCAATGACATCATACTCCTCAGTGCCTTCCCTCCCCTAAATTCAGCAAAAGACAATGTTATCTGTTCAGACAAAAAAAGATATACACAAATACTTGAAAAAGCTGTGTCTCAGTCTCTTCTAACTACATGGCACAGTCTTCACTAGCCAATAAATACTGCAGCCAGAACATAAGGTAGGTTTGTACTTGAGGATTAGCCATTTGCCTGGTTACGGAAACTATTGCGAGCACATGTGTCTCATGATTTATAGGTATGCACACAAAAGGAATCCTGCCTCCGCAGAAGCTCATGGAATGTGTTTTGCTACAGGCATTAAAAGAGGGCCAGGATTTCATTCCTCCAGTGTCAGCCTCTTCCAGTGTCTCTAAGCCTTCAAAATGGATTTGAAAGATTTCAAAGTGAAGAAAGAATGGGTTCTAACGTGCTGGTCTGTCAGGAATTTTCTGAGAATAATTCACTTTTCAAAGGGTGATTCTGTAGGAAATATAAAGCAAAACATACTGGAAGTAGGTTCTTTTATATGTGTCTGAACACAAGTGAAGATGTCTAACCTTGTGAAAACGAATGTGATAATAGACTGCAGATATTTTCTGTCTTAGACTTATCTTGGAAACTAGAACATAATTCTTATTGTGGCCATGGAGTAATCCTTACAGTCTCTCTCCTTATTTTTTTATTTTATTTTTTTTTTTTAATTTTTTTTTTGTCTTTGCTCCTCATCATTCACTTGCTTATTTTTCTTGGACAGAAATAGACCTTTATTCTCCAAACAGCAGTGAAATGCATATTCTCTGCTTCCAGATATCAAGACCTCCTATTCTCTGATGTAACTGTTAGCTAGGAAAATTCTGTGCATGGTAGGTTACACCATTAAGTGTGCATTGTAAAGTGTATTTTTTCCATTCAGTGTCCTCAAAAAATTCTATTCTTGCTTGCAATTTGCATCACTTCTGATTGAGAGAGGGCATGGCTCTGAGATATACTGAGCAGTGCTATACTACTCAACATGCTGTTCACAACGTAAACTGGTGACGCGGGCATAGTTAGTCTCAGGAATAATTTCCAGGTTGACTAGCTAGAAAACATAGCTCTTATTTCCATCCTCACACAACGGAGATGCAAAGACATGTGGTTTATACCACAGATAATAGGTGTATGACAAATATTTCATACTAGAGTATCTTTCAGCAGATTGCTGCAGAAGAGTGACCGAGGAACTCCTTTTTTTTATTTCTTTTTTTCTTTTCTTTTCCCCAAATCATGGAGGTCCTGGGCAAAAGTAATTCAAAACTGAAGAGATCCTCTGATCTGAGTAATTCAAGAGGGAATAATAAGTTCTTACGAAGACAGGAAAATATTCCAGACTTCTATTTACATTGACTGTTTTACCCTAATATCCTTTTAACCCTCCTAAACGACTTCACATCATCAGTCATTTTCTCTAGTTATTGAAATTCCCAGAAGCGTCATTATTTCTCTATTTCTAAAAATCAAACAGAAAACACAATCTGACAATGAAGGTGGATTAAGGACAATTCCGTGAAAGCAGATGCTAAAGGGAGTTCACTGAAGGTTAGGTAGTGTAAGAAAGCCAAGTGGAAAAAAAAATAAATCTCACAGATGATCATATGGGCTCTGACACGCTCTGACTGAAAGCTCTGACTGAACTTTCAGTTCTGCTTATCTCAGGAACTGAATAAATGGCTTGTAATTTTGATAGTATATAAGAAGGCAAGAGCAACAGCTGTACAACACCCGTGAAAGAAATAAATGTTTCATTTTTCTGAAGGCACACTGAATCCTAAAACACCAAAAATAATCAATTTATTATTTCAGAAGCTGTTAGTAAATAATTTCATGTTATATCTCTTTATGCCAGACCTCTAATAGAAGAAAGTAGGGTAGGGCAAAAGGACCTGGTAGCAGCAATACCTAGTTGTCTCTTCTGATTCACTGGTGTAATTCAAGAAATTCATGATTCCACAGATCGCTCTGGGATGTGAGCTGAAGGACTGTTTGTTTATTTTACAAATCACGGCTTTAATTCTGTCCTAATATCTATTACTTTTTTATAAATTTAATTGAAATCTGCCTGTACAGAAAATTTGAAAGCATTTAGGAAAATTCTGAAGGAATTTTAGGTTCTAAATTGTAATAATTGTTAGGACAGCATTTGCTGAATTTCAGAACTCAAAAGGTGTGAAGTTTAAGTGCATGTGGCTAATTGTCTGTAGGACACAGAGCTAATTCAGTATCAGATTATATGATTTACAAATTGATGGTTTAAGACTCTACAAAAATTGTGGTTTTTTCATTAAAAAGATAGACCCTCCTTTAGGAAAAGTTTGTCTGATAAGGGCAAATAGACCTCCCCAGTAGAACTGCTTATGCTGAAGATTACAAAGATAACTTCTGTGTAGAAGGAAAACTGAAATTGTTCTACCAAGAGGAAACAGAGTAATACAGACAGTTGAATAATACACAGGAAAAAAAAAAAAAAAGTAAGTGAAGAACATTTAGAAGAGTATCTAACTTAGCTAGATATTCTTATTTTTTCTTGCCTAAAAAGCAAGTCAAAATGAAAAAAATATATTTGTGTGGCCTAAGAATACAAAAGAACATGAATGTCTTTAAAAGTACTTTGTAGACCATGCCAATTTGGAAAGACACTCTCCCATCATGAATTCTTTCAATCTGGTCAACAGAGCCTGCACATCCCATGTACCTGAAATACTTAAAGGGATCCTGGAACAAAAACTATCCTGAAAGTGGGCAACTCTCTCTTGATCCCTAAGTAAATACTAGACAAATAATGATAACGAGTGGTCTAGAATGAATCCTTGTTAGACAGCATTTAAAATGGGGGAGAGGGAAGGGGAACAAAACAAGTACCTACCCTTTGAAAACTTTCTTCTGCAGATCTATGATAGATACCAGCTTATTAAAGTCTGCAATACCAGCTACAGTATTTATTGTGCAAGGACTGAGAAAGGTGTGTTAACAACACGATCCAAGTAGCAGGCAAAACAGTTTGCAAACTCTTGTTACTTTATCAAATGCATACCCCAAGCAAGCAAACAAACAAAATAAAAAACCTTACCAAAGGTTAACCTTCACAAGGTGAATGAACTGCTTTCCAGATGAGCTCTCAAACTCCGGACCACGCATTAATAGATGGGATATGCCTGATTTCAACTGCAGGGAAGTAGCCATCAGCCACTTTGAACATCCTGACCTCCTTGAAGTCAAGGCCATAAAAGCCATGTTGTGACTCAGAGAAGTTAAGGTGGCTACAGAACTCTCCTGAATTGCCCCACAATAGGCAGTTTGAAGGAGGCTACAAGGAATGAGGGGAACACAGCTCCAGTCACACACCCTTCACCGGTTGGGTGTTGCCTAAAGAGTTGCATATGTTTATATCTGTAGTCAAATCTCCAAGCAGCAATTTTTGCTAGCTCCTCAGCTACTTGATTCATGTTGGTGCAGGGCAGACCATCAAGAGAAGCAAGGACCTCTGGACCACAGCACATCATCCCTTCCAGTCATGGCCCATGTGATGGCATCTGTTCAACTGCACTTGCATGCATTGCTTGCATGAAATGTTGCCCTTATGTGGAAAAATATGGCAATATATGGAATACATTTAGTGTCATTTAAGGTGCAAGAAGAAAAGTCAGTCACACGTGAAGAATCAGGTCCCTCTCTCTCTTGACTGCCACAAGCCACCCATAGGCCACAGCTAAAACATTTGAGAGACCATACCAAGCCTTCACATATGCCTTATGAAATATCTGGTATTTCCTGAGTGCTTTTAGTAGTTGCCTTTTTGGCTAGAAGGAATAATAAAGTAGCATTTAAAAACTGCAATCACATCTTATAGTACTTTAGAAATTCTTCTGATATCTGCTCTTTTTGGGTAAGATTAAGTGCATCTCTTCCATAGTCAAAAGACAGTACAAAGAAAGTAAAAACAGTAACTGTGGAAACTTAAAAATCTTTGTGGTGGGTATGGAATAGTGGGATCAGGGAGGGCAACTCTTCCTTTGGGAGGCATAATTTGCAAAGACCATTTTCTTTACCAGAAGGGGGTCTTCCACTTTATCATGGGAAATGAAATAGCAATAAAAGTAAACTGATAAAGACCAGCAGAAAATGCTATGCAAATTGCTGCAAGTACAGTCACAACCTAACACCTTAGAGTGCTGCATACCTAATGCCTCAATCTGCCATTTCACAACATCCTGTATTAACAGCCAAACACATTTCAAATTGTATCCCTGAATTTTGTGTGTATTCTTTCCCAACCAGGCTTAACTCATTAGAACTAAGAAAATGCCTAGAGGCAATTTAGATTTCCTCTGTCCATTGGAAAAATAGAAGCCTCACAAGAAACCTTTCATCAGCATGCTACTGGGGAAAAAAAAAAAAAAAGCTATGAGACTGAAATGGGATAAAATCCTTCTAGATCTCCTTACAGTTGAAAACTGGCCAATTCAAAGAATAATTTCTAAAGCAACAGAACATGCTTCATCTCTTTTCCAATTACTATTTTCTGGTTAATAAATATGACCTCTCTAGCAAGTACTACAGCTTTCTTAAGGCACTGTAATTTAAAAAAAAAAAAAAAAAAAAAAGTAATTTTACTAAGCTTACTGGCAAAAGAAGTGCATTTCAGTATTAAAGTATAAAATGTTTGCGAACAACGTTTCAGGCTATCATTCCTTTTCTTGATTTTCTTATGTTAACCGGAGTGGTTCAGAAAAGCACACAGAACTGCTTGCTGTGAAGTACACATCTTGCTGGAAGGAAGAATTCAGCTATTCATATAGTTGAATTCAGTGGCACAGAGCTGATGCAAAATCTAAAGCATTAATGTGGCATTTCTATAAACTGCAAACAAAAGCTTGGAAGTCTGAAAATAAGTACCTTTAACAGATTGGCTTCTAAACCAAGAGTCACCCAAATGGTGTTAACTATCAATTATTAGTTTGATGCCATGGGGAATAAAAGAAATAATGTGGACTATTACCAGCCTTTACTTTTAATTTTCAGTGGGTGGGGGGTTTTTTTGCTGGCAAAGAGGTCTTACAGTAATATACCTAAATTTACTTGCTAGATAAAGTTAAATAAAGATCCCCATCATACTATTTACACTTCAGCTGTAATTGTTTGCCTTATTCAGGACCAAACAAGACAGGCCCAATCTGTCAATAAATACTCAGATCTTAGAGAAGAAAAAAACCCAACTGCTTACTATTCACTAAGCTGGAGACTAGATAGTAACAACAATGTACGTGAACTCAAACAGAGACATGTTGTGGTTCTCAGATATTGTCAAGCAGTCAAATTCTGCTAACCTAACTCGTGCTGAGCAGTGATTAACCCTGCAGTAAATCTCTCTGAATTTCTAGGAATGAAAACAAACAAACAAAACCAAAGTGCTCTCAAGAAACAATCCAACTACTTTGAAGGTGGAGGCACAGCTGGTGGTGTCAGATGTATAGGGGATTTCTTCTGTATATTTTCTCTTCACAGCTTTACCTCTGTATTTTTATCATTCATTATTACCTTCATATTCCTCCCTGTATTTTCTTTGACTCTTGAGTCTTAGGGCCATTCTTATGTCTATGATACTGTGAAGACAGCAAAGTATAAATGTTGCATGCATCTGTTGGCTGTCCATTCCCATATACCTCTTCCCATAGGGAAGAGGCTTGACACAGAAAGTAGCTCAGTGGCACCAACCATATAAAAGTGACTCTAATTTTCAAAGCAAAGTACTATCTTCTCTAAAGATTCACCTTTGCTGGCAAACAATGTCCCCATGCCAGCTTGCACATTGAGAATATTCAATATCCAGTGTTCAATGCTTTGCAACACTCAGTTACCACTCTGATGGCATATGGTGTACCACAGGAGCAAGGTCTCTGGGGAGGGAGATGCCCTTAATATCTTTATGTGTGGTGATGAATGTACATGGGGTCACATATAGCAGTTATATAGGAAGGAGCAATCTCAGCTGATTCTGCCAGGCAAGCTCTACCAGACGTGTTTGTGAGGAGGCCCCCTGATTTGTAAAATTTTCAAAAGATGAAGCAGATACAGAACATTCTGTTAATAATATTGCTGAAATACTTCAGATCTTTGGCACAGCTGAATTATTCTGCACCGTATCCCTCAAATGGTCTGAAACCTTCCATGTTTATACAAAACCAGATACCCCTTCAGGCAAGGAGAGCTCCACATTTCAAAGCAAAGTCAAATACCAAAAAATTATTCATTTGGAACCACAGTGAAAGTTCAGGCATGTTACTGAGCAGATTTCACTGAAGGCTCTAATGATCTAATCAGGATGACTTAATTGCATTTGGCTTTGAAACCAAAGCACTGCACCCAAAAAGGAGAGGGCTGTTCTGCAGTACAGTAGCAACTCTCAGCCGTACAAGGAACTTGTGTGAAAAAGGATCCACACAGCCCACAGATAACTCCTCACAGAGACTCAGTTGCCATAACAAGATCATCTGGATTTGCAAGCACTATGTGCCTATTTTTGGAAGTACGCTTGATCTATTGCACATGTGGGGATCTGAACACCTTCTGAGAGAGAGAGAATGATGAGGTTATGAACATTTGCACAACAATTTGTTTCAAAGCTCAGAAAACTCATGAATAATAATCTGGGCTAACCTTTCAGTAATCGCTTTCTTCCTGCTGGATAAAAATACATTGTTTGAAAACCATCATCACTGCTATCTTTTTTTTCTGTGCTCCCTCTTCTCCAATATCTATCTGACAAATACATTGCAACTGTGCTCTGAAGGAAGACCTGAAGACTTCTGAAAATTCTCTTTGTAAATCTGTAAACAAAAAAAGAAATATAAACTCCCTAAGGCCCTATTGATTAAGGGGGAGAGTAACACTGCTTTTACTTTAATTCAAAGCCTTCAATAGCTCTTTGTTCATAAGACTATGTCTCCAGTCTGCTATCCTATTATTGGAAAGTTTTCATCTCTAAGTATGATAGAAAAGAAGAAAGGCTAGTATCCCACAAATTGTGACTATGAATCTACAAATTTTCTAATTATTTAAATAGGTGACAATGAGAAATGCTTGCATTCCTCCTGAAAGTTAAAACACACAAACCAACATTAATAAGAATCCCCTAGTCTGAACACAAACAATGGAGCTAATCCAAATTAATTTCTACTAGAATAAAGCACATTTAAAAAAAACAAAACAAAACACCTTGATTTAAAAAAAGAGGAAGAAATCAGTGCTAGAGAACTCCTCATATCCCTTAGCTAGCTATTTCAGTGGAAAGTTTTCCTCATGTGAAAACATAGGCTCCAAACAGCACATATCTTGCCTTGACTTCCAGCTGTTTGGATCTTGACAGAAGTTAGGAACTCCTATTTATTCTGATGAATCACCTCCTCAAACTATTCACTAGAAGGCTTCTCCACGTCTTCACCATTTTTCAACACTCTTTTTGAATTGGGGAAAGCACAAGCAGAAAAAATCTTTCAGGAGTAATTCCTTCAATTCCAGTCAGGTAAGAAGCTAGTAAAATTATGTAAAAATAAATTGTTATGTCTCTACCATAAAAAAAAAAAAAACAGAACACAAAGGCTGTAAGAAGTCCCTAACCTGAACAGCAGTCTGTATAAGTAAACACCTCAGACCAGATGTCATAAGACCAACTTAGAGAAGAGGGCATAATTCTGTCCCGAAAAAGAAAAAGAAAACATCTAAGGTCTGGGCATACTATTGTAATAAAATAAAACAACAAAACAAAACAAAAAAAACCAAACAAAAACAAAATTAAACAAAAAAAAACCCCAAAAAACCCAAAAAAACCTAACCAAACAAAAAACCCAACCCACCAAAACAAAACAGAACAGAAAGAGAAATAGCAAAATATTGGCTCTGAAGCATAATGGTTTTTTGGCTGATAAAGAAAGCTGTCTTTCAAAAATGCAAAACATGTCACATTTTCTAGTCCCAATCCCAGTCTGAATCTTTGTAGGGTGATCATACTTCAGACATGATTCCTGGACCTGATCTGCAAACAATATGGAAAGACTTTTTTTAAGTTAAATAAAAAATAAGTGCCTGCTATTTCATGACAAAGAAATTGGAAATGTTGAAACTGAAAGAACAAATAACTGAGGAGAAAAAGTCTGGAGGTAACATGTACATTTCTACTGTAGTTGTCTAAAGAAAATAAAATTTATCAGCATTTATTTCTGCAGTACTCATGCCCTAAATGCCCCTCTGTTAGGATAAACCTGTACTAAAAATGCAATTCTGTTTCCTTCCCGTTCCTAGAGGAACCAATTAATTATTAACCAGGTTCATCACAATAATCCTTCACCACATCAACAAAGACACACAATTCACATTACTAGACTACGGAAAGACCTCTGAGTATAAATTGTCATAAAGGAAGTGTGTAAGTGCACTGCATATATATTCAGGTAACAGATCCAGTACTCGATTGTTGGCCCAATAAGGACAGAGATTTTACTGGCAGAATACGAAAACATTGACAAAATATAAGCATATAAACCCTCAGTCCTAAAGTTGGAACAGCTGCTTTCAACATCCTAAATGCTTTGAATTCACATGTATGTAGAGCATGGTGACAGACGTCAGACCTTTCTGTGAGAATTTTCTATGTAGCCATGGTCCACACAGATCTATTCATTCAGCACATTGGTACATTTATACATAGAACTCTGTACTATCAGTGTATATAACGATGGGAGATTGCATTAATGTCTACCCTCTGGGGTTTTTTACAGTTTTCATTTGTGTATAATCATTAACTTTAATTTGACAGGCGATCACTTTGATCTTTATATGTTAGTTTCTGTGCCACAACTATCAACAAGAAACCTTTGGAAAAAAAAATCTCTCTGCTGAACTGGGAAAATAAAATATTAACAGACAAAAGCTTCTTGACCAAAGAAAGTTTAGCCTGTTGACAGATATCCAGTCTGTCTGACATGGAACTCAGCCATGTAAGAGGATCATTAAGCATAAATCCATATCTGAGTTTATAATGATCTCTTTTCTATCTCAATGCAGAGAAGGTCAAGTACTATCTTTTTTAACCTATTCCAGAAAAAATAATGAACGGGGAAGATAAAAGAACTGCTGAAAGTTTCTGAATAGAACTTTCTGCTTCAGATCAACATTTGAAAATCATTCCCAGCTGTTAAATCTGAATTCTTAATTGTACACAAGAGGTTGAGGAGAAAATAATCAGCAGATGCAGCTACAGTTTGTTATATCAGTGATTATCTGTTCTATACATGATTTACTGTTTTCAACCATTTTTGGAGAGACAGGCACCAAATTTTTTTCTTCCAGTACTTCTATCTGTGCACAAGTGTTTAATTATAGGCTCTCTCCCATTTTCTATGGAGTAATTCTTGAGTGCAGAATGCTATATTTCAATTCCTGAAGCTTATACTCTCAGAGAAGGGAGGGGAATTGAAAAAAATCAGAGATTTGTGGTGGCAATTCCAAGACACTGAAAGCTCAGACCAAGTCCCTGTGCTGTCCTGTCCCCTAACACCTGCTTTCCCCAGAAACTCAAAAAAAACCTAGCCATAAGGTGAGAAAGAAAGGAAAGGAGAAAGGAAAGGAGAAAGGAAAGGAGAAAGGAAAGGAAAGGAAAGGAAAGGAAAGGAAAGGAAAGGAAAGGAAAGGAAAGGAAAGGAAAGGAAAGG
>WUAM01000431.1:86072218-86116720 GCA_024336885.1 Actenoides hombroni | reverse complement strand
GAAAGGAAAGGAAAGGAAAGGAAAGGAAAGGAAAGGAAAGGAAAGGAAAGGAAAGGAAAGGAAAGGAAAGGAGAAAAAGAGAAAAGAAAAGAGAAAAGAGAGAAAAAAGAGAAAAGAGAAGAAAAGAGAAGAGAAAAGAAAGCAAGCCTGGGGAAGAGAGGATGGGGAGAGGGGGAGGCAAACACAGGAGTTTGGGTAATTTTTTCTTTTTTTCCATCACCTCACATATTCCACCTCTGTATCCCAGGCCTCAGACAAATCTATAAAATTACACTCTACATGTGCTTCAACACGTTGGTTAAGAGAAGCAAGTTTACAAAGAATTCAAGCCTCAACACTCCTCCATTTTCAGCCTTTAATCATGTCTTCCAAGCACGTTAACCTAAATATTAGGAACAACATGATGCTTCCAGGTGTGCTGAGGTCTCCTCATGTCTGGTGGTGCCTGCATGCAGACCATGAGGGTGATAGTGTGGACTTTCAAGCTCACAAATGTGCTAACAATTTATTGTATAGGTCTATCACACTTTCATGTCAGAAAGGCAAGAAAAATGGATATTTAACTCAGTAAATTGTGTTACTCCGTAACACAGAAGCCATTACAATATGGATGAGATCTGGAATCTATTAAAAGACATAATGAAAAATAAAAGCTAAACACATAAATAACTCATCCACTTGGAATTTCTTTTAAAAATATTGAAAGGCATTAGATGCAACCAAGATTAAGTGTCTGTAAAATATATTTTTTAAAGACACACATTTTTTTCACCAGAGCACAGAAGAACAAAGCAGCATCTAAAACCTCAACAAAGAGAAGCTTTATTATTTCTGCCTAGATATTTTAGGCTCCAGCCTTAATTTACTTTGTTCCTCATGGCTGTGGTTGGAAACTATAGCAGTTTACTTGGCATGCACTTTATCTATTCTGGCAAAATAGTCATTGAGGGCTAAAGATACCCAGAGACTGGAGCAGTGAACCTTCAAATCCGAGGACTAAGTATTTCTAGGATGCATTGAGTATACATTGGACTGTGGGAGTTCCTCCTCAATGACCAAACATCATGTATTATTCAAGATAAGGTCTCTATAAAACAGATGGGTCAGTGGTATGGAAATGGTTCTGCAAAGGCTGAAAATTTTTGACCATTAACCATAAACATGCAATGAAAATTAGTTCCAGCATGCTGTATTTTATGTAGGAGAACTTACATCTCATAAAGCACTTTAAAAGATTTTCTTGTTAAATTATTCTAACAGTCACTTAGCTATCTTTTGGAAGCTATCAGAATGACAAATGTAGATATACATAAATTATGTACTTATCCTATGGCACTGACTCAATTAAACCTTTAGCACTGTGTTTTAGCTGAAATGGCTGCATATGGAGAGCAGATGAAGCAAGCTGAAATTATTTTTTTAAGTTAAAATCCTAATTAAAAAAGCATATATTCAGCAGAAATACATCTTCTATTAAATTTACCTTTGTTCTTCAGTGTTCTGTATAGTATTTATCTGATCACATATACATTCTATGAGCACTACACTAAGGCAGAAATCTATAGGACTACTTAAATAACCACTATATATAACCTCCCTCACGTCACTCTGTTTATAATAATTTGTAGTTTTAACATTTCCAGACTACACAAAGGTGGTGGGTTAACATACCAGCACAGCTCTGGACTTCAGACATTTAAAATAAACACTGGGTAATGACACTGTAGTGTGGCAGTGACTACAAGCATGAAAGGGCCACACAGTGAGAAGCGTTTTGCCTGCAAATGCTCCAGCACTATCTGAAGAGAAGATGACCTAGAACAACTCTGTTAATTACACATAAAAACTAAAAAAATTAGGAACTTTATGGATGTACATCAGGAGGGCAAGGTAAACAAACATTCTCTAGCCAAAATGCATATTCCTACCTTCTTTAATAGTCTCTTACAGCAGCAGATCACCAGGTCTCTGGACAGCAGAAGTTAGGATCCCAACCTGATCCCCAACCCAGGGGCTGCATCTAATGCCAGACCTGCCAAGCCAAGGGACTGACCACTGGGCGAGGATGTGGGCTTGGTCAGGGTAGTAATTTAAGATTTTGGATGGGATCCTGGTTTCTAGACCTCTAGAGATTGATGTGTGTTCTGAAGAAAAAATAAAAGAAAAAAACAGCACAAAATAATAATTCAAAACACCTCTTCCCCCCTCTTAGCAAATGGGATGTTGGAAAACACAGCCTGGGGGCTGCCAGAGGTCACAAGGCTTGCCCTGGAACACTGGGTTGGCACAGATAGTGAAGAGGAGGCAGGCAGCTGGGCTCAGGAAGCCTGTGTCACATTCTCCCACACTTCTCTGAGCTGCAAAAACCCCCTGGCTCTGCCCTTTGGCAGCAGCAGGCCATGCCACTTGGTGGGGGTAGCCAGGAGGTCACCCCTTGTTCTGCCTTGCACCAGTAAAGCAGCAGTGGGGAAAGCAGAGGGGCTGAAATTGCAGCTCAGAGGAAGGCTTCTCAGACCAAGACTCCTTCAGCTTCTCCAGGACCACCACTAGCATCTTTCCACCTCCAGCTGCCTCAACACCTACTGTCATCTCCTCCTGCCTTTGCTTCCAGACAGGGCAGGCACAGAGGACCAATCCAGGCTGTGAGGTAAATCTGGCTGTCCACAGGAGACTGGGAAGGGAAGAAAGGGCTGGTCCCCTTCCCAGTGAGACAAGGAATTGCAGTCTGAAGTGGACTTCAAGGAATCAGCTGTAATCAGAAGAACAACTGGTCTCCTGAGAAGAACAAGGAACATCCCAAAGAGTCTTTTGCTATAGCAATACTGTGTGATCAGGAAAGATAAAAGGATCAAGTACACTTGAGCAAAAACCCTTCGGATGTACAAGTGGAGCAAAACATATATTGCAAAGAGGACAACCTGCTCCCCGTGAGATGCACAGCCTCTGACCCAAGTTCCTAAAATAGTTTTCTTTTAATGTAACTACTAGGTGAGCTTTTTCTTCTAGCACGGAAATTTCCATGATGTAGGTGCCATGATGAAACTTGACCTTAGTCCCATATCTTTATAGCAGAGAGAAAAAGAAGCCATAAGATTGAATGAGTCCTGTGAAGCACTTAGTGTCTGTTCTGCACCATAAAGAATGCTTTAGTAGACTTTACAGGACTTCTATGGGTTGGAGAGCATCTATCTACTGGGGTCTGCCAGTTCTGAAATGCACTGCCAGTGAGGACACGGAGGTGTTGTAGGAGGTCAGGCATTGGAGCACAGCAGGCTTGACTGATCAGGGGATGCTAAGTCAAAGAAGTGCCAGGAGTGAACCACAGGAGACAAAACAGTCACTGGGAACAAACTTGTAAGTACACGCTTGGAAGCCTTCAACTTCTGCTGCTTGATCTCACTTTTCAAAAAGAAAAAAATGATAGTTTCACAACCCTAACTAACAATTGCTCTATAAATAATGAGATAAAAGGAGAAAATGTAACAATAAGCACTTAAATATTTGCCTCATAAGCTATGAGTGAGGAAACACGGGATTATGAAAACAGTAGGTCTGGACACCAGCAGTATTAGCCTGCTCCACGTGCCAAGGAACACAGATCTGTTGCACGATGCAATTCATGCTGCCATGGTGCATTTCGTGCACTGATGAAAGGCCACTAACCTGCACAGAACTGCCCTAAAACCATGTAAGACCACCACATGTAAGGAAGCACTTTCAGAACACAATCATGCCGGAGTGACATTAAGTGTAAAACATTTATTCTCCTTAGTAGCCCAAGAAAGATGAACTAAGAGATCATGGACTCAGGAAAACTGGGTTCAGTACAGGTATATCAACACCCTGACTGTTGACAAGTTTGTGCCTCAGTTTCCCCACTTCAAAATGAAGCACTACATCCCCACTATATAGTGATATTGTAGGACTGCAATTCTTTACTGGCTGTGACAACTGCCAAAAACCTTAAGGAAATAATAAGCTACATTACTGGTTATATGATTATTGATATGCCTTGCCATCAGTTAAAGAGTTTTGCTCAGTAACATAAACAGCTCTAGCAATTTAAAGAGCTGATTTAAATAGGTTGAATTTTTTCCCACCTTGCATAATTAAGTTCAGGAAATTTGGAAGAACTTTGCTGGTTCTGTCACTGACAAATTACAATCTTTAAGGTAATGGTTAAAAAAACCCAAAGCAACAAGAGACCATGAACTCCCACTGCACTGCTGCAACCAATGAATACAATATACGAAGGGAATTCAAATAACAGTAGGAAAACAGCATTACTCCTCTATATCGCTCTGATGGGACCATAAAGTAATGCAAGGTTAGTTCTGCTGTGTGTATTTCAAAAGTAATGTTGAAAAACTGCAGCACATTCAGAAAAGAGCTATAAAATTCAGAATTACAGGAGATGCCAGAGAAGTTCTCCCTGCAGGCTTTATGCAAAAGAATACAAAAAAAGCAACTTGATCATGTAATCTGGGTATCTACAAGAAATTTCTGATAAAAGAATACACTTCAATTCAGAAGAAAAAAACATGTGGGACAGGGAGAAAAAAAAAGCTATTGTAGTAATCAGTTTGGTCCTAAAACGTACACAAGTACATTTTTTAATATTAGATCATGTTTCTGGAGGTGTAACCCTGATTTTAGCTGATGGAAAGAGTTGGGATTTCAGCAGGATAAAAATCAGAGGGACAAGATTAACTTTCATTCATTTTATTAAACAGAGCTTTAAGAACTGAAATTTGCTCATCACACTTTTCTTTGTTACTTATTGTACGTCTGGTTGCCATGGTATTAAAAAAAAAAAAAAGAAAATTGTAATGGAAAAGATAGCGGATAAGGTGGCTTACAACAGTTTAACTAAGGTTAAGCAAGAAATGGAAGAAAGTCCAACAAACAATTTGTGTTTTTCAATAACATTGTTTACTGTCATTTAAAGTAGCTTTAACAGCTTTTAGTAATGTAAAAGTGTCATATTCCACTGAACACAGACAGAGAGAAAATACATCATAAAGCAGGATGCTAAGTCAGCTGCCAGTTGACCACTATTTGGTTTTGTCATGATTACGATTTAATACCAACCTTTTCAACTGGTATCAGGACACCACCTTTCTGGGTGAGTTTGGTTTCAGCAGGCATTAGTGACACATGAAAAAATATATTCAACAAAAGCTCCAAATCTGTGCATTTTATCTTCAGTTCACAGCAACTGAGAACTCTCCTCACCAGTTGGACTCAGCAGCTTCCTACCACAAAATAGGTTTCTAACCCTGCATAGGTCTGAGTCAGTTTTTGTGATGCAAGATTATATTGAGTCTAATCTTAATGGAAATGTCAAAGAGAAGCTAAACAGGTATTTCCTTTGCATCTGCATCATGCAAACAGGCCTCTATGCAAACAGAACAAAAGAAAAGCTAAAGCTTGGTTTTATTAGAAATAGGTTAAACACTGTGAGAAAGAAATAAAGAAATTACATTTGAATGTAGATGTTTAAAGTTACCGGTGGCTGCAAATTGAGTTATCTTGCTGCTGTAACAGGGGCTGCTTCCTCAACAGAAAAAAAAAAAATCTTTAGATCTTCTCCTATCTCCTGGTATAAAAGACAGTGCCACCTGCAAATATGTAATTAAAGGAAATGCCACTCAACCGGAAATAATAATCATCCACCCAAATTCCACTTTAGTAATGAAACTGAAGGGAGAAAGGACACTTACTGGAAAAAACACGTTTTCATCTTTTTAGATGACCTACATACTGAGAACCACAGAAAGGAAAAGTTGGCTTGTATTTGTGGAAATCGCAGGGGTCTAAGGGGCCACCCTGACCATAAACCATGACACCTGTTCCCTACATCACTTCAGTAAAATTGAGTTGGTTAAAATCAGTAGGACTGCAGAAGTCTAACTAAAGTCAGGGACTGTATGAAATCAGGTCTGACAGTGTCTTCTCTAGCAGACTTCCCTGATAGGGAATCAGCAGAATTCATGCTGAAAGGTCAAAAATAATGATGGCTATGTAAGCAGTATAGCTCACAACCACTTGTATCCATGATACACACTGTTTAACTGGTCTGTTGATATACCCTGCCTTCAGTTTTATGAGCTTTCAGTCTTGCTCTACAACAGCTGCAAAGAGAACATCAAATCTCCAAGCAACCCAGCTCTTGTAATCCTGCCAACAGTACCGCTTAGCTCCGGATACATCAATGTCTAATTGCCACAAATATAGATTTGCTTTTATCATCACTGGCAGTCCACAGTCCTGTCACCATCTATGTAACAGACAGCTAAAATCACAGCCATGAGAAACCCTGGAGCTGACTCAGCTCTTCTAGGAACTGAACACAGAAATTTCCAAATCACTGTACATCCTGCTTGCTGGGCTCCTACAGAGAGGATAAAGGGAGAGAACATGTTAGAAATTTCTGTGCTTCATCTCACCCATGGCTAACAAGCCAAATCCAGTCTCTTTGAGTTTTGAAACTGTCTAACTTGAGGAATTTCTTTTCACTGTCCCCTAAAACTATTTCAATGGCAGTTCATGTACTGCAAACGGAAGCTTCACAAGAATATTATTCCCTCTCATGGAGCTTTGGGACCCAAAGGAGTAGGGTCCATGGCTCCTCCTACTCTGCAAACACAGATGGGATACTGGGAATCTTGTCTACAGAGGATTAAGGGTAACATCTGGCCATGACCACAAATACAGCATCACAATCTTTGGATGTCCATTGGAAACTTCATTTAGTAGAGCTTTGTACATTGAGGTTTGGTTGCCGTCCCAATGCTAGAGCCTGTTCCAGAAGTCACGGGAAGATAGCCAGCTGCAAAAACTATCTGTCACAAAAGAAGCCATAAGAGGTGAGAGAGGAAGTGTCTATGTGCACCCAGAACAATCCTGAGATGTGATGAGGAGGGTGCAGCACAAGGGACGTGCTGTACTCCAGTGAGCTTAAGATAGCCAGGCTCAAGGACCTTAAAAAAGATACTAGTTTTAAAAAAAAAAATCCATGGAGCTGCTTATATGATCATCAGAGACCACATGCAGATCATGCTGTTCAATGGCCTGAGAGACATCTGCTACTGAATCTAGCAAGAAAGAAGAAGCAAACAACTGACGCTGCTCATCACCGCTCTTTAAACATACATAGAACACAATACTGGTTAGAGACTTCATATTTTCCTGATAAAGCACTTTTTTAGGTTTTTCAAAACTGAAGAGACAAAACAATACGTGATCAGAGAGTTGGTTCAGAAGTATGTAAGCTGCTTATGGCTAAATATTTCCTCAATAACTGAACAGCACAAAGAAAAAGATAAGATTTATTGTCACTACTGATGACCAGAAGTACTGTTTCCTCCTCACTTAAAGCAGTGCAGTTTAAGAAGTAGTACTCTCTGAATGAGGGAAGAAGACTATTATTTAGGTGCTGCCTTCACTCTACATGCTTAGTCTGCCAGACTCATGTGGGCTCCTCCTGAGAAAGCAACAGGCACCCGGCAGAGTCGGCCAGAGAAGCAGAAGGGCAGTAAAATAGCGTTTTATTTGGAAACAGAAAACAGGATAAGTACCTTCCAAAGTAAGTAGCTTCGTAAAACCTTATTTTCTTCTGAACCTACTTGACCGCTATAACACACAAGTGTAGCTTTGTTAGTGCACCTGCTCTGCCACACATGGGCTCTCCATGGACTCCCCCTCTAACAAATCATTTTGTTTTTCAAGTCGGTAATTTTCTTATTCCAGCCTCCCACACTCCAGTGTGGTATGATGGGAAAGACACTGCAATTTCTGTAACATCACCACAGTTACCATTTTCCACACCACCAAAGTGTTGAACAGTTTCTCTACCCTCACCTTTTATTTGTATTCAAGAAAATTCTACTATCACTATTACCAAACTGTGATACATAGACTCTAAAGACTCTAACAGAAGAATCCATTTTTTTTAACTAGAACTGTAAATTATGAGTTAGATAACTAAATACTCTGTTACTTTACTCTTCCAGACTGTCATTACTCCTGTTTCCTCCTTCAACTATCCTACACAGACAACCCAGAGAGCAAATATTAAAAACACATAGTTCCTTTTGCAGGCAGTAGTGGAGGATAGTTAAGAAAATGTTGCAAGTCTGGTTAGTAACTATACTGAGTTGGAATCAAGAAATACACTGAGTCAAAAATTGTAAGTGAATTGACCTGAGAAAAATAACTAGGAATAATAACAGTAAGCAGAAAAAGTTAATATCTACTGAAACCAGTGACCTGGCTAGGTCACTGGGTCTTTTCATGGCTCAAAGGTTGACCCAGTGGTTGGGCTGTCCCCTGTCTCAGTGAAGCCAGGATTTCACCTCATTACAACTCTTGCTTATCTGGTAATCATCTCTCTCTTTTACTTTCAGAAACAAATGAGACGTGCTAAGAAAAGTAGCATAACGAAGTGATGACTGTGTACCTTTTCCAGCATCAGCATTTTACTTAAGGGGCTTATTTGCCAGCTTATTTTTACAGGAGCTCAAGAGGCCTAACTGCATATTTGAGAGCCTGTGCTCTGCTCCAGTTTTTGATGACAAAATGCCAAAGTTGAACACGCAATGCCAAACATTCCAGAAACCTCCAGCACAATAGCTGCTTTAAATGATGTCTTACTTTTCCTGCTCCACAATTCATACAGAGCAGCAAAAATGTTCTCATTCAGTTTTTTTCTAAGCACAATAAGATGCAGCAATGGCATACAGTTACCACTTCAGCATGGGAAAGCGAACAAGCAGACTCACCCAGATCTTCAATTCCATGGTTTGCAAAGCTACTAAGGTATGCAGCAATTCACACATCTTACCTTCTTTGTAGATTCATGTACGTACTATGTATAGAGACAAGTACAAATCAACCCCCTAATCCATATATAGAGGAATTTGTTTCCTATGTTGCAAAACATTGAATTGTATTTCCCCCAAATAAACTGCTTACAATAGCCAGAAAATCACTGTAAAATTAGTGTATCAAATAGGAGTTGAGAAATAGCAAAAAAACCCAACCCTCTTTTGAATGAAGACAAAACAAAACAAAAAACATTGAAATACAATGTATTTGTACTGCACTGTCAGGAATGGTCCTCAGTTCAGGATTAGGTCTCACGGTGCAAGACGCAGTACTCAAACCCACTGCAAAGCTTGAAGAAGAGAAAAAAAACTCCACTCAAAAGCTACAATAAACAAACTTTATGGACAATGAGAAAACATGAGTATACAAAAAGGCTGCTAAACAAAAAAGCACATACCATTATGGTCAGTTCAGTAAGGTAGCAATTAGCATACCAGCTGCCCAGTCATTCGTGAGTGCTGTACAGGCAACTTGATAGATCTGGTTTTACAGAATGGTTTGAAAGAGGGTCTGTGACCAACTTTGAGGAGATCCTAATAAAAACATGAAGAAATACATGGGAGTTGTTTGAAAATGCTAACGTAGCCTAGGGACTTTCAGCACACCCCTCAATGCAAATGTCATAAAGAAGCACTGTAAGTCGCAGCAGGACAATGTAAATATTTCCAAATCTGAAATGCAGTTGACCAAAAGTGTCTAAATGAAGACAATTTTGTAGCGACCCCACAGCACTGTGCCCCACAAGACCTTCATGCACTAAGAAACTCTTCTAATGACCAACAAATTCACTGGATGTCTTTCAAATGTCTGTTATATTAAGTCAGCAACTTAAAAATTAAGTTTCAACAGCTCACTTCATTCCTCCAAACCAATGTATTGACATTTTTTAAGTTATCAAAAATTGTATCAAATCACAATGCAGATTTTATGTTTAGGTGCAACTGGGATAAAATGGATGCAAGTGAGGTCATCAACTAGAAACTGGAAACTGCTGGAAAACTGAGGAATCTGAGTTTGTTTGGGCAGGGGGTATCTGGGTGATGAAATAAATTGAAAGGTTCCAGTTCATGTAATAGCACTTAAATGATGGGTTTTCCTTAAAAAAAAAAAAAACAACCAAAAAACAAAACCAAAACCCAAGTCATTCCTATTATATTTGATATTCCAGTATATTGCAAATGAAAGTACATGCACCTCTATTATTCCTCTTGCTCACAAATTTGCATTTCTTTCAGTCCCACCTATCAGAAATATACCTTCTTCTCAGTTTTTACCCAGATAAGGCAAAAGTTGTTTTTCTGCAAAATCCCCAGCTTATCCACTGGAGTTTGAAAGATGTTCCACCTTTCAGATTCCCAAATTGAGAATTAACAAATTCCACCTAGTATGAATGAGTGCCTGAAGGTTCGACATGGTGTTAGTGCTTGACACCCTCACAGACACACCTTCAAAGAATACTCACAGTCATATGGAAAGAGGAAGGTAAGTTGTGATACATATGGATACATATAAAAAATAATACATAAATGGACATAAACATATCTATAAATGCATACGAGCTGCAGTTGCACCGCATTCCAAAGGCCTATAAAACAGTAATTTCTTAAGCAGGTACACAACATGAAGAACACAAGGTAATCAGTTTTACTTTATTCATTTGTGGTTTATGGGACAGTCTGACATGTTTAGTTACTCCATTTCAGTATGGAACTAAAAGCAGACATGAGATACCCAATAGTACAATAGAAAGAGCTTACTACTGCAGTATGATTGAGTTAGGAACTCTTAAAGTAGACTATATGATTATGAATCACTCAACAGAAAAAAATCTACCTAAATGATGAGCTATTCTAAGATAATATGTGATATGTATTTTTTCATCAAATAGGTTTGAACTATTTTACAATAAGCTTTTTTTTCTTTCTGTCCCTCCCCAACAGGAACAGATTATGATGATTATATCCACGATTTGTTATTCAAGTTCTAATTTGTTGATGATAACACACAAAATCCTTCCTAAATTATTTCCAAGAAAAACAGCCTTGGCCACATAACAATGCAAGGCATTACTTCACACATCTGGAAGAATCCCAGAGCTTCTACTTCTGTAGTCCTTTCATATCCTTTATGGTAGCATATCCAGCGATGCAGTATTTGGTCTACTGTTACAAAGCTTTTGTAAAGCTTTACAAAGTTACTTGCACTCCTTTTTTGTCGATCATTAAGTGCCTTTGTTCTTGACACTTGAACAATTACTAAAATCTGCTTTCCAGTTAGCTTTAGAAAACAAATGTGTTACTTTGCTAGGCACTTCTTAAGAATTTGTCTCTTTTCTCTGAAAAGAAGTTTCAAACAACCCCTTATCAGAGATTAGTAAGTCTCCTATTTTCAATTAAGTTCTTCTCGCTTGTTGTAAAGGCTGCTGGGCATACTAAGATATTTAACACGAATTCTATAGTATGTGCTTTATACATGGCATCCACAAGCATCTGAGCACATCTACATTAAAAGCAGACAGGGATAAAGTAACATAGGTATTTATATAGGTTATGCTACCTTACCCATGTTGTTAAGTAAACTTAAACCGAAACTCACCTTATGCAATTCTGGAATGCTCACGTTAATTTATACACTGCCATTATTTGTGCAGTATGCTAATGCTACAAAATAGTTTTGTAACACTGATTTTTAGTGTAACACTACACTCTAAATGTACACTACAGTGTATCACTGCAAAGGCTCTTGGTTTGCTCCACAGTTTCACTGGAAAGAAATGCAGTTTCGTGTTTGAAACTCAACAAAGAGATTGCAAAGGTCTACAAACAGATGGCTCTGTACTTGTGCTAGTGACTCTGGAGCACAGCACTATTGCAAAAGGTCCTTCCACATCTGGCTGTTTTCAGTGCAAACTCAGTGACTGATGCACAAAACATGATTACAGGGTTTTGCATGAAAACAAGATTAATGCAGAAGTCACAGTGAATAGTGATTTACAAATTCCCTTGGCATCTGTTATTGTATAAAATTTAAGTCTATGGTCAATTTGCAGTTAACTGTATCTATATCAGGTTCCGTCTATGGCCCACTTCAAATACAGCATGAAGGAGATCAGGCCATGAACAGGGTTATACTTTAAAACCACCTTACTTAGCTGTTAAATAGTGTGTTTCACTTCCAGGTTTATCACCTTCTACAGGAGAACTGATGCAGTTCACTGTCAAAAGAATTCCTGCCTTACAAGTAATATCTATATGGGTCACAAAACACCCAAGTCCAACTTCTTTTACACTGATTAATTGTAAATAAAATAACCTTAGTGGAGATAAGCACCAGCAATGTGATGAGGAGCTGAAGGTGAAATTAGACAAACACGACAAGAGCCATGAGCACATGCGGCTTCCAAGAAGAAAACTGGTGGGCCAGGTTTGACTAGGTCATCTGTCTTTCACAAACAATACATGTTTTATTCTTCCCAGAAATCTGACAAGAGTAAACTTGAATGGTTTTCCTTCCAAGGCAAACAAGGCACATGCCTCTTCTCTAACACACATTAGTAACAAGAAAATGCTCTAGATAATAATGATGTGGTGATAACTCACCTCATTATTACCAGGGCTTTGTCATCTCAAGAGTTCTCATTTCCTTAGAATAGCAGATAAAATATAAAAGGTCCATTTGTGTAGCACAGCAGTGGCTAACGTTCACTACAGAAGGCAGAAGTAATCCCTCTTTTGCTGTGGTCTACACACTGCTGCAGTAATTGGTTAAAAGGCTCCTGGCTACTCTTCCTGTGGAAAGGAAACAATTGCCCTCCTATCTGCAGGGCAGAAACAGTTGATGTAGAGAACAGTGCACATTTCTCCTTGGTTGTTTTTGTGCTGAAAATAAAATAGATATTAAACAACGAACAGGAAGGGAGACCTTAGAGACAGGAGCTTGTCTCTATAGGAGGGACCGTATAAGCATGAAATGACTCTCTCCACTGCTGCTTGCAGGCAACAAAGACTTCACTCAGGAACAGCTGTATGTAGGACCCTTCTGGTACACACAGATAGGAGGGATGGGGTAAGCAAACTGGGCTACAGATTAATCCTACCCACCAAACAGAAAAGAAAGACTCCCTTATAGAAAAGAAAATATATAAACATTATAACTGCATTCCTCTTTTCATGAGTAACATACAACTATATTCTAATTTCTGATTACTCACAGTACATCTTTTTTTCCTACCCTAATTTCAGGTACACTAGAACCATAAGTTTGGTTTACAAGATCAAAGAACTATGTATTTTCTTCTCACTCCTTCAATATGATGGTCAGTCAGGTGCCTGCTTGCCACTGCACTGCCCTCATTACTGTGATATATAAGAATAAACAAATTTATGCTCTGATCTAGCAGACAAAAGGTGCTCATAGATCAGTCCTCAGTGCATTTGCTGTCCATGAAATTTGTCTGCAACCTTCTAAGGAACATTTCACTCCTCACCTCTACTGAAAATGAAGGTATTTGTTATTCAGATGTCAGCTCAATGTCTCCCTGTGTCTCCTTAAAACTCTGCAGAAACACACACACAGAAAAACACACACAGAAACACACACACACACAAGAAACCTGCCTAACATCCACAGTACTATGATACTGATGCCTTTAAAGACAAACATATGTACAGGAGCCTGCAAAATCAGATCTTTTGTTAAGACTAGGAAAAAACTTAGAATGAATGAAAAAGTCTCTAAAGGGGCTGCTAAACCCTTCAAAACAATAAGAGGGAGTAGTCAGCACATTAGTAGCCAGTCCTGTGTCTCTTGCACATCCACAAATACTTTTGAAGGCAAGGAGAATATGGGTACACAGGGAATAAAAGAAGGTACAGACAGAACATACACCTTACCTTTTTCCCATCTCATAAGCCCTGGCTTTAAGCTACAGCTAAACCAACACAATACTAGATATTCCACGTCAATCCAATGGCAATAATTGAGCACAAAAGGTGTTAAAAATTCTGTATTTGGAGTATTTATGCAAGTTTCCATACCGTTTTCTACCTCCAAGGAAATTAAAAGAATTACCATTTATATATGGTAATGTAACATGTAATAATTGTAACATGTAATAATGTATTTCATAATATATTTATACATGCAATACATAAAATAGTATTAGAATATAAATAATAATATATAAAAATAATGCATAGATATACTATATTTATAATGTATTTTAGAATGTATTTATAATATAATAATATAGTAACATGTCATAATTAATTTTCTCCAAGAAATAAATCTAAGTTTTATTCCTGTATACTAAAAATGATTACTTAACTTACGGACTCTTTTCTCTTGACTTGCTTCCATCAGCTAGTACAAATGAAAACTCACATGCCTTTTTGCAAAGCGCAGAAAAAGTTGCAAATCAACTGTTGTTATTGACTTGCCACCACTAGACATCTCTTAAATAAATGTAATCAGTCACTTCAGCAAAGGTCATCATGTTACCACCATTCAATGGAAGGAGTTGAAATCACAGAAACAAAACTGTTGGCGGGGAAGCAAAGAATTCTGCAAAGCACACAACTCTGAAGCTTGTTTTGAGTTTTGTTTATGTCCTTGGTCCCCTAACCCCTCCTCACCTACCCACCATGACAGTGCACAACCCACCCACACTTCCTCCACCATCCATGCTGAGGAAGGAAAGACCCCTGCCACGCTTAGTCTGGAATGCTGCCTTCAGTCCTGCCACTGCTTCCCTCCAAAGGTGGGCTTGGGGCAGCATAGGGTGCTCACTTGGGGTTGTCTCCTCTAACCAGTGACCTTTAGGATATCTGTTCTCCTTCTGAACTTTAATAAAATTGTCCAAGACAGTTTGGCAGACAGAAAGATACATAATGAATCATATAAACTTGGTCCTCTTAGGAAAGAAGTCTCAAGGTCAAATAAGCCAGTGCACCTGATGGGGTTGTGTACTGCAGACAGGTTAGCAAGAAACAGAAATGCGGCTTTGGTAGCTAGATGAAAAAAAGAGGTGGCTGATGCTGAGAGAGAAATCCAGCTGAGTATCTTTTTTGTATTGTCCCAGGGGCTGATCACATCATTGGTGGCTGTCGGGGAAACAGGAAATCCTAAATGACTTAACTTTGCTAGTAAATTAAGACTTTAAGCACATTACCAAAGAAATCCTGGATCTATTGAAGTGAAGAGGTGCTATGACGTTAATGTCAATGCACTTACAATTTCACCCTCATCTGCACTATGATCCCAGTATGTGATTTATTATTACAGCCTGGTTTACAGGGTTTTATTTGGTGTATTGGCTTTCATTTAATTTTTGAAGAGTGATTTAAGTACAGCAAATAAATTGTGACTCTGTATTAAGTTTCCATGACTTTTAGTTCACAATGTAGCATTTCAGTCCGCAATCCTGTGCCAAACTCTGTCTCTAATTAGGTGTGCAGCACTCTCGTTTACTTAAATGGGATCTACTCATGTGTCTCTGGAGAGACAAATGAAACAAATGGTTATACTTGTATCTGAATAAATATTTTTGTTATTAGTAAAAGAGCTTCACCAGTGACTCCTTGGGAAGAGCAAAGATGAAGGATTACATCCTGAACTAATTTAAGGCTGAAGACACGTATTTATGGCTCAGCTGATCTAACATCTCTGTGCAGCTGGAAGGGGGGAGCAAGGGGGTGGGGCACCTCCTCAGTTCTCCTGTCCCCTACCTTAACTACATACCCCCCATCTCCTTCCCGACGCATAAAATCATAGATGAAACAATTTGCCCTCTTCTCTCATTCTCCAACACCAAGGTTAATTTTCTCCTGTTCCAGTGAGTCTTTAACCAGTGTGGGAAAAGAAGAAAAGGAGTATAGTGGGTTATTAGATCAGTATAGCCATAATATGCTATTTTACCCTAAGTCAGCCTCACTGCAGTAAAAAATAATGGAAACACCTGATTTATGCTTATTGGATAAATGCCTTGCCCAAGGTCACAGAAGAGGAATGCAGTGGCCCTGGATACCCTCATTTCCCAACTGGCACTTACATGCTTCAGTGAAGTCTGTGCCTTTCTCCTTCAACAGATACATTTTCACAGCCATTTGCCTTTAAAAAAGTAAAACACAGAGAGCCCTCATTTCCTTAACTAGATGCTATTACCACCGGCATTCATACTATTCCTCATATCAAGTACAGACAGAGGCACCAGGAGCCACGTCCCATCTCTTGATTCACTCAGCTGCTGCCTCCAGCTTGTCCTGTCCCCCCCATGCCCACCTCTACCCTGGCCTCCACAGGGACCTCTGCTATCCACCACAGGGACTTCTGCCTCTGTGCCCCATCGGGGGCCACATGGCACCCTGCAAACTGAGGTGCAGTAACCAGGCATGTGCATAAGGGCGACAGATGCAAATAATAAAGCCAAAAGAAATTCAGTATCTCATGCTTTGCAGCAGAAGTTAATGGCTGAGAAAAAAAACATAATGATATGACACAAGCACATAAAATTGATGGAAAATTCACCTAAAACCACCTGTAAAACTGTGTTTTGTTAGCAATTCTCCCTATCGGCATTATCTGCACGGATTTATGGGCTGAAGTGTTTCCAACAGCAAATACAAATGCTGAGGGAAAACACTGTGTCTAAGCTGTTATGCCAAATCCAGACTATAATTAAGTTTGCATAGTTTTGACAGCTGAATTAAAACATTCTGTAAATTCCCCAGATCGCATTTCATATCAAGATCGATTGAAATCACAAGCAGTACTCACAGAGGTGTGTGAACTCCTGCCCTGCTTAGGCAACTGAACCTCGTGCTGACGCCAGCACTTTGGCTGGTGGCACCAGCTGGTAGGACAACGTGGCCCCGTGAAATTCACTTCACAGGCAGGCTGGGTTTGGAAGCAGAAAGTTTCCCAAGTTAGCTCCTAGAAAACTGTGACGGCTTTTCCATCATCCAGCCATACCCTCTCAATAATCAAGTCACATATTTACTAAGGAGGATGGCACCGGGACGGCTCAGCTGTAACAGCCATGAGAGCACACAGCCATAACGACTTCTGCTGGATTATCACATCCATTCCTTAAAGGCAATCAGGCATAGGAGGTGATTGATTTTTGGAAGAAATCTCTTTGCTCACACTGCTCCAGAATGGCCTTCCAGCTACCCCAGCAGCGAGAGCCTCTTGCCTGAGTTCACCCAAGCCAAGACACGCCGGCTGGACTTGTGTCAGCACTGTCCTTTACTTTAACCAGGCCCTTTGTGCCCCTCTTTTTCATCCATGTAATAAATATACAGAAAAAATCAAACACCTTCAATATCAAAGCTCTCCAGGAAGGGATACCATTTTTCCAAGATGTGCTGCTTGTTCCCCCTTAGCCCACAAATTCCCAAGATGGCCCCCATGCTTTTCTCTCATTGGAATCATCTTTCTCATTAAAGCAGGCAGCTAAACTAGGAAAGGTGACCACTGCCCATGAGGCACACAAGGCTTCTGCCAGAGGCAGGCAGGAGTGCAGACATCAGCAGGGCCCTGGCCTGAACTTAGCCTGAAAGCAGCACAAGTCCTCATCCTGGCTGCCAAGCAGAAAGGATCATGCTGGTATTTTCCTGGGTGTTTGATAAGTTTCTCAGACTCATAGATACTCATTAGAGGTGAGGGATCTTCTCTAAACTGTCACTCTCAAGATAAGAAGACAGTATTTCTTGCTTTCCCTTCTTCCCACTTTATCGGCTGTAGCTACCACAAGTGCACAGATCCTTCAGGACACATTTTCCCTACCCTTCAAGTCTGCCACTGCCATGAAATACTACATTACTTATTTTGTAGCTGCTTCATAAAGTTCTGGGCCACGCCACTGTTCAGCTTGAATTTGAATGTTGTCCCTTCTGTTTCAGTAGATGGATAAAATTATGTGTATGGTCCAAATCCAACATTGGTCTTCATGTAGAACTAATAGCTCTGGACCAGCATTACATTAAATTTCAGTGTGAAAGGTATTTTCTGTTTCAAACAGTTTCAGCATTTGATTAAAGGCTGATTAGACATTAACATAAAGGATGTTGACATTTTAAAATTGCCATTGTAATTTTGTCAATTTAAATTCTAAATTAATACAATTATCAGAACCAGCAAACTGTAGCATAAAACTGTTAGCTGATACTCCTAACCATTGGCTGTAATCTGATCTATTAATCAATTACCTAAATAAAGGTAAAATAGTCTCAAGTTTCAATTACACATAAAGCAAGTTTTATTTAAGAAACCCAATTTATATGCAAGTCAAATTTGCACTGTAGGCATGAAAGAGTATAATATTTTGGATAATTGGTTTTAGGAAAAAACACAAATTACAAAAATATCTCCAAAAGAAAGTATCTTTAATTGCATACAAAGTAGTTTCTGATTATTTCCTGTAATTAAAACCATGATTTTCTGGGACTAAGCCTTTTTGCAGATGAGTAAGGTATTTTTGATTCACACAATCGTCACTAAACCAGAAAAACAGAGTAGTTGTTGTATTTAAATGCACGATCATAGACTTAGTTTTTCATGTTTTATTTATATCCAACCCAAATGTAATTACAAGCCTTTGTGTAAGATCTGAAAGGGCCGTGACAAGGCTGCCCAGATGGCCTCTTCCCTGCAATGGCACTGGCCCTGGTCAGAAACCTCAGGTTTACTCTGGGTCTTGTTCCCAGACTGCATGGTCCCTCTGGTGAGATGGACACAGCAGCAAGAGATGGAGAGGACTCTCCACGCCCCTGGAGGTGATGATGACATGGAGCCAGCTCTGCTTACTCCATGGTGCTCCCCTAGGTTGTAGAGTAGCTCTACCTCTTGCCTTCACTGGCACTCCCTCAAAGTCCTTGGGCAAGTCCACAAACTGCCTGGTCTTTGTCTCTGCATTTTTTAAGTGGATTACAGGCCATGTATCTTCCTCCTGGGATTCTCTCAAGGTGAGTTAGCTTCTTAAATTTGGGTAAAGAGGACACTCTGGGGAGATCTGAACAAGGGGGAAATAGGTGAGATGTATTTTTAGCTAATGCGGAGCAGCCTAGGACATGGGGAGCAATCTTGTGGCTACCAGATACGAATATGTTTGAGGATTTTCCTAGTTTGAAGGCAGAACCCCCTCTTTCCAAGATCACTGGTGACCTGCTTTTATTCACTTAACACATATTTACTTGTTAGACTTAAGCTAAGGTCTTAAAATTTAAGTTGCACTTTAATTTCTGAAGAACACTGTGAATAAAAACCTTCCAGTTCTCTCCACCTAACACTATCAGTGTTCTAGTATTCCTCTTTATTCCATATGGTCCATGACAAGTTAAAGCACATTTAAGCCAATCCTGTGATCTTTTAGCAAATGAGAACCTCAAAAGAGGAGGATGCAACCTTGTGTTCTCTGCCTAGCATCCTCCCAAACCTCATGTCTCTATCTCAGTGGCACAGTGCACTTAACTGCTGTGCAGATCAGCTATCTCAAATGTGGCTAAAAAAGAAGAGTAGATCTTAAAATCTAAACACCAGAGTCAGGACTTCACATCTTGAACATTGTCTCTGTGAGTGAGAGAAATCACCTTCTAAATCATTCAAGCCACCTTTGTGGCAAGTGAAAGCGCTTTCCCCTGGGTCTGCATCAGAATTGGAGCATCTCTACAAAAATGGAAACCAAAACGCTTGATCCTCACTGAGCAATACTGTCCTTCTTTATAAACTCTTGGGAAGAGAAGAGACACCAAATTTCCTCTTTAAAAGCCCAATACATTCCCAGATTAAGGAATATGATGATACGCCAGGAGGAGATACCTGCCACTCTGGCATGAAGGTTTGCAAATCAGATGTGACACGAGTAAATGCAGGGTCTTGTTTCATAACCACTGCTCAGCACTGCACCAAAGCCAGTGAAGCCAGTGAGACAATACGGATGCATAGCTCAGTTTCTGACTCGCCTTTTTTTTCCACCCTGCAGCTACTGCCTGTTTGCACCATTAGCAGAAAACAAAGAGGTCTCCTCGCTTCACCCAGGATGACAGCAATACGCAGAAGTATGTCCAAGCCTCTCTTTTTTGATAAAATCATCTGACTTCATGTTTACACCTTGTGAACTGCAAAGCTAGCAAAGCCACAAGACATTGTGTGATTTCACCTTGCAAATGCTCCGAGGCACAAGGACAAAGACAAAATACCTTCGGGAGTTGTCCAAGGAACTAACCAGTGACCCACACAGCACAGCCAGGCTGTGGTTTTTTCTGCTGCTAGAAAAGGATTAAATTTAACTTGTTTTAACTAGAGATTCTATTTGAAGGCTCATGTTTTTCCTGAGAAGTTTGGGATTGTATTTTGCTGTGTACAATGGTTATACCTCACAAGGAATGCATTTATGGCATTTCCTCCTGCACAGAAAAGGAATTTCCCTTTGTATAGTGAAGTATCCCAGTCTAAGCTGTATCCTCTGCCTATTTTCTTTATTACAAAGACCTTTCCATGAATAAAAGTGTGCTAAAAAATACGTAAAAAACTTTTATAACTCCCTCTCTATAAAATTTAAAAGTATTGATTACTACATTTCTTTCTTGCGCTTTTTTTTCTCCAAGACTTGTTCCCCTGAGACCTGCTCCAACAGCATTGTTGTGTGGCTGAGGGACCAGTGTGAGCCTTGCTGTCTTTCTGAGAAGCTAGGAATCAAGAGAGACAGGCCATCCCTGTCCCCTGCTCCTCTCTTTCTCCCGTAAGACCTGCTCAGGATGAGTGAGCCAAAACCAGCAGGTCACAGGTCACCTTTATTCTCAGGACAGGAGGAAGAATGCAGTTTTAAACCTGGGTATCTTTCCATTCCTGCCTGCTGAGCCTACCTTTCTGTCCAGAACACTCCACACTCCATGCCACTAAATCTGATAAACTACCTAGTCAGCCCTTGCTTCTGTGATGACCTTTATGGTTTATACAGTGGGAGAGGTGTGTTGATGTAAATGATAGACAGCCAGCCAGGCCATACAATTAAAGGCTGCAGTCGCTGCTGAAGAAGGAAGCTGCAGGTCCACAAAGGCCCCAAAAGATTTTGCAAAAAGACAAGTAGAAGAATGTGCTTCCTTCTAAGTGTTCTTCTAGAAATGGAAAACACCTCTGTCTCACTGGAGATGGATTAAGTCTTCCTTCTTTCTGTTAATCTAATAAAAGCTAGCCAGGAGGATAGTACTTGTCCCAGGGGTGAGATTGGAGCTTTAGTGTTGGTGATTAAACAGTGCTGGAAATAAGATGATGCATGCATGAACAGTGCACTTAAATACTGACACTCAAAAGAGCTCCGGGAATAGGAATGGATTCTTTTTATTTTTGAAAACTAATGAATTATTTTCTTTCTTTCTTTCTCACGTTTTAATGCACTTCCTCTACAGATCTCACCAAAGCCTTCCATGGTTGAGATTTCTTCTGAGGCAAACTTGGGAAAAAGAAGCTCTGATGTTAGAAAACATCAGTTCAGGAGCCTCATGGAGGCAAGACAGGCACAAGAAGTGAGCTCAACAACAGACTGATTTCAAGTTGGAATTAGAAGAGACCATGTGAGGCTCACACCAAGAATCAACTTTGCATGTAGCTTAGTATGTAGAAGCAGCAAGCAACAACTTAAACACAGCAGAAAACTGGCAATTCCTGGATGTAATTACACGGAGGGAGGGGGGAAAAAAAAAAAAAAAAAAGGAAGAGCCAGACTTATGATCTAATTAAATTAAGCTATATACCAGACTACCATCAATTTCATGTATTTTCATCTTTTTTAAGGTTTGACACAATGTTCTTGATCACTAAGAGCCAAAACCCCTACTTACACCCTGCTGGCCACAAAACCTCCAGGAAAGGGAAGCAGAAAGGCACTTGGCCACAAAACCTCAAAAGCAGCTCAGACACACTCCTCTTCCTTGTTCTCCAGGTTTTCAAATCAGATCTCTCAGACAAAGTTATTCATGAGTAAGCAGGCCATGAAACATGACTTTATTCTTTCTGCTCTTTAGCTACAAGAATTTCTAAGGATCTACAGTCTACATGCTACTCTTATCAACCACTATCAAGGGAAGCTTTATTCCATAGAAAGGAAGAGATCACAGATCATAACCAAATTCTTTGCCCAGCTCATTTGGGTTTCAATGACCTTCTGCGACCAAAACAACATATGAACTGCTGAAAATCAGTAGAGAAGTACTAAGAGTATATCCCAGAAAGAATGGTCTTTGCCCCCATAAACAAGTAGCCAAATGTATACATAGCTTGCACGTGGATAGTAATTTTACTGAACAGTCAGAATCTTTAGATAAATGTATTACCATATATGTTTTCTATAGGATATGTATGCATTCTTAAGGAAGAAACAGAAATTAGACCATCGAATCCTAATAGCATTTAAAATGTACATTAAGTAATATGAAGTTACTCTAAATTTGTTTTGTAATCACTTAAGCAAATACAGTCCACTTTGTAAATCAGTACTGAGATATCTTCTTTTTCAAAACATGTCAACAAAAGCAAAGTAGTTTATGACTACTAGGTTACCTATTACTGCTGTGGCATTACAGTTACATTTTCTTCTGGAAAAAAATCAAACAAAATCAAAACAAACAAAAAACCAAATAAAACAAAACAAACAAACAAACAAAAAACCCATCATAAAAACAACAACAACAAAACCGAAAAACAACAACCAACACACCAAACAAGAGATGAATGTACAACATCAGCAAGAGGATAAGCTGAAATAAAAAGGTATTTTTCTCTAAGCTTTTTGTCTAAGTATTTAACTTATCACTTGTGCAAATTCTTAGTTAATAGTGCTTTTTTAAAGGCAACAGCAGCTTTGTATGGTAAAGCACAAATGTAATAGCACAACCAACTTTAACATGTTTTTCTTCTGTCCTGATCTGCTCTAGCCTTCTGACATTTACGCTTCTCAGGCTCAATTTAGCAAGACAAAGTCAAAGGTCATATGTAAGATGATATAAGCTGCATGTCACTAAGTAGGTGAAAGTTTAACTTAGTGCAACACAAGGATGGATGGGGCTGGAAGATTTTCAGCAATACACTCCTGCCACCCTCTCCTCTGACTTTCATACTTGGAACAGAGCAAGCTGGCTGCATGCAGACTCTTTTGTATCACAGACCAGCTACTGAAAAAAAGGAAAAACTGCTTGTCAAAGTCATAGAAGCAGATGGTCAAAGCACCCTCCAGAAACAGTTCAAACAATAGCATGCCAGAGGAGAAATTACTGTCAAGAAAACAATCTTCTGGAAAACTACTTGAAGCAAGATATCTGTGAGCGGTTGGAGAAAGACAGCCTGGTGAGACTGGGAGAGCTGGAGACATTCTGGGCTCAGTGCTTATGGCAGGGGACTCAAATGGCAAAGTATTTTCTTTTCTCCCCAAACCTGGTGCTTCTCCTAGTATTATGTTGTACTTCATCCTAGCCACCCAGGGGTTACTGTGGCCTAGACATTACTTCACAAATAGGAAGGACCAGATCAAAGGTCCATCTACTCCAGCAGCCTGTTTCCACCACCAGTAGACTGAAGTAGATATCTAGGGAAGAGGTTATGAACAGGGGTGCAAATAGTGATGCTACCCCAAAACTCTCTCCAGGCCCCTAGAAATTTGCAGCTCTGTAACTTGCCTATTCCTCCTCCCCTCCATCATACCTCACTCAGGCATCTCCATCTCTTACTGTGCTGACTTGTCCATGGAGCCACTCCCTAACTTTCATCATTGGTGTCCTTTTCCAAACCTTTTTCCCAGTTCTATTATAGCTTTTGGTACTTGAGACACCTGAACTGCACACAGTACAGATGTCCCATGAATTTATAGTGGGAAGTGATACACTCTGTCTTGATCTCTTTTTCTAATAAAAAACTACAAACATCAGATCTGCCTTTTCAATTGTTACTGAACATTGCATTGACATTTCCATGGATCCGTAATAACCTCCAGATTTTTTTCTTGAGTAGTGACGCTTAGCTCAGTGATTACCAGTTTATACATGAAGTTAAGATTAGTCTTCCTTACGTGGCACATTTTACAGTTGTTTTAACTGAACCTCACCTGCCATTTTAACATCAAGTCTGAAGATAATTTTGTGGTTCTTTACAGTTGGCCCTTGGCAATTACCAATTGTCAATCGTTTTGAGACAGAAGATTCATTATGTAGCTCATCTTATGCAAGCAAGAATAAGAAAAAACCCACAAATTTTTCACTTCAAAGTATTAAAACATTTTAAAAAAACCTAAGATACAATAGTCTAATTATGATGTTCATAAAAGCTCAATCTTTTAGATTCCTATATCCATTATTACCTGTACCTCAATAAAACAAATCAATTGGAGCTATAGTGACTTGTTTGTGTTATATTGTATTTCCCACATCCTAGAGACAATATTTTCGTCATTATTCAAAGCTGTGAGAATTCACTCAGATCATCAACAAAAGTAATGTCCTAGCTTGACATCTTTCATCTGTTTAGCAAGCTTCAAGTCTGTATAAAATGCTAAACTCCCAGATTTTAATCTCCTTTTGACTCTACAGTGGACAAAACCACCCCAACTGAAAGAACAACTCATATCAGGTACTCAACTACAATTACTTAGCCTCAAATTTTTGACAAGAGAGTGATTACTACGTAAATGCAATTTCATGAATTAGTATCTCACAGATCTGAACTATACTTTTATATTCAGATTTTTTAAAATTAAATCTTAAAAGGTTTCAGTCTTCAATAAATTCCATCTTTTAAACCATTTAAATAAACAAGACACCAACTAACAACATCTGGAATTCTGATACTGTTGTACCTAAATATCAAGCAAGTATCTTACTTCACAGTGTTCTCAAGCACCTACCTCATAGGGAGGGCATGATAAACATGTTTATAATAATCTTTTATTTTATATATATACACACATGTAATAGATAGGCAGATAATATAGAGAGAGTAATTATATGTATCATATTTATAAAAGCTTTCATATAAACATGTATATTCAGTACGCTGTAATGAATTACTTTACAGATTTTTAAAGGCCTAAAGTTCTGTGTATAATCATGGTTGTTATCTGTTCTTTATGTAGCTTTTTGGTGAGTTATGTGCCCAGTTTATGAATACTTACATATTCTTATCTGGATTATATTAGAACAAACAGAAGTGCAACCAGTCCCAAATCACCAAACACATCTAGCAGAAACCACTGTGGCTATAAAGTAATTGCCTTTCATTGCAAGCAGCTGTTTACTAATAAACAACTACATGAGAAGCCCCTGAAGGAAAGGCCATCAGAGGAGAAAATGGTACTACAATGCCAAAAAAACCCAAACATGTAACTAAGAGTCCTTCTGAACTGAAATCATAAGTCTCTCTGGCATTCTTCCCAGCTACTGTTTCATTCTATGCCCTGTGTGACACTTTATACATCTTCACATTTGAACTTCCCAACCATATTTTGTTGCTTCTTTCTACTGTTTTTTGAACTACTGCCACAATGGTGTTGCTATATAAAGGAAATGTACTCTTCCACAATGCTTTATGTTTTCTATTTGTAACCCGATTAACGCAGTTGTTTAAAAACTGCAATTTATTTAAAAGATCCTCGGGTATTTTTCAGTAAATCATTCATTAGATCTCAACATTTTTCATTAAATAGGACAGGATCCTGCAGTAAGAATTCTGAATTTTGCAAACAAGAAGTTAGATGGCCTCTTCCTCACAGAGCTCAAACTTTAAAGGACAGCAGTGCACTAACTCCACTAATTAAAATTTTTTAGAAGACAAAAGTATTCAAACACTGATCTTCCCTAACGCTAACCTGGGACACCTATATTATAGATTCCCACGTGTCACTCCGAAGCTTGTCATTCTGGGTTCCCATAAAAATCAGACGGCATTTTTAAGACACATGTCATCTGATCCATTTTAGGTAACTCCTTCAGGGTGAGTATTGAATTGTAGATTCCACTCCCCTGAGGGGAGCCTCTATTAATTAGCGAGATTGCTGGTACTAAGTAGCCATGCAGCTGCACTGTGGTAGTCCACTAAGATGTCATGGCACGAACAGATCTCACAGAGGAATGTGCCAGTTGGCAAGAGGGATTTAAAGCCAGAAAATCTTTCAAGCCACAAACTCATTCAAGCAGCTTGTTCGGGGTTTAACGGCTACATAAAAGAAAGTGAAAGAGGCAAGCAGAGGAACGTTGCAAAACAAAGGAAAAAGTGTAATGGAGTGAGTAATAGTAAATGATCTCTTACAATTAGTTTGCTGGAAATAATGCTTGGAACTGAGAGTTCCAGAGAAATGTCCAGTGCTACACCCTGTCCACAAAGAGAAGACAAAAGAAATCCATCAGGAAATTATTCATATTTCAGTAAGCCTTTCTTGTAAAAGAAAAAAAAAATGCTCGCAAATATTATCTAAATCACCTAAACATACCCAGCTTCATCAAGTCATCAACCATCTGAACTTACTGTGTGCTGCCCTGCTACCTGGGGACCACTCAGATCCTGCAAATCCTGAAGAACTGTTTAAATAACTGCAAACTCCCAAACTTCTCATCATGTAAAAAAAAAAATCAGTGTCATCCTTCCTCTTTTGATTGTCCCTCCTCAGTGCAAGTACACAGCTGTCCAAAAGGATCAAGTTTCATCTTCCTAAGCCACTTCAGTTATGATGGATCCCATACTGCAGTCTATAAACAGCCTTAGGTACATCATTGGTTATGAACTGGTACATTTCCTAACCAACATCATTAAGATACAAAGGCAGTTCACTGAACTTGGAAAATACTAAGAAATCATTCTCCAGAGTGCAACATCTGGTATAAAGGAGGAGAAAAACACTGTTTTCAAGTGCAAGACATGTAAGAACTGGAGGCTAAAATAAAACCCATTAATCTATCTCCACCCCCATGTCCAAAATGAAAAACAGAAAAAATACCCTTTGGTGCTTCACATTAGGAAGACGCAAATCTAAGATGTCTCCCATCTGTTTTGTTTGCTGTTTTTTCAATAAAAAAGCAAAATTGCCCTGTGTTTTTTTTTCTGCTTTCCGCAGAAATCCTGAAGGATATTTTCAGATCTGCTAGTTCCAAGGTTTTTATACTGTTCTCATTCCATTTTATTTGAGTGCCTGTCAAGCAGTTAAGTGCCTTAACTACTCTGCCTCAGTGAACCAGTATCTGAGCTTTTCAGACGTTATTAAAATTATCATGACCAAACTTACACAAACCACAGATCCAAATTTAGGGAGCTGAGTGGGGAGGTAACTACCTCTCACCGAATCATCACTGAATGCTTGGGGTTGGAAGGGACCTCAAAAGATCATCTAGTCCAACCCCCTGCCAGAGCAGGATCGCCTCTGTGCTCCTGTAATAAACTCTTGACCTCCCTGGTACAACCATGAGTAGCCCATGGGCTTTCTAAGCTCTTGCTGTGCCCAAGAAGCTGCCAGCAGCCACAGACCACCAGACAGCTACTGGCCATGACCCCTCTGCCTTATCCTGCAGTACTGCTGCAAGGAAATTGGGTAGAGTTGGACATACTGGCTTTAAACCACCTGACAATTTCCTTTTGCTGGAGAAATTCCTGTTGTCTAGTCAGAGCTTATGGCTTATCTTCACGATCAGAGGAATGAGTCAAAATCCCACCTGTGATGCTTCACTCATGTGGGTGTGCTGGGAAGGCTGTTTGGATGGTGCCCTTAACCCTCACTGCACAAACATTGCTGAACATGTTTTCGAGAGCTAGCTATTGATCTTGGATGAAGAGCTAAGACAAAAATTGTGTTTCCTGGGGACAAGAAATGTTTGAAACTGTCATGTGGACACCCTAGTTCCTATCCAAATGTGTCCCTGTTGTGCTTAACACCCTGAATATCCCCCTTGGCACTATTCTATCTGGATGAGATTTTTGTTCTGTTTTTCATTTTATTTTTCAGAGAAAGTCTCCATACCATGGTCCATCAGCTGAATGAATTCTAGCTCAATTCACATAGCTTAAAATAGTATCTGTAATAGATGCCTCTATTCCTACGTATCTAAAACTGAATTTAAACCTGGTCACCACTTTTAGGAACATAAAAATGCTATTAAAATCCTTATGTGACAATGTCAAATTCTCAGTGGCTCATACAACTAAAGCCCTAACTTTTGGATATGCATGAACTACAAACCAAGCCAAAAACCCGATTTTATTATTTGTTTTTATTTTTCTAAAACAATGCCTGCCTTCACTATAAACAATTACCACATACTATAATACAGATCTCTGTAAAATTCTCCACCAGTTGAAGGTGTGGTGGGACATTCTTAGCTCTTTTTTTTTTTTCAAGATTCTGAGTGACATTTTGATGTTCATTTTAACGCAGGACTATGAGTTCCCTCACCTTTCAGTGAAGAAGACAATTAAAAGTAAATATATTATAAGATACATTTCCCACAGCTGAGATTTTCTCCTGTACAGTTGAGTAAATAAGTGTTGCTCCGTCCATACAGGCACAAACACGATCACATAAAACTCTGTAACTGTTCTTCAACCCCTTGCCAACTTTCCAGGCAAGTGACTGGGAAGTTATTTCAATCTTATTAGAAAGAGGAAAATATTTTCAAGGTCTCAAGTAAAAGGTACTATTGTTTTACTCTTGTGACACGACAGCACACAGACATTCCTTTGAGTAACATTTTCAGTAATTAAAAGCATTACGTGAACTTTAAAAGTAGTATGAACTCTGATGTACTCATCTTAGCATTTTATTATCCAAATAGCATTATGCTGTGCAAAATGCTTCACTGGCATGTTCCCTTAGCATAAACAGAGGGCAAAATTCCTCTTCTCTCCAAGCCTGAATACAAGGGACTTCCATAAATATGCCGTGGGAGAAAGTTTTCCCTTGGGAAAGGTCATGCAGTGATAGCAATGACCCTGGCTGCTGGCACAGGACAGCCAAGGGACACCAAAGGTCACTGGTGCCCGTCTGCACTCAGCTGATGGCATGGGACCACAGGCTGCCCCCGCCACTTTGTCAGGCTCATCTGTGCTCTCACAGACATTCCCCCCATCCTTACCACAGCAAGGAGAGGCAGCAATCCTTTTAAATTTCTTGAAGGAAATAACTTATAGTTACCATTTCTATGTGCAAATGAGATTGCATTAATTCAAATATACAATGTGCCTCCGTTTCAGAGAAAAATTTGGTAGTGTACATTTAAATGTTGGCCTCACTTCAGTGCTCCATGGCAAGAGAGAGCCATGCAAGCCAAGCACAGGTCCTGGAAAGGAAAAGTGCACCACATTAAATGTTGATCCCTTCAGACTATGGAGAAATGGTCAGAAGCTTCCAGAGATGTTGAAAGTGGGGCTTCACCAAGTGGAACAAAGCACAACGATGTTTAGTGAGATTGTGCTGGGTCTGTAACAGCAACAGAGTCAAGGGGAAAAAAAAACAACTTCATATGCCTGCATGCTTTTCAAGGAGCTTTACAACCTTAGTCCCTCTGTCTCATGCTGGTTACATGTAATTTTAAAGGCCTCCCATAAGCTTAGTGTTAGTCAAAGTACTTACAGGGCACTAGCAATCCACAGCTGAGAACTGCAGGCAGAAATGCAGAGAACCCAGGTCAAGTAGCAGAAAACACTGAAAGCACATTTCTCATCAGCCTGGAGACTTCATAGAGAACAAGGACCAAACTCAGGAAGAGTACAAAGAGAGAAACCTAGGACTACGTAACACGTGACAGGGTGCATTTTGGTGTTGGGAGAGGTTTTTTTTGTGTAATTAATTGACTCCATCACCCACATCCTACAGGTGTGTTGTGGTTGTTAGCACAGCTAAAAAATCCTGTGCCAAATAACATTCAGCCCCACTGAAATAATAAAGATATAATAATACACAATAATTAAATATATAATAAAGATAAAATAATAATACACTTGATTCATTAGCACTTTCTCTGGATGCTTTGTTTTCCTTTAAGTTATTTATTTCATGTCAGATGGAGAATTAAAACACTTCTAATAAAAACTGAAATGTGCATTAGTCTGTTTTATATAACAAAACACCCATTCTTTTTAAAAGGGAAGAAGTCCTGGTCAAAATGAACATTACAGGGAATTTGACATACTCTGGGTAAGAAGAAATATTTTAGATCACAATTAGCTGGAAAACAGGAAATAACTTCAGAAAATTTCCATTCAAAGTTGCTTCTTTTTAGGTGGGTCTAGGGAATGACATTTTAGTAGACAAGATGAAGAATCCTTGTTTAGAAAGCATGTATGGTGTCAGTGAATGAACCCCCATGGTCACAGCCTTAGATCTTGACTCATCTTTTTAAATGTGGCTGATTTTTCATCTGAAACTGATACACATTTTCAGAATCTATATACTAAATCGGCACTCCTCATGAAAAAAAATGCACTTTCAAAGCATTCCACTATTCCTGCTTTCGGCTGAGAAGAAAATTCCCTCACAATATTTCACAATATTTCAGAAATTCTGCTTCCAAAACCAGGAAGTGCAATTAAAACAATGACTTATTTTTATTGGTTTTGTTTCATTTTTAAGGAAAATTAAAGTGAAAAAAGGTACGTGCTGAGTCTGGGACAAAGTAGAGATTGATTTTTATTCTTAATTGAGCTCGTTAAAATTCAGGCTGTCACAAAAAAAAAATTAGGAAAATGTCTTCTTAGATTCTTGGTAACAGCATTTTTTTTTTAAAATTCATGTCCCCTGTATTTAAACACCAGCAAAAGAGCCTGGAGATGAACTTCTCTGGTTATTGTGCAGTCAGTACAGCTGACAGAGATTGCAAACCTCTGTGAGGGTACCCACACAAACGTGGAAAGTCTACCACTGGGACACGGAGAACATTTAGTTCTTAACACTTACTACTTTCAAGTTTGCTACTGTTTAATGCAGTAATGAGGTATTTATGAATGCAGACATTCTAAACTAGGCAAAGTATAAACTGGACAGAGACAATCTTTTCTTTTCTTTTTTTACTAAGTTAGGCTATTATCAACTGTTATTACAAATTTGATTTTGCTCAAAACAGAATTAAGGTCTATGAAGAAAGAAGGAAACGTAGGCATTACAGAAAGAAAGGAGAGCTGGGTAACAGCTTTACAACTGACAATGCTACCAATTTATCACTCATATGACTGGAAATTACAAATCACAAAAACTTTCAATTTTTGCGAACAGTTTCAGTAAGTTTTATAAGAAAATTTATATATTCACATGCAAATGTATTCTAAAGTAGTTATCTCTCAGATGGTCTCTGGAACCATTAGTCTAAGCCTCAACTATCCATCCAGGGAAGATTCCCACACCTTCCTCCAGCTAGGCTACACACAACCATATCAAAGCCTAATTTCCCCAGGCTCAGACATACAGATCTCATACATATATCACTCAGGGCTTTCTTCCCAGCTACTAAAATTAAGCTCCTCAGCACCAGCAGTTTTGTGCAGCACTCTCCTCAGTCACTGAGTTCACCACCCTCTTCTGCTGCAATCAGTTCTGCAGCACAGCAGGAGCTCACTTAAACCCTCCTAAAATTGTGTACGCCTTTCAGCAAGATCCATGCTGTGCCTTGAGCCTCTAACACTACATATGCTATATATTGCTTCCCTTCCTCTTTTTCATGTACTGCTATGATTACACAAGCATATCAAGAATTATTTTCTGCTTAGAAATTTCCCTTATTATTTCAGCAAATGTAACATTTGCCCCTTTCTTGTTTCTGGCTGAGTCCTAACAGAAGTTCCTCATTCTCAGACTATGTCACTTCATTCTCATTCTCCCTGAGAAAACTCATTCTGATTTCTGTCACTTTCTTTCTCCAGACAGACATCCATTTCTCATTCTGCTATGACAGCAAGTAGCTGTCAATGTGGTGCAATGTCTCACTTTCAGTTACACTTCTATGTTGAATGTGACTCCAGTGAAAGGGGGTTTTTTTTTGTTTCTTCCTTATTCTACCATACCCCAAAATAATTTGGTGTGGGTTACTTTTTGATTGCTTTAAAGTGTATTGTAGCTTTGTCCATGTTAAGAAAAATTCACTGTAACCAGATCCATTACTTGCAAGCGATGCTACATGAAGCAATGGGGGACTCTGGTAGATCTCTAGTTTGCCAAAACCCTTAATGAAGCAAGCAAGAATTTTCCCAAGGAATAGCTGAGGAGAAATTCAGTTCAGTAAAAGTCGAAAATTCCTCTGAACTGAAGGCATCTTAAGTCTGTGAAGTTCTTGAGGCAGTGATCACTCTTGTGCTTGTTTATGATAGCTAGATATTGGTATCCTGACAGGGATAATAAGAAAATATATATTACTATGTTCTAATTATAAGGGGTAAATTCTATTTACCTTAATTCTACCATAATTCTGTGCTGGAGTGTGTCCAAAGAAGAGCAGTGAAGCTGGTGAAGGGTCCAGAGAACAATTCAAGGCATGGCTGAGGGAACTGGAGTTGTTTAGCCTGAAGAAAACTGGGCTCAGGGGAGATCTTATCACTCTCTACAGCTGCCTGAAAAGAGGCTGTAGCAAGGTGGGGGTTGGCCTCTTCTCCTATATAGTGAGTGATAGGAAAAGAGAACATGGCCTCAAGTTGCACCAGGGGAGGTTGAGGTTGGACATTAGGAAAAATTTCTTCACCCAAAGGGTTTTAAAGCCCTGGAACAGGCTGTCCAGGGAAGTGGTGGAATCCCCATCCCTGGAGGGATTGAAAAGACATCTAGATGTGGTGCTGAGGGTCATGGTTTAGTGGTGACCTGGCAATGCTGGGTTAACAGTTGACCTTAAAGGCCTCTTCCAAGCAGAATGATTCTATGATTCTATTTACCCTAATTCTTTTTCTTGTAATATTTCACTTAAAGCTTCTATTTATAACTTAAACTTTCAAGTAACCTATGTTTCTAAAAACTAAAGCAATTTTTTTTTCCTGAAATAGTTCATTCTTATTACAGTCTTATATTCAAAAGCAGCTGGGTCAAACACAGCTGCTTATGAACAGTCCTCAAAACATTAAAAATGCATGAATAGCCAAGAGCCTCAGTTGCATAACTGAGGCCAAGGAAGAACCAATAAATCTCTGCCAGTTCGCCCTATTCATCAGTAACTTTTGTTTGACTAAAGCATATCAGCTAGAAAAGCAACTTGTCATAGTTGGAAGATTTAGAGAGATGAAGAACCTCTTGCTTCTCTTGGTAATTCATCAGAATAATGAATAATTTCTGCTGTGAAAAATGTAGTGCATTATTCCTGATCTGAATATGCCTAACTCTCCAGTTATAACCTTTAGTTTGTATTATGCTTTTCATTACTGTTCTAAAGAGCCAATATACAACCAATATATTTTCTCCTGCTTCAAGAGACTTAACATAAAGAAGGCTCTTTATTTGTATAGGGTCAACAGATTAAAAAATTAATGGTTCTCAGAGAGAAACAGTTTCACCAGATCTCAGACCATTGTGGGTGACTGACTTCTGCAACACTCCCATGGGTCAACATCCTTTCAACGATGTGGAGTCTGAAACTATAGCATGCATTCTCATCATAGTGCACATCCAGAGATAAGACTACACTTAAGGCTCAGTCACTGTCTCCCTGGAAAATAACTCCTTCTCCTTACATGATAGGGTCACACTATGAACTCTTGTACACTTCCAGTTCAAAAGATCCTTGAATCCCTTCCAGATTTACCATTTTCCAGGGTACAGCTTATGCCATTCTTGGAAATTCTGTCTGGCTATAAGAAGAAAAAAACCCCTACACCATGACAACAAGAAAAAAAATGCAATACATTGAACAGAGAAGTGATGGAATCTCCTTCAGTGCGAATATTTAAGACTCAGCTTGATTAGGATAACCTAATCTAAGTCCCTGCTTTCTACAGCAGTTCAGATCGTGTCCAGAGGTCCTTTCCAACTTAGACTTCACTATGACTCATGATCACATGATTGCTCAAATGCATTTAATTCATTCTCCATTAAGTTTTTCAAAATATAAGGCAAAATTTTACAAAATCATGTGATCTTGTAGGTTTGCAATGCCACTGCTAATCCTCTCAACACCAACTCGGTATCAACTTTTTGTGTGAAAAGTTTGATCCATGTAGTACTGTAGTTTAGTGAACGTTTCTCTCAGATACATTGTGTATTTACACCATGCTCATAATCATTGATTAGCTCTACACTTTAGCACCAGAACATGACTCTGCAGGCAGCTGCCTGCTTCTACAGCACCAGCAGCAGATGTGGTTGTGCAGGAACTGGGTGTGTGGCATATGCTTGTCCATGCACAAACACATGCACACATTTCCTACAATGGTTACTTTGGTCTGACACCTCTGGCTCTTTTAGCCCAAAGGATATGCTTACATGTCTGACTAAAATATTTCCTTGCCTGTTTTAGTTTTAATTTTCTTTGTAAAATCACCATTCTAATGCTCTTCTGTATTCACATCTTTAAAGGATTGGGTTTTTTGTGTGTATTTTAATGATGAAATATTCAGGAAACAAAAGATAACCTCACATTAAAATACACTCTCTGAGGTTGGGATACACTCTGATTTTGTAACAAGATACTGTGTACCTGACAGGACAACATGTCAAACTCCTGTGGCAAAAGATTGTAATGCAATTGTTTCACAGCCTAAGCAGAGTGAATTTCTTGACTGAAGCCCAGGTCCCAGTAACAAGATACATTTCTGGAAAAGCTGCCTTTTAGCATATTCCCAATGACTGTGTCAAGAAGTAACCACATATAATATATGGAAAATCTTAACTTCTAGCTATATTTACCCTCCCAAATGAACTCGTATTTCACCACAAATTTACAAAAAATTATAAAATAAGTTTGAGCAACCAAATTCAACAATATTGTGTTAAACTCAAGTTGGCAAACCAGGACAAGAGTACTTTATTACCAACCTTTGGAGCAATCCATGGATTTCTTCAAATGTTAAACACCACCTGCTTCTCCCTCTGCTAGTCCCAAGGGGCAGGCAGTCTCAAGGCACCCTGATCATTGTCCTTCAAACCTCCTATTGAGAAGATCCAGATGATGGCCTTCCCCTGTCTGTGTCCGCAGGTAAATCATATTCTCAATTTCAGTTTTCCAGGAACAAGAGTAGAAAATATGCTGGCATCACTAACCAGCTATTTCCCCGGACCAAAACCAGGTTACCTGTTCCAATGGTCCAGCCATGCTGGAGGCTAATACACCTCTGGCTCACCTACAAAGGGCTGCGGCTGGGAGGAATCTGTATTGTTTTGATATTTCATCCTTTAGATAGTTTCCTGGATGCTGTAATAATCATCTCTCTCCAGCTATCAAGACAGTGATCCCTAAGCACTCACTGCCACTAGTCTTTTCTGTAAAGGTCACTGTACTCTACAAATGATTTGTGGCAGCCTATAATGCAGGAGGGAAGATGAACAAATACCCTGCAAAAGAAAGAACAAGCGAAACAACTGCATCATGGTTTGCTTTCATTTTGTTTATCTAACACTGTGGCTGAACAAAACTCTTGAGAAGTTTCTTGGCCTGTGAAGCACTATCTGCAAATCTTTAAACAATGAGCTTGTTCTTAATGGTTGGATTAATTCAGATTGTATAAAACTGCTTAGATGAGACTGCATTGCTTTCATGTGAAGTAGCACAGCCGTATGTCAGAGAAACAAATACAGGTTTTGTCCTGTTGACTCTGAGATGGCTAATTATGAAAAAAGGAAAAAGGCCCTGTTACAAAGCCTATGATCTTACCCCTTATCCTTTCTGACCAGCACAATCTGGCAGGAAAGAAATAGCTCTATAGATAAGAAAGAATATCTCCTCTCTTCTAAGTGAATGTATAGTAGCTGCTCTCCTGCAAGTCAAACAGAGCTCGTAGTACAGTATTTATTTAAGAAATTTTCCAATATGACGAATTATTAACTTTTTTCGATTAAGTGTTTTGGGATAAGGCTGAGGAAAAGAATTACAACTCCCACAGCGTCTCCAGATCTCAGCATAACTTTTCCTTCGATCAGTGCACGTTGGACCCACAGCAGCAAATTGCAATCATACTATCAGTTAAAAAATACTGCTGAAAACCAGCACTTGTGTTAACAACTTAATCAGATACTTTTGAAATCATCTACAATGAACAGCAGATAACCCAAACACCCAGTTGGGATGGTGAAGTCAGTCTGATGTTTGTATATTCCTACTTACTGGCACCTTCCAATAGGAAGAGCTTGGTTACTACACCCCATCTGCCTTGTCACATATTTACATGGACCTTTTAGGAAAGGCGGTTAGGAAAAATGGTGCCTTTATTACACTGTTGACAACCAACTTCACTTCCATGGGGGATATTTGAACATCATGCCTAATGTATGTCTGAAGCAGGGGCTTAGATGAGGAACAGCTGGTTGATCCTCCTCTTATATGAAAACAAAGTCACAGGAGAGATAAGAGATACCACATGTGCTGTGGAGCTGGGTAGACTTTTCATAGAATCATAAAGGTTGGAAATGACCTTCAAGATCAGCAAGTCCAACTGTCTACTAAATATTATCAGGAACACTAAACCATGGCCTGAAGTGCCACATATAGACATTTTTTAAACACTCCCAGGGATGGTGATTCCAACCCCTCCCTGGGCAGCCTGTTCCAAGACCTCACCATTCAGTAAAAAAATTTTTCCTAATATTCAACCTAAACCTCCCCTGGTGCAACTTAAGCCCATTTCCTCCTATCCTATCACTAGTTAGGTGGGAGAAGAGACCAACATCCACCTCACTACAACATCCTCTCAGGTAGTTGTAGAGAGCAATAAAGTCTCCTCTCAGCCTCCTCTTCTCCAGACTAAACAACCCCAGGTCCCTCAGGCGCTCCTCGTAAGACATTTTCTCCAGACCCTTTACCAGCTTCGTTGCCATTCTCTGAATTCACTCCAGCACCTCAATGTCTTTTTTATACTGAACACAATACTCAAGCTGCAGCCTCACCAGCACCGAATAGAGGACAATGCTTCTTGGTGCCTGAACTTTCAAACGATCTAATAGCAAAGCTATGGTTATGACTGCCTACCTGTCTGTTATTAACAAGAAAGTTGGAAGTTGTCCCTTTATTTGTGAACCAAAGCAGTCCAGTCATGTAAGAGAGAAACTGTGTGTTTTTGTTGAACACGATATCACAATATACTGTTTACCACAACATACTGTTTACCACAACATACTGTTAACGCTCCAGTCTGTGTTGGTCATTTGTTTGCAAAAGCATTTTCATGATTCTGCTCTTAAGTATAACACCCAACACCTAAAACTGACACAAGTTGAAATGTTTTCCATGGCTAATCAAGGCTTTTCTTCCCCACATAACTCTTTCCCTCCATCTCAGATTTCAGATAAAACAACTTAAATCTGCCTATTTCAGCAGGAGGCCACCAGAATCAGCTACTTTGCTGAATTTGGGTGAACAAATGCAGGTGATTTTGTGGGTTGGCAGAGATAGCAATAGGAAATCAGGCTGACTGCTTTAGTTAACTGAGCAGTCAAGCAGTATGCAAACTTATATCCAAACATAGATCTTTGCCATATATTGAGGTAAAACAATATCATCACCCTCAACTCCACTGAAACTATCTGAAGGCAGAGTGAACATTTTGAAATGATGACTACATTTTAAAAGATCTCTGAAAGATCACAGAACCCAGACATTCAAGAAAGTTTTCAAACCACAGGGAAGATAAGCCAAAAACAAAACAGCAGTGGCTAGACAAATCTCGCTTGAAAGACTTGATAACTTTTGTCTGCTTTTTTTCAGAGGAAGTTAGAAAGGCTGTTCTGCCTTTAAAATCTAATAGTGATCCTTAAAAAAAAAAACAACAAAAAACCCCAGAAAGACAACAACAAAAGCATAGACATTTTGGCAGTATCCAGGGAAGTCTGACAAGTAGCAGCAGAAAGTACAGATCAAACGAACACATAAGTTCTTTTATTGTAGAAAATACCTAGAATTCCATGTTTATCTTACCACAATAAGGTACTGAATGGTTATCTAAGCCACCCTTGTTTTGCCAGGCGACTCAATACATCTGTAGGTTTTACCACGCATTAGTTTTGGTCTGATGTGTTTAAAATGCTACACAGAAAGTAAATCTAATCTAAAAGGTTATATGTCTCCTTAGGAAAAACAGTCTTCACAGAGAATGATCACTTTAAACAGAAAATCTTTCTGGTATCAATTCAGGATTATTTGCCCCAGCTTCTACAACTAAAACCATATAGGTGTGATATATCACAAAAAGCTCAACCCCTTCTTTCTCTTGTAACACAACACTAATAGGTATTGTGAGAAATCTACAAAACTACATTAAAAAAAACCCAGCCCAGCATAAGAAGCATCTCACATGTGCCTGTTTGAGCACTTGTGAACTTTTATTTTTAATTTCCTAAGTTCTCCTTTTATAAAGTATTAAATTCCAAGCTGGCTTTGCCTATATAACACAGTCACAAAGAAAGCTGTCTAACATATAATAAGTGGAACCATTCTTGGCAAAATAACGTCTCTGAGACAGGTTTAAGTCATGCAGAAGAAACAAGACAGAACTTGTGAGTTCACAGTTTCTTTAAAACAAAACAATACCTGCTGTCAAAGCCTGAGGAATAAAGGTATCTCAAACCCAAAATATACAGCAGAAGTAAGAGAAGACATGGGAAAAAAAGTAGCTCACTGATCTTCACTGTCCAAGTATCTTCCAAGTAGGAGTCTACTGTTTTCTAACACTTCATTTCAGAAGAGGCCCACAAAGTAGCAGTTACTCCAGAATCCTGGAAGACTTACAGTAAATAGATTAAACCTTATAATAGAGAAGAAAGCTTCTGGTCTTCTGGTTTCTGGTCAGTGTATGACAAATATTGAAACCATGAGATTAAATCAAATTGTATTTTAACATGGTTCAAGGGAAGCCTTTCTTTAGTGGACTGTCAGTCTCCCTCTCAAAAATCTCTGACAATTACTGCAGTGACCTAAAGTTTTCTGTGCCTTTCAAAGTAGAAACATGTATAGACAATCGGATAATAGTAATGGATGCTTAAAGACATGACTTCTTACAGGAAGCAGTCTTTTAAAAAAACATGATCTAGCCAAAATCTTGCACTAATTCTTACAGAAGCCCCACAGAGGAAAGCCCTGGCTTTTCATCAGAGCTGTACCTGGTTTGCAGAAGAGGCACCAGAGGAGCAGCAAAAAGATGCGAGGCTCCTTTTTCTTCTTGGCTGTGCCACAGGAGCACAAGTGGTTACCCCCTCCTTAAAATCCATCCTCTCTGACTGATGCCAGCATGGAGCTACAGAACCAGAAGCAGAATGAGTCCCTCTTCCTCCTGCTGCAGATCTTCTATATGCAGCAAAGCCTCATCTGATGTGAAATTTTGTTACACATCCGGGTGCGTAACTGACTCATATATAAAAAAATACTGGTTTCTCATGGTTGCATGCTTGCATACGGGTGGGGATTGAACAAATACACATTTGCACATGGGCTAGAACTACCCTTTTGTGACAGGATTACTACCCGAGACCAAGGAGGTGATGACATAGATGATGAAACACGCGCAGTAAAAAAAGTGTGATCAGAGTAATACAAATAGTTAATGCTGGGGTGAAATCTCTTGTGCAATTAGGCTACAGCAGCAACCACGTATCATACTGACCTCCGCAATGGTCCTGCATTGCTGAAAGCTATTCCCTGGACTCGGGAAGAAACCCGACTCCTACTTGCAGGAGGGTCCCAGGCTCAGTGTGGGATTAACCCAGTTGTTCAGGACCGGAATAGAGAGCTGTAGCTGGGAGCCCTGGCTTCACAGCAGTGCCTGTCAGCTGCCGGGCAGGATGGAGGGAGGGAGCTGTGAGCACCCATCATGCCAGGGAGCAGCAGGTGCCTGCAGGACCTGTCCTGCGGGAAGGCGGCTGCCACAGCGTCCGGTGCAGAAAACACGTGGCAAAAATAAACCAGAAGGGAAGTGCACATGAGCCAGAAATTAAATGCTTGCATCTGATATCAGAGGAAGAGCGCATTGGTCGAACAACCTGTTTGGGGTTTGAGCCAACTGTACTCCGGTCAGCAGGAACGTTTTTACTGACATCAATACCGGCACTGTGGGGGCCAAGAAAAACATTTTGTGATCTGCACCTCCTCACTCCATTCCACCCCACCCTTTTGCGATGTTCAGAAGAGAGAAGTTCTCCGCTGATTTCCAGAAAGCTTTTGATGCTGTTTCCATCACATGTTTTCATTTAAATTCTCCAGCAACAGACACCATACTAATTGCCTGTGGTAAAACACGGAGTCCCCAGGCTGGGTAGCACAGAAACCCTTCTCAGCTCCGCGCCCACACAGGAGCATGTCAGGGCTGGCAGAAGGCACCATTCTGCCTGTACCCCCAGTGCTGGATTTAATATTAGACAAAAAGATGGCAGCTTGGATTAGCAGCTGAAAACCAACTGAAACAATAGTAAACATCAGTAAAAACCCCACAAAATACTGCCAGCAGTTACTGGCAAGTCATGGTACCTGCGATGCTGTGGTGATTCCAGTGTAAGAACAGAGCAACACCGATGTTCTCCCATATCCCTGGGTAACAGATATAATGCTCTCTTTTTAATGTAAAGCTATTAAGCAATTTTAATATGAATTAGCTTTTTTAAAAATAAAGAATGCATGACATGCATAATAAAAGATGAAATCAGCCCATAACATCTGTGAGGTTTTCGAGTGCTTTTAGGGAAAAATATAACCTTGATCAAGAATTTACTGAAATTATAATTTCCGTGAGAGAAAAAAGAGAGAGAAAAAAAGGAAAAAGAAATAAACCAGTGTTTCAAGTTCTATAGGAAATTTTATAAATGACCTGGCTTTTCAGGTACACACTTTAATGGAAGTGTTTACATTACATGCACATTTTTTAATATTTTTTTTATGTTATGCTAAATGATAATTCTTCCTTCTAAACAATATTTACTGTTATTTACATTGACCGACCAATGTCATACAATTATTTATTTATTCAGTCAATGGGAGATAAGTGATATTTCTTCTTACTTATTCTAATCAAAGTCAAATATTTGCTCTTTCTGTGAGTAATTTATTACTAATTAAACCAGGCTGATGCATGCTATTTTGTGTTACTAAAAACAGGGCTCCAAATGAATAAATGCAGCTAAAATTATGCTTTCAAACCACAGTGGAAGAAAGCCCAAAGCTCATACATAGACATTGACAACAAGTCTGTTTCCAGACTTTGGACACCCACATACCCACAAAATAGGTGCAAATTGGAAAAGCCTCTGCTTAGTCATCTGGCAATAAGTGTATCTGGAAGTTAATGTATCAAGTAAAATTTAAAATTAGACTCACCTTCTTTCAAATACAAAAAAAAAAAAGGGTTAATAGTCTTATTTTTTCACTGTTTACTTCTTCCTCTTTCTGCTTTCCTCCTTCCTTGGAAGACAGATGTCTCCCTCCAGACTGAAAAAAATACCTAGCTTTGATTGAATTTTGCAATTATTTTTTCTATTTGGAATGAAATCAACGCAAGAGCATGGAGACAGTCTATTAAATAAATATATATAAGAAATGTAAACCCCTCAGAGGCTGAAATATTCTTAAAAATTCGTTAAGTTCTGGAGTTCACAGTTATGAGACATTAGCACAGTAAAGAATTTAGCAGTCCAAAAGAGAACTGGACATTCCTGCAGGTATGGAGAAGATCCAGTCTTACAACTAACAAGAATACGATTTTGGAAGATAAAATAGATCTCAAGATGTGGCACAAAATAACCTATAACTACTAAATGTCAGAACATACATGACGCACATGGCTGATTATACCAACATCCGTCTCCTGAAAAGTTGTTAGAATCTACTTCAGAAGCCACGGCAGAAGCCATGGTGGTCTTTCTGGATTTCAGACATAACCTAAGAGAATAGCTTTTCTACTCCTTTCTTTAACAACTGGTTTCAATTTTTATGTTTGGGGCTTTTTTTTTTAAGTGACGTGCACCTATGGCAGTGTATTAATCAGCCAGTGAAAAACTTTCCTGAACTTAAACAAATGACAACACTCAGCATTTACTAAGGTAGAAATTTCCTAGTGAATGAATGGAATCACTACAATCCACAATGCAAGAGACCACACAAAATTCAGTAGCACAAAGGGCACTAATTAATGACAAAAATCCTACAAAACCAAAAAAGAAACATTCAAAACAATCTCAACCAATGAAAAGTCCCTGCATTGGCTTGATACATCGAGATGAAAAACTTAACACCACCAGATTCTGAAATTACTGAACTGGCACAATCATCATGATTGGGTAAATGTTAAAAACACACATCTCAGTGGCTGCTGTCAGAGTCACAGGTATTGGCTGCAATTTTAACAACAGCACTGTTTCTCCTGGTGTACTCAACTCCTTTGAAAAGAAAGGAAATTGGAATAAATGTTCATAAGTGATTTGTTTCGCTTATTTACCCTTGTTCTCTTATTTGAGACCAGAAAAGAGATTTGAATCCCAGTGATTATGGTTAAAGTAAGCCAGATAACCAGGTGACTTTGGTGCAATCTGCCTTTGTTAGAAAACCAACTGGAAAATGCTGTTAATACAGCAGCAATGGTCCAGAGTTGCATTTACTTTACTAATGACTGACATAAATGCATGCTTCCCTCCCAAGTGACAATGTGCAAAGAGCACAAAAACGTTCCCAGTGGGAAGCTAACAGGACTATTCAGCTGAAAAGATAACAACCCAAGCACATTCACAACCATTTGCAGGGAAATGATCTTGAGACACAGCAAACATTCATAAATATTGAGGGTAATCACAGGCTACAGAAGAAACGTCTGACCAATGACCAGGGGAGCTACACTGTAATCTCAGCTCTACCACCAGCATGATCTGTCGCACTCACCCAAAACCTCTGCCTGTCTGTGATGCTCCTCATCTGCAAGTCATCCTCACACCTTCTTTAACAAACCTCTAAAACTACAGACAAGAGAAAATGCCTGCTCAAAAACAGTATGGCTAAGGACAACTGTAGACCTGGGCTTCATTTTCAGTTCTGTCACAAACTCCTTGATCATTTTCACTTCTGTCACAAACTCTCATAAATGGGGACTTGAAATTAACTTTAGGGTCACTGAGAAGTCCCATCTAGAATGGTGCCCTGAGGACATCTCCCATGATGTTCACCCTTGAGCCGGGCATGAAGCACAGCAACCTGAGGTGCTTTGGTGTAGAAGTAGTTAGAAGCAGCAGCAGTGGCAAAGCACACTTTGTACACCAATCTACTTCTGCAGGATACATAAAGAAGGAGGTGAAGATTAGGCTTTCTGGTTGCCTAAGCCTGAAGGAAGTTCTACAGCCATGTCTCCATCTCTAGGCAGAGGACCTGGGTAACCAGGCTAAAGCAGCACAGGGCTGGGGCTCTCTCCAGCACCGATTCCTGAAACTTTGCTGCCAAGAAGAAAGGAGTGCAAGGTCCTCGTGGCCAGGGACATCATGAAGAGAGAAGCTCAATTATGCAGTCCTCTGATGAGGTTCATTGAGCAGCTGAACTGAGGGCAAACCACAAGGCTATTGAGACCGAGTCCTGTAACATGTCATTGCCCAGTGGCTTGACTTCAAAAGGGAAAATGCAGGGTTTGCCTATCCCAAACACCTCCAAGAATCCCCAGACGAAGGAGGGCATCAGGCATAGGTTCAGAGAAGTCATGATGTGCCTTTGCCACAGGGGAGGTCGCTGCCAGGCCACTGCACAGGACATGGGCTTCATCTCCATCACCACTGAAGAAGTCAGTCCCACACTGAAGCCATCTGCCAAATGAGGCCCTGCTGACTGCTTTGGTGCAGTTTTTGGTAGTCATATATAGAGGCAGCCCAGAAAGCACCAGGACTAAACCAAGTATGTGCAAAACTGCATCAATAGGTGCCTCAAGATATTTTTATCAGAAAAGCTTAAGTTTCTAAAACCTAAGGAATTTCAGGTGTCTACAATAACTGGGCAAGGTTTCCATGGGCAGCTCTCTTGAATGCAACTGTCTGAACTGTGCTTTAAGAGATACCAAAGGCCTAGATTCTCTATTTGGTCTAACCATAAGCACCAAAACAAGATTACTGTGGGCATTTATTCAGTCAGCTGAACACAAAATACTTTGTCATAAAATTGGATTAGAAAAATACACATACAAAATTAATGTGAACAAAGGTAAGCATGTAACTTCACCTGGGACTTCTGAGTTACAAACAATACATGCTATTTAAAATGCAGAGGCGTTGCCACACAAAAAAAGTTACTAATCCTGTTGGTGCAAAGTAACCACACTGGTGTGTGGTTTGCATGGGAGGAGGGAAGGAAAAAAGCAAAAGAATTGCTTTATTATCCTTTTTGCAGCTTTGTTTTGTTTGCTTTTTCAAAAGAACTACTTTTTTTTTTTTTTTTTTTTTTTTTATTAGTTTTAACTGATAGATATAAATTAAGAAATTTGGGTTTATCAAAGCAAGTTTTGCCACTCTAGTTAAACTCCACTTAC
>WUAM01000431.1:86044204-86072118 GCA_024336885.1 Actenoides hombroni | reverse complement strand
CGAAAAGTTTTTCTTTATTAGTTTTTTTGCAGCTTTATTTTTTTTGTTTTTTAAAAAGAATTTTTTTTTTTTTTTTTTTTTTTTTTGGTTGTTTTTATTAGTTTTAACTGATAGATATAAATGAAGAAACTTGGGTTTATCAAAGCAAGTATTGCCACTCTAGTTAAACTCCACTTACTCCCAGTGATACCTTAGGGCTAGCAGTTTAATATGTACCTTAATATGTTGCCTTACTTTATTAAACTAAAGAGTAAAATTGAAAGACTTTCCACTGAGACATTCTACTAGGAATATTCTTCTTCCTCAACATTTTCACTTATAGTGAATACAAACTAAATCCATTTACTTTGCTAATGAATTCACTCTTTGTTCATTTATCTACTGAGACATTTATAAATATCTCGCAATCACAGCATTATCTGGGGGCTAAAGAGCATGTTTCAACTCAAAACAAATGGACACGTCATCTTGCGTCCTTCCATAAACAAAAGCTAAGGGCTTGGAATTCAGCAGAGATTTAAGCTTGTAATCATGCTTTGTATGTTCATTTTCATAGATTTTCTTAGGTGCTTTTTAATACAGAGGCACTGGAAAGCAATAAATTGTTGTACCAGACGGTACATGAGACAGCAGACACGTGTGGATGCTGTGGAGAGTCTCCTCTTCCTGCATGAGCAACATGCTCTGTTGGGCTTACAAAGACTATCCAGGGAGGAGGGGGAATTGCAGTCTCATTTGGGCAGGGGGGTAGTACTCACTGGTGGAGAGGAGGCAGAAACTCACAGAAATATCCTGAAACAACTTCTGAAACTTTTTTTTCCCCTGAACACACACCCTATGCTGACACAACAGCAAGTCCTAGCTGTATGATAATGACCTCTCACATAAAACCAGGCGTGTTTTGATGACACATTATATGCAACAGTCTGTGAACCAAGTAGTAATTCAACAAAACAGATTTTCTCAACTAGAAGAATCTGCAGCAACATATATCCAGATTAAAATCACACTCTTCACAGATGCTGCATACATTTTAAAATAAAATGTAATTTTTAAACTCTGGTTTTTAACTGGTACACACCAGAAAATTATTCACACAATATTAACATTAAATCAATTTCTCCCTACCCAATTTCATGTCATCAACCAGCAAAAGCGTAATGAATGCAAAATACGCTAGGTCATTTAACACATTATCATTTGTACATATTCTAGTACTAAATAATTAACACTCAGGCTTTGGGAGAAAGGTTAAATTGAAATTAATTCTAAAATATTCCCATTACTGATGTAGTTTCAAGATCTAACTAGGAGTAAAAGCAAAAGACCTGTGACCAAAAAAAAATTAAATTAATGATTTCTTCACTTTGTACTCCTTTCTATCCATTCACTTTCATAATCAATGCATGTTCCAAAAAAGTTTATTTAACCTTTCCTGATCAAGCAATGCAGAACATCATAAAACCTTTATACCCTGTTTTTTCATCTGGAATTAGATAATGTGCTTACCATATTCTGCAGCCTCCTCATTCCCTAAATCCTACTGAGGATTCGCATTAAACTGAAGTTTCTCTCAAGTTTATATTTCTCAGGTGTCTTTAGGCAGAACCTAAGCTTTTTCTCTTTTTGCACCTCTAAGCTCGGGCATTAACTACCGTGAGCCCTCACCCTGTCCCACCTAGATCTAACCCTTTTGAACCCACTAAACTTTGTAGCCCTAAACCTGCTTCCCGTTATCATATCACAGCAGTGCCAGAGCCGGGGAGGCTATCCCTTACATACTGATGTTTACTTGATCTGTCGTGACTGATGTAAGCACAAAAGCGGTTGCAACTAAGAAACCAGGGATTTTACTGTCCCAGGGGACTGAAAATAGCCCCTTTTGTTTAAACCTAAAACCCAGAAGTCCCAACAACCTTTCTGCGGCTGGACTTTTACCTCCAAATGTGTTTACCCTTTACAAATGTAGTTTTCCCCAAGAAAAAAACAAAACAAAAAACTATTAAGAAATGCTCCTGCATTACACTATGATATCAAAGCACATACTGAGAGTCAGTTCAGCCAACTGATATTATGAACCAATTTAAAAAACAACAGCTTCGGTATTTTTGCAGATATCAAATCATGGAATAAATGCCGTTGTAATTTTAGGGTTCTATTTTAACAGTTAAAGGAAAGACATCTGGCAATAATCTACAAATAAATACAGTGTCTCCTTTCGTAGTTTCTCCTCCAAAACACTACCTAGGACATTTTTTCAGCATGATTCATATAATCAACACAATACATTACAATGCCTTTTCAAATAATTCCGAATTCTCAGTTCATTCAATAAAGCACCTATTTTCGCAAGAGAAAAGGGAACTTGCCATGCCAGAAAACTTGCTTTATTGACTCAGTCCCGCTGCCAGGAGGAACAACATGGTGAAGCAAACTCCACGATTTCAAAAGCATTTATAGATTTCTAAGATTTTCAAAAGATTTATAGCAAGTGCAGGGAGAGAAAGAGGCTTATTTACCGAAATGTGAGATTCCACAGGTGAGGCCAGAGACGGTCTGAAATCCTCTTCCTTTAGTTCCAAAAGTTTTAATTTATGATGAATCCTGTAATAATCCTTTCAAGCTGCCAGGTAAAACGCACGCCATATCTCAGCCGTGTTTTCTTTCGCCCCTTTGCAGCGTAACTTTGTTATTTGCATAAAGCTTAGTTCTGGCCTATGGGACTTTTTGAACATCTACATGTTAGATTAGCTGTCTTGACATGCTCTATCAAGCATGACATCATGGATCTCCATGGTAACCTTAACCACACCTGCCCAGATGCCAGAGTTACCTGTCATGTTCAGACCTAACTGAACATAACAAAAAAACCCTCAACCACCATTTTCTAGGCACTCGGGCACTGGAAGAACGGGCTTTTTTTCTTAAATTGATGAAAATCTAACTTTATTTGCCAGTAAGTTTGTTCTTCACAGAGCACTGGCTGAAACACTAGAGCTGTTTGCGACCCCTCCACGCCTCCCAGTGTATTTCCTAGTCAAACAATGAGAAAAGAAAGCTGTGACAAACCTTCTAGCTCATTTTCTTCTGGCACCCTCATAAACTGCAGCTCTGAAAAACTTCCACAGGCTCATTTTTGCTCTCTGCCCCTCAGAAAGGGTTGGGTTTTTTTATCCAGGTAACTTGTAAAACAGGTTCACAGCACAGATTACCCCCCTCCCCTGGCCAGGTTAGCATTTTAACCTCTTAATTGCTAACTCTTTTTTTTATGCTTGCAGCTGCTGGCCCAGCATTTACTATTGTTTCTGCTCTGCCCTTCTCTGCTGACTGGAGTCAACAGCACCTATGCAAGTGACCACATCCTGCCATGAGCTCAGCAGCAGATGATTCACACCATCTCAAACTTGAGATGACTTGCAACTGTTTTCCTTTCTGTTTTTCCTTTCTGACTTTCCTGGGGATTGTGTTAGCACTTTGCTTTCATTTAATGTAGACGAGACAGCCTTCGCAGTGGCAAAGTATCCAAAGCTCCTGCAGAAACTTGCATTACCTATAAAAAAAGATGTTGCTCTCATCTCTCCAGGCTTCCAGGTAGCAGGAGCTCTGGGGCCTGGCTGCAGAGTTGTCTTGCAAAGGGGAAAACCTGCAGTGTGAGGGGGAACTAGCAGGCTGTGGGGGGAAGAGCTGCAGCCGTGGGGAGCTGCGTTCTCCTGCAAACTCAGACCCCAGTTTACCAAGCAGACCAGCTGAGCTGCATGTTATTTGCCTTGCAGCAGAATCCCAAGGCCCTTGTGTCTATGAAGATGGCCCATCTCCGTGAGTTTTTCTTTCCAGAGTAAGATATCACAAACAGGGGAACAAACCAGTGGGGTGAAGGAGGGATGATCTGTGTGCACAGCTGGGAGGTTTCAGGTTACCACATGAGTTAACCATCAGTAATCCTCCCTGGCATTTTACCTGGCCATGACTGTACTTCTGATTTGTGGCAGGTTATCAAGGGTAGAAACAGGTCCTCAGGAGGGGCATCCAGAGAGGGATTTATCTGAATAAATGAAGCCTGGAGGAAGACATTAATACATAGTGGAAGATATGAACAACACTGAGAGCTGACCTTGCTAGTGGAGGTTATACAGTGTGATGTGACAACGTCAAAGATTTTTTTCCTGGTATTTATTTTCTGCAAACGAGCGTTCAGTTTGACACACTCAGACAATGATGGTTAAAACAGACAAGAGAAGAAAGTCCACAACAAAAGAGACAATTGCCAATCTTGATTTTCTGGCCCATTTTTGTTGGTTATGGACCCAAGAGGTTTAGTGCAACATGGAAGAAAAATGATATGATATGATATGATATGATATGATATGATATGATATGATATGATATGATATCCAAGGGACTATCTCCTGAATGTAAACATTGGGATGTTTTATGTTCCAGCTGCACCATTTGACACAGAGATTAGAAAATGATGTTGCATTAGGTACTGTATTTGATCCATCTCCCACAGTGGGGAAATTCCCACCATGGATAATGTTGCCACTTTCCAGATACTGGAGCAGCTAGAGAAGTAAGAAGGGAGGAAAGGAACCTGGAAAATACACCATGACTTTTTAATTCATTCCCATACATCTTACAGATTCTTTATGTGAGATATATGTATATGTTACACATACATACCTACTAATTCATGGAGCACCTAAGTAAGTGGGCATTACTAATACACATAAATATATATACACATATAGCTATGTGTATATATACACTAACCTATGTACATCTATACACAGAAACATATATATATACATACATACATACAAACACGCACAAAATACACAGATATGTGTGCACACATAGACACAATTGACAAGAAAGTCCTTTGAACTGTAATGCCATGACCATAATAATCTTACTGCATCGTGAGCAGGCTGTTGATACATTACATTGCAAGTAAGCAAACTTCTTCCAATCAACTGATACAACTTATTTCTGCATATTTTTCATGTGGCTTCTGTTGAGTTTATAGGGGTTTTTTAAGTTATGATGAAAGCATGGAGTCTTGAGTCTTTCCCATTCCCAAGAAATAGAGCTTGATGCTGCTCTAAGTGTAATTTTAAGTTGTTTTGTGTTAAAATTATTTTAAAAATCACTACATACATATCTAATCATCGAAGAATAGAAGCAGAAGACATTCGCATGATATTTACCCTCAATAAATTAGCATGGATGACACATTTTAAACAAATAGCAGGAACAGTTACTGCATTCCTTCTGTAATTTATTGCCTTCAGAAAAGGCTCAAATTACAAAACGTGCAGGGTGTAATGCTGTAGGCTGTTCAAACTGGGTTTGCAGTGTCTGCAACACTGGAACTAAATATTTACATGACTCCAAAAGATCTAATCTCTGGATTTCTCCCCCCCTCCCACCCCCTTTATTTAATTTGTGTGCTATCTTTATCCACCACCCAGCACATTCCACACAGTCACTAAAGTTCATGGAAGAGATAAGTGGGTAGGAAAAAAAAATTAAAAAAATAAAGTAAAATCAAGAATTTCAGAGGAAACTGTTTAAAAGTAAGGAATATATCATCCTTGTTAGAGATGAAGCCTTGCAGTAAATTTAGCTGGATACATACAGATTCTAGCAGTTCTGTTCTGAGGCAGTGATCGCACCTGGGCTCTCTAGAAACTCCCTCAAAGACAAGTTGTAAGGAGGAGTTACCAAATGACAGTTTTTCCAAACCTGTAGTAGTGGTCTCATCTCCAAAGGTTCCTAAGGCTTCGAAAGAGGCTGGGAATTCAGTAAGGACTCCAGTAACAGAGTACAGTATTTTTCCAACTTGTTTTTATTCCTTAGTTAAAATTAATTTGCTGTTAGTGCTGAAATACCTATAAAACATTACCATCCCCACCCCCAAGGTTTGTTGTCAATCATTTCTCAAAATGATGGGCACAAGATTTTTGAGCCTGAACTCTAAATGCTGCTGGTTGATTGATAAAAATAAAAAAAGCAACAGAATTATGGAATAGAAAATAGATTGTCTGTAAAGCTGAACAGATTAAACAGAGTTACACTGTGAAGAGATCCTTGCACAGCATTCCTTGAATTCTGAAGGTTGGTGTGATGGCAGCCTCCACCTGCTCTGAGAAATACATCAGCATGTCAAATCTCCTCTGACCCTACACTACTTTTCACTGCTGAAAAGTAATTGCAGGCAGGGAAAAAGAAAACCACCTTAAAGTATGCTGCTGACAGACCAATGTGGATGTCAAAACAGCTTGGAGGAGGCAGATACCTGTGGATAAGTCCATTCTGTTTGTATTAAAAGACTCAAAAATAGAAAAGAAAACAAATGAAAGGGTAACAGAGTCAGCTAAAGCATACAGACATACTCTACAGATATTTTCTTTACTCGCAGGCAGTGGTGCCAATACTGAACGTGTAAGAGAAGTTAACAGCTGTTCCATATTTTCCCTTCAGCTGTGAAACATAGATGGAGACTCATATACTAAGATCAAGAGTCTCACCTTCATCCCTTTCTCTGTGTATACTCTAAAAAAATGAAAAGCTCCTCAAAAATGTCAGCTTCAACAAACAATTCCAAGATAACGATGAACAGTTTCATTTTTATTATTCTTTGAATTTCAAGGGAGAAACTGCATCTTAGGCTACATCAAAAAAAAAAAAAATTCTGTTTCATGCTTTGTTACATTCTCACCTTCTGCAATGAGGTAACACTCAACTTTGTACGAGTTTTACGGACCGTTTAACAAAAAGCAAGATATGAATTTCACTTTCATACCTGATCTCTCAGTCTCTCCTGGTGTCCCATTATTGCTGTAGCATGGTGGGGATATTTCTGTTTCAGATGCTCAAGAAAAGCCTCTCTCTTTCTGTCCATTTCCGAGGTTTGCATTCCCAGTATTTCTTTGGAACTGCGAGGGCCACCTACAGTATGTCTTCGAGGGATGTTGCGAGTGGACTTTGAATTAGAGGAACTGTGACTGCTCGGGGTTGAAAGGTGCTCTTTAGATCGGAGACATTCCGCATCGTCTAGTGATGTCACATGCAAACTGCTTTTGGAGTCTGAAAAAGAATGAAACAAATCCAAACAGTGTATTAGAAGAACTTAATCCCAGCATTCACATTCATAAGAAACGGAAAATTATCAATATAAAAGCTAGGTTCTTTTAAAAGTCTGGTAGCGTTCAACGGCATGTTCTGCATCATTAGGCATATAGACGTTGTAAGAAGTGGCCCGGAAATAATCACTTACATAATCTATGCACAGTACTTACCTACTTTTAACACAGAACCACAGTACTGCCTCACAAAAAAGTGAGCATCATTAAAGTAGATGTTCCTTTTATACTATGTGACTTGAAAAGAAGATCTCATAGGGCCCTTATTCCCTGGCCTTTAAAATCTACAGGATGCTTTCCATGAGAAGAAACAAGATTCTTCAATAGGCTCCGGTATACTTAATGGCCCCATAACTAGTAACCTTAAGCATGGCAACTGATAAAATTCCTTTGACAAGGAGATTCGAAATCCTTGATCTTTTTTCAGTGTGTTTTCAAAATGCTCTGAAACACCTGCAAAATAATAAGAGGGGTTCGGAAGCTTTTTCTCCTGATTTCTGACTGTGGTCTGGTTTTAAATTTCATGGACCTCCCTTGGATTCTATACGTCTCAGGACAGTGGACTGGAAAATACTACATCACTTTTCCAATAAAGAATTTCTCAAGAAACAGAATAAAAGCAAGTTTTGTGTGATATAAAAAGAAATAATCAAACCTCAGATAAATTTTACAACTTTAAAATCTACTTTAAAACCAAAGACCATGATGACATTTGAAAAGAGATAGGCAGACACAGAAGGTATGTAACTTCTGGCTTATCTTCAGGTAACTGTGTAACATGAACCCTCCAGTGCATGAAAAAGTGTAGTCTGGAACTTTGTTACCCAATACCTTTGAAAAAAATCCCTCACTCCTTTGTCAGCAAAGAAAAAAAAAACAAACCAAAAACCCAAACCAAACAAAAAAACCCAACAAACCCACAAAAACCAGAAGCATTGAAAAGGACTCTCCAAGTCTGATGTAGCCTTCCCTGTCTTTACTGGGCAGCCTCAGATGTCTCTGTGAACATTAACCCTTTACAGCACCTCCCCAGGAGCATGAAACTCCTTCATCTACTTTTTGTTAAAATACATCTCTATTTCTTTCTATCTCACACTTTTCACCTTGGAGACCTTTATCTGTCCAGCAGCTCTGCATGCTGTCATTTATACAGCACTTCTGCTTGGAAACAGGCACCTACATGCTTCCTTTTATGGTTCAGTCAGTCAGTTTGACACCTTGCCTACCACTTTCTGCTGAGGACTTTTCAGCTTTCTGGTGTGTGTTGTCAATTGCCTGCCATGTCCCACCTAACATCAAGCTCATGGAGATGTTGCTGGTGTAATGTCCCACTAATTTATATGGGGAACAGTTTCCCTTGGGTTTCACAGGACTGAGCCCTGGTAGCTCCTCAAAGACTTTGCATGTTTCTGTAAACTTACTATTAATGCTCAAGGACTGAAAAATATCCACAGCACCCTCTTATTTGCATTCATGGAAAAATATACTGAAAGCAGAAGCGGAGACAAGAGCCCAGATTGTGAGCGACGCTGTGCTTTGATGAGCACAAAGCCAGGCAGGTTTGGTTCACGGGGAAGTTTCACAGATTCAGAATGCCATCTCTGATCTCCACACCACCTTTTTTGAAGCACAAACCTGGTTAAACCTTCAGAGCAGCAGCTTCACATGTGCGTACACACTCTCACAAACTCAACTTTTCCAAGCACAACTCAATTAAAAACCATCCAGCCTCACCAATTACTGACAATTCAGAGCACAGACCACCAGGTACACTCAGCTTGTTCAAGAAAAGTGGCAAAAAGGAGAGTTTTGCTTGCAAGAATTAAGTGTGGCTACTTCAGATACACTCAGCGAAAATGGTTTCTGAAAGCTGCACCGTCACTTCAATGGATTTTACACAGAAGAAAAAAAGAGGTGGGATGGGGCTGGCTGGAATTTACCATCTTGAATTTGTTGCATCAGGAGCCCGGAGGTTATATCACTGAGGCTGTTGGAACAAAGGCAGCAGACATAAATAAGGGATTTCCTTGGAGCTTGAAGGAGTCCACGTGAACATGGGTGACTAAGTGCAGCAATTTGGTATAAACCCTTCAAGTATGGTCACAGCAGCAGCTTCAATCACTGAATTGATGGCAGGCACTTCCTCAAGAAGGCAGGCAAACCCTATACTGGCAAACGCAACTGAGAGCTCATGAATGTGTATTTCAGGTCCTAAATCTCTCTCATACAAAGCCTTTCCCTACTTATCACTTTGGTCATTTCAATAGTTCAAGAAAAAGCTAATTATTTGGAACATAAAGAGACATATTGAGTAAAGTGCTTTACCACTACTGGTTATTGGATGAAACCTTGAGAAGGAATCAAAAATAGCGTATTTTTCTTTTACTGTATTAGCAAGATCAACAAATTCTGTTACTTTTCTTCCATATGTTTGGAAAATACTGTATAAATACCAGTGAAAAGAAAGGAATGTAAACTATGCAAACTAATTGCTAGACTTGCCAGTGAGCTGACCTGGGCATTCAGCATGATCCCACAGCACACAGCAGCACATGACTGTCTTTGCAAACCAAACTCCCTGTCTTGTTTGAATATGGGTCATTCCCCTAGTAATTGCTGAAAAATCTTCCTTGGCCACTTCCTAGACAGGGATGAGTGACTTAGATGGCAAGGCTTAAAGCTGGGATGGTGAAACCAGCTTGTGTACCTTGGGGCATATAAGCTCCACAGCTACTGTGTGGGCCACAGTGCTACAGGGAGGAGAAACTGAGCCAGGTTTTCTGGATCCTGGAGTTGCTCAATAACAGTGTGGGCAAACTTTCTGTATCTTCCAAGTGAAGATAACAGGCCTAGAAAATCAATTCCCACAGATAACTGCAAAATGTGTGAAGGATCATGTGATGGTTCCCAGAAGAGAGCTAAGAGTAGCAAAAGGATGAATTATGCAAGTACCCTCCTTGGGAAAGGAGTAAAGAGAAGCCAATGGAAAACGCAGAGGCGTGAGATAAGCCTGTCTCCCTCATATTCAGAAGCAGAAAGCTGAAGGTCTTTCTGTTCAGTAAAGTAGCAAGTCTAGAGGGCAACAGAAAGCAAGACTCACTGATTGACAGGGGAGGGCTTTGGTTATCCAAAGACTTGAGTAACCTTACACTTGAGTTGCTTCCGTGATATGGAAACAAATTCCAAGATTTTGTAACATCACCCATAACTACAGTAGATATAACTGCAGGAAAGGCCCAACTCTGCAGTGGAGAAGCAGTATGCCTAGGATTATCAGGAAGATTATCATGAAAGATTAATTACTGTGAGTCAGAAATTAAAAAAAAAAAAAGAAAAGAAAAAAAAGAAAAAAAAGAAAAAAGTCCTTCAAGACATCCTGCTATGCAGTTCTTCTAAGTCACACCCTCCATGAAGCCTACAAAGGTCAGGAAAGTCACTTTGGTTCATTACTTTAAATGTTTTGAAGATTTTAATAGCCCTGTTTTGCAACCCAGGTGACCTGAGAAAAGAACACTGTCAGAATAATTTCAGAAAGGAACAAGTATGGGCTTGACCCATACTAATACTACATAACTAAGCCTTGAAGCAAATCACATTCAGTACTTAAAAGTTTAAAAAATAATACAATTTTAACAGTTTGAGTCAAACCCACCTTTGTTATATTTGTGCTAGCAGTAAATCTGAGATCATTTGGAATCTTTCTGATTTACTCCACCGTCTTTACAATTAGCTCTCTTTCTAAGGAACTTTCAAATGTAAATATTGGATATGAGCCAAAACTACTACATTTGGTTATAAGCTTTCAGCATTCAAAATTTTTTTGGAATCATAGAATCGGTCTGGTCAGACCTCTGATTTTCTAGCTCCACATGCATCTCAGCCAGCTTCAGAAAACACATACAGTAGAAATATGTTACTGAAGGCTTTTTTTTTCTTTTTCTCCTATCTAGACACATCCCTTAGGTGAAGATTTCCATCCCACTAAACATAAATGTATACAGACACAGATGCACGTGACCTGCACTGTCCAGTAATGTAGCTTCAAAGATTACTCAAAAGAGCATCAAGCAATTAATGAACCCCCAAGAAAACAAAACAAACAAACAAACAAACAAACAAGAGTATTTTTTTTCCTCTTAAATCCTCTATGCCCTATTTATTGGTATTACATACTTGTAAACTTGTGTGATTTTTTTTTAAAGCCACATGTACCCGACCATACACTGTTAGCTTCACAGAAGCACAGTAAGAACTTCTGAAGTGCCTCTGAGGAATACAATACACACGAACTGGGAATGTTCACAGGTGCTCCGCAAAGACTATAATAGCTATAGATTAGATTAGATTAGATTAGATTAGATTAGGGGTTTGTCATGCTACCTGAATGCGACGTGGAAAAACCCACGTAAAATTCCCCAGGAAATAGTTTTCATTCGCTTTTAGACAAAACATACAGAGCAACAGTAATGGTACAAATGCACCAGAGCTGACCCACCGCGAAAACCATGCTTATAGTTCCTTGGCTTCACTCCAAAACAAACCCAACTGCTTTCACACAAAGTAAACTAACCCCGTGACAATCTGCCGTGAATCGCCCTCTTTTTAAAAGGCACCCCAAGGAAAAGATGATCTCAAATGTACTTTTCTGCAAGAAGAGCTATTTCCTTGCCATAGGTAAAGCATGCCGGGCATTTAAAGGGAACGGGACACGATTTCTCCCCCCTCGCGGGAGCGGCACCCTCCCCAGCAGCCAGCGTTCCGCCAACAGTGACAGCAATCCGGCATGCTCCCCGCTCCGAAGGCTGGGCAGGAATCTCTCTAAAGAGAAAGTTAAACTCACACAGTCGGAGTATTGGGGAAATCTGCAGAGCCATTAGCACAAGGAAGACATGCTTTTTTGTCGGTTTTTTTTTTTTTTTTCCTCCCCCCATGCATTCTGCCTCCAGTTACAAAAAGCAGCAACGCGGGGCACGCTTAAACGCCAAGTCCCATTTTTGCCTGATTCTCTTACTTACCCTTCCTCTGTCTGCTGTCTGTCGAGCAAGCCAGGCACAGCTCAAGTTTCTGGCTTTCCTTTTCCTCCATTGTCCCTGCCTACCGCACAAACTCCCCTCTCCAACTTGGAAGCCGCAGCGCCCGTCTCGGGGAGGAGAAAGGAAGCTCTGCTCTGCCCTGCCCGGTGCCCAGCTGCCCGGCGCTAAGAGCCCCGCATACCCGGGCTCCTCGCCGCAGCGCCGGACGCGTCCCCCAAGCCCTGGGCCCCAACAGGTGATGGGCTTTTCTGCAGCCGAGCCCCTCAGCCGGCTCGCTTCCCGCTGCAGCCGGGGAGCCTTATGAAAGGGAACATTTCAAACATGATTACAGGCCCGAGTCTCTGCTGGAATCCAAATCCGTAGCCTTTTAAATCTCTGTCATGGGACAAAAGCCTTTCCACAGAATATTTTTTTAAGCTCGTAACCACCAAGCCCACAAACATTCCTGATAAATGCTCCTCTGTCTTTTTTAGAGTCTAGGTTAAAAGTAATTCATTATATAAGGGCTTTGAGGTTTTGTTTTCTGTTGAATTCTTTCAAGCTGCTCAGAGAATGAATTAGGGAAAAATCAAGATACAGGAATTCAACTTTAGTGAAGCCAATAAAAATGAATGGTAGCAATATGTAAGCAGGGACTTTGGTTAAGAGGGATTTTGAAGCCTCAGTAGCAAAGCATATAGAAACATATACCTAATTCTCTTTTGGCAGATCAGAGGCCATAAGCCTGCATGAGTATCGATCAATCCAACAGGCTGCGAGGCAAAAAAATAATGTGGCTGAGAAGGACAAGATCAAATCCCACAGATTCCAGCAGATGCCACATGTGTTGATTTAGTGGAGAATATCAGACCAAATTATCCTATCAAAATCATAATGCAGAGCCAGAGATGGTGGAACAGCCTGAGTGTTGAGTTACAGCATCAAGACCAGAAAGTTTATCCACAGACAACTTCTGAATTAGATTAAGAACAAAGCATAACTGAGATACTAACAAAAATATGTGATTTCTCATGTAAATCAACCTCATACTGCAAAACTAGGTAACAGTTAGTATCTTGGATGTCTTTTTAAACAGACCTAGCATAATCTGGTCTTCCAAGTTTTCTTCAACTCTTAACTTCAATATAATGTCAGCTAAATTGCTTGCAATGACCTCTCAACCACCCAGTCCAGACAGGCTAGGAAAATTCCCCTACATTTCCTTCTACATCTCTGTCTGGCAGAAATGTCATCCTATCTACTCTAGATTATTGAACGCAGAAATGTTTCGTGGAATGCAGAAATGTTTTGTGTATATATAAATTCAATACAGAAGCTCAAGGAGTATCACTCTCCTTATGGCCCAGACCCGCCCCTCCAGACAGAAGAAACATTTGAATAAATTACAATTAATGATTAATAAATGAACAAAACTATTGTTCATTAGATTAGACATGCATATCCTCTAGCACTTAAGAAATATTTATTTTCCTTTTTAACAATTAATTCTGTATGGTCTTGGAGCCTGGCAAAGGTCCCAGAAATCTGTCACGGAAAACACAGAAAATATGAAAATACAATCTAAACATTAGAACTGCTATTTACGGTCTGTGGTACAGTGTTCCCCACAGAATACTCCTATAGTGGACCTGCAATATAAAGAAAACAGTGTGATACACATTTTATTTACAGAAATATTTTTACTGGCCTTGGGTTACTTCTGCTTATTCTGATTGTGGACTATTTAAGGAGAAGTGATGGCCAGGCATCCCACTTATCTGATGTTGCCTTTTGTGACATGGAGGAATGTGCCTTTAACACTGAGGTTTTCCAGAGTCTGGACAAGAGCAATGAGCCTCTTGCAACTTATATTCACAGCCAGCTGGAAGGAGAAGAGGGCTCTTACAGGAATAGTGATCACTGAATACCACCAGCTTGAACTCAGAAACCCCTGATGGGAAAAAGAAAGCCAGTGTGGCTGCCTGGAGTAGCAACATGACAGCTGTACCAAGACATTACCTGTACACAGGACTCAGAAATGGAGAGTCAGGAAACTAAGGACATTTTAAAAGCCCTTATCCTGAAGTAATGCAACAAAAAGAATAAAACGTACTTGCCTACAAATGCCTAAAAGGAAGGTGCTTTTGCATCCTCGTACAAAAACAGGATTAACTCTGGAGATCGGTACAATTTGTACCAAGAACCTGAAAAAGATTGAAATCAATGATCTCTAGCCCCTTTACAGGTTTTACCTCCATCCACAGTGGGGGAAAAAAACCCTAGAAATTTAGTTTAAGTTTAAAAAAATAAATATAATTAAAATTAAAATATCTACTTATAGGCAGCACCAGTAGTTTCCAGAGCCAAGAGCACAAGACAGAAAGTTGGTCTGTTGACTCCCTCACTGGTGTGTCCTAGTGAGCAGCCAGGCGTCCCTTTGGACGGTGCCGACCTGGTCTGAAACTGTTGCTTTTATGGCCACAGCAAGATCCTCCCACTGCTGAGACTTGACAGTAAATGGTATTGCTGATGCTGCTAAGGGGTCTGAGCAACATGGACCCCCAAAACGCAGAGATGATCGAAGAGAGATTGCTCATCTGGTTGTGGATGTGTGACTTGAAAACTGAGTGTCCCTTTAGGAGAGCTTCTGTGGCTGCAGAAGCAGTGTCTTGAACGGGACTAAAGAGCACTGGCAAATGGTGAGACTAAACATGGCATGCTGCAGTATCATCAAATTCAAACAGAGCCCACCCAGCCTCAGAGGAAACATAATTGCCTCTGCTGCTGCTGCTCAGGACAGGAACAGTTGGGACAGCAAGGTCTCAAAGCATGTCCTCACTTTAAGGGAAAAGGCATGGATTTAATTAATATATGCAACAATGCCATTCCTTAAGATGTTACCAAAGTCTATTTAAAGCAATTAGTGAAATGCCTTTAGCAGATGAGAAACTGGAGACAGCCGGTACCATTATACTGTTAGGCTCAAATAAAGAGGTTCCCAGCACAGTCACTGGGATGAATCACTAACAAGAAGCTAAATAAACTTGATTAACCAGTTCACAGCACGAAATCAGCATTTGTTTATCTGTGGGATCAACAATAACAGTGCTTCCTTTTAATTACGGTGCTCAGATCTGGACCCATCAATATCAAAACAATGCAGAGAGAATAACTGTTAACAAGTTATGGTGTTTTAATTGTGTTTAAAATTAATGTCCCAGAGCCACTTAAACAATTCTGAGTTTCGCCTGTGCATAAAAGGAACAATTAACACATACTGGCTACGCTCAATTAGTCAGACTTATCATATAAAACAATGCCTTCATGGCTTTAGCAATTATTATTCACAACTTAAAAAATGGGAAGTTAATTATTAATAGCTAAATCAGAAGAAGCATCCCATAACTAAAGACCTGTCTCAATGTCCATGTGAAATCATGTAGACACTGAGAAAAACGTAATGAATGCTCTCTGCAGGAACCACCCTGACACTGTCTAGCCTACTATAGTCCAGAACCAAAATAAATATTAGGCCTGGAGTGGTGAGGCAGGAGGCTGGGAGGAATTACGAGCACTCAAACGGGTCATACTGCAGCACCTCTCCAAGCCATCATGGTGCCCTGGAGGAGGGGAGCATCAAGAGGATGCTTCAGCATGTCAGGAAACCTCCCCTCCATGCCAAGAAGTTGTGGATGGCCATTCGCTACTAAACGGATATTTGAAATGGAGAAAGTAATTTTAATGAACTATGGAAAAACATCACAGAGGGTGTTGAAACTCTGGTATCTGCCTAGCCAGCAGAGAGCAGCTTCAGTGCTGCAGGCCATTTGAGAACATCTCTATTGTCCTTTGTGTTCAGAAAGTTCACTGTGGTCCTTGGTGTGGTCTCTCAATGCTAAAAACTAAACCAGACTCACGCCTAAAGGAAAAGGACTATGTTCAGATAGTATATTATCAAAGATTATGGAATACTAACCACTAGTTTGTATGAGCAAAATGAACAAAATCTCTGAGGCCTTCAACATGAATCTATGCAAGTAGATCTAGGGGGAAAGAAGTTTACACTATTTTAAAATTAACTGTCTACTGATTTGGCATTGTACAAGAAGGAATCACAGATTTTTAAGACGTGGAGAGGGACTCTGTGATCATTTGGTCTCATCTGCTTAGTTAGGGATTTCAATTAACTCAGTCCTATTTCTAATGCAAGGATAGTGGTTAAACTATTCAGTGATTAAATTAAAGGAAAACATCTGAACTTGATTTTAAAATTTATGATGACAAATAATCTAATACAACCTCAGGCATTACCTATCATGAAATTACCTTTGCTGTTCAAAATTCCATGGAGAGCTTCAATATTTGTACTCCGTACATTTTAGTTCAGTTAAGAACTCTCATACTTGCCAGGAAAAATTAGCCCAATGAGTGATATGGTAACACTCCAGTGGAAACAAAAAATGAAACTGATCATGAGCATCTCTACACATCTCTGTAACAGAATTTCATCACATCTTGTCAGACCTACTGGCTTCAGCTCTTTGGAGAAATTCAGAGACTGTCAATGGTGCCAAGAGCCACCAGCAGCCTTAATCACTAAGACAGCTATTAAAAAGGGTCACTAAGAGGTTGAAGATAAGATATTCAGGCAGAAGAAACATTCATCTTTCCAATCCCATTTAAAAATGGAGCTCTGAGGAGCAGTGATAATCACCTGCTACTTGGCATCGCTGAGCTCTCAGGTATGAAGAAGTATGCAGTGTTCTAGCCCAACTCCCAACAACGGGTACTGTGTTGTTATGTGCCTTATGCACCCCCAAGTAACACAACATCCTTCATTCACTTCAAAAGACATTTTGCTCAAGCTCACAATTCTCACACCTGGACACCTACATCACCTTAAATAGACTAACTTTTCTTTTTGCCAAGTTTTATTCCTGTTTTCTCCCCACCGGCCTCCAATTTTTTATATAAATGAAAAGGTCTGAACGCAGTAAACACTTGTGCATGTCCTAAATCAAACTGAAAAAAGGACTGTGGCCATCACAAAGAAATGCTAACCTTCAAGTGGGGAGGGAAAAAAAAAAAAAAAGAAGAAAAAAAAAAAAAAAGATGATTCTTCTCTTTTATCCATAACTTTATCTCTCTAATTTGGGACAACCCCAACAAAGCTAATTCTAGATACGCTTTAACGTGACTTCCATTCCCACTGCCCAAGGTAAGATGAAAGAGAGCTAAATGACCATAATTACAGGTTGCCTGTTTCTGACTTGTGTAATGCAACACCTTTTTTCAGTCTTTTTCACCCCCTGTTGTTGTCATCCCATTGTATTAAGCAGACATTAGTATTAGTACATTGACACCAGCACTGCCAACTTTGAACCAAAGACCCTGGCATTCAACAGCTCCTCCTCACATCTGCCAGCTTGGCCAGCCCTTCATACATTACACTTGCCATATAGGATCACCTGTGGTAAGGAATAAGAACAGTCTGCAAACACAGAAATAGAAAATATGAACATCTGTTTTTGTAAAGGTACCAAACAAGTAACTCCATGAAAGGAAAATGAGCCTTTCATGGAAATTTCAATCACTAGAGTTTAATCAAATAAAAAGTAATATGTGGGTGGGAAAGAACTGTGCAGGGAATTGTTTCTGAGGGAGGTAGAAAAAAGGGAGGGGAGAAGGTCACTTTTAACTCCATCTGTTCTACATTCAAATTCTATTTCTCCCCAGTGTAAAGCATTTTGGTCTTGATAAGTTCTCTTTTGGATGAATTCACTTAAACAGAGCTCTGGTGAGAGTTTGGATTCAAACTGGTCCAACTTTTTAGCACTGCCAGAAGAATAGACTTAACGCCTGAAACACTGACTATTGCTGCTTTCACGGATGTCTGCAGGATCTGGTCATAAAAGTATGAGGTGACATGCTTTCATGATCAAAGGTATCTAGAGTTGCTCTCTGCAAAGTACAATTATGCTTTAAAAGAATCATGAGAAATCCTTTATTTCAGCTCTTAACCAAGTACACATGGTGTTTATAAGACTGTTAGGTGAACTCTTGAATTAATAGGAAATGCAAAGTGTACTTTGATGAATCCTGGTCCAGAAATATTATAATAGTTCAAGTTATGTTGTGATTACCATGACTACTTACTTATCAACAGGCAATTCTGATAAATATTCTACTGCAAAAAGAATGGTTTAAATAAAATAACTAGTACCAGTATTGCCAACCCACAGCATCACACAATTCATAATGATGATCTTTCTTGAAAAGTACTTTTTTGGGGGAACACTATTCATTTTATTCATCTCTGGGCAATACCCAACCATATACTTAACTTTTCTCTACAATGTCACTGGCAAGAACTAGACTTTTTTTCTGAGATTCAGGCTACAACCACAGGAGAGGTCAGTGCCACTGTGGTTTAATGAGTTGAGCATTTTTAATTGTTTTTACTACGGTGTCTCCCTGTCTCCTGCCACAAAGGTAGTACTATCTGAATGTCTGAAAAGAGATAAAAGAAAGCAGAATAAATTCTTACAGCTTTGTTTCCATGCAAGTCTGATTTCTAACCCAGTGAGGATGGTTACAGGTTGCTGTTTATAAAGCTTTTATTTCTGCTCCATATAGAGCACCAGCTCCTGAGAGTAGAGGGCTAGTGTAGGACTTCCGACTTGCAAATGTATCTATGACATCTCCAGTAATATGTACAACCCCTTCCTTCAAAAGTGCCTCTCTGACCTTCCTAGACCATGTTGATACTATCATTAAGACAGTTGATTAATAAGAAAGCAATCAGCACTGACAGCAGTGGCACTCCAGTTCTAACTCAGGCCTGCCCAATCTGTTCTGGGATGTATGCTTGTTAATTCACTCCTCAGTATTTAGGATTTCATAGGTTTAGGGCAACAGGGACCACTTGATTATCTTGTTCTACTTCCCATCTATTCCAAGCCATTTAATTTGATATGGGATCCTCACATGAAGGCCAGACTCTTAAATGAGATGAAGATGACATTACCGATCTCAGGATACCAAAACTGCATCTGTACTAGTGTTTGTTTCAAACCCCACCACACATGCAGCGAGATCTACCCAGATGATCAGCATAAGAAGGTGAAGGACATCAAGCTCCCAACTGACTTAACCTTGAGGAAGGTTCTTTCTTCTGCCTTTAACTTCCCATGTCAGACATCCACCTTAAAAAAATCCCAAACTATCCTAACCTCAGAACTGTGATGCAAACATCCAGTCACTGTCGCCAGCACAGTCAGTCTCTTATGCATGAAAAAAACCTGAAAGGAAAAAGAAAAGCACTTCGAAACACACCTAGTCCCAAGTCCATGAAGGGGGGTGCGGTGGCAAGCCCTCCTGAACACTGCACATCACCAGCTAAAAGGCTGGAGTGTGACAGTTGATTATAATCATGGCCTTTAATAAGACCTGCCAATGCTACAAGCATGTTATTTGAGGACATTTCAGCACACAGTCCCACAAAGGTGGCTGATGAAGCTGACGGCTCAGGCACACCATGTCCAGCAGCAGCAGGACTGCCGCGACCCTCCACCCTGCAACAACCACCCCAGCTTTCTTGCTGCACCTTGGCTAACATGGCTTTGCAAATACACCCATTCTCATCTCACAGACTGTGTTATAGTTAATGGACTGACGCTTAGTTACCCTCAGTGCTAAGAAATTGCTTCCTGTTTCTTTGGGGTAAAGCTGACTTAACTTTAGTTTCCAGCAATCAGATTTATTCCCTTTTTGTCAGCCAGACCCACCGGTGCTGCAGGACCTGGGCTCAGTGAGAAAGCTGCTTCACAGCCTCCTCCTTAATCCCTCGCATCAAATGTCTCCTGAAGACTTGCCTTATAGCTCAGTCTCCATTTTCATCTTGGAAAACAAGTCTTTGCTTCTACTCACTTTCTTTCCCATCTTCGTCTTGCAGTACAGGTAGCAGAATTATCAGAGCCCATTCTTCTGAGCTTATAATGAAGGGGTACGTGACCTAAATTTACCTCTGAAAACACTGGTGCAGCTGGATGCTGCTCGACAGCACAGAACCCCCAGGGAAAGGAGTATGAGGCAGGAGCACTCTCTCCAGCCAGGACAGAAAGCCCATGGCCATGGCTACCTCCTCCTGAAAAGGGAGATCGTGCATTGGTCTGGTATGGGCAAAATTTCCAAGCCTGGAGCAAGCTGCAGTGCTGTGACTCTGGTGTTGTCTCCTATTTCTCTTACAAGGGGAAGTCTTCTCCTCTGCAACACTTTTGCAGAAGATAAAAAGGGAATAAAAGTAACAATGATCCATCTCATCAGGCTCCAAGAAGCACACAAAATTGCCTGGGGTGAAGGCAAGAATAAGCAATGTCAGCATAGAAAGGTGTCATACAAGGTTTAAGCTTATTCAGAGGTAGAGGCTCTGTCTCTCTCATGAATAAATACATAACCCAAGACAATTTAATTCCAACTGGTTTGTATTTCTTACAAAACTTTTCAGTGTGAGGTCTCACAGATGAGCTCTCCACTGACAACATAAGATGGCATTGTATTAGTTATCTCCCTTTACAAACTGCAAGTCTGCATTGAGATACACAAATATCTCACAATATAGCACATTCCTTTACATGCAGCATAGCTGAGGACAGGGACTAAGCAGTAAGTAGTGATAATGACAGCTTTTCTTCACTCCAAAGGAAAAGGTTATTAAATACTATTTGGTAACACAGACAGCTTTTACTGCATATGCATATACTCCAATACTCTGATTTCCAAGACTTAGCTGAAAATGTGCAATTTTGTGATTTATTCAATTTTATTTATGATTTTCATACTATTGCATTTATCTTTCATAATTAACATAACAAGGTCCAGTGATAAATTCACACTTTTTTCCATCTTTTTCTTTTTTGCTCTAAAACTGCCATTAAAAGATAGTACCTCAACACTGCAGCTGGAATGATACCTAAATCCTTTTACTAGTTGGAAGAAATTCTGGGCAAAGTGCTGAAAGAACGAAGTATCAAAATCTCTTTGAGACCAGATGACAATATTACTTACATGCCCCCATTTCAGTTTTATAAGCTCCTATAAATCCTCTCACACATTACAGAGTAATGCAGGAATGCCCTTGGAAGAGGGCATTGGGTAAGCGAAGTATGAGTTTGCAACCCATCAGTAGCATTCATTCAATGTTTTTTAGTCTGCTTTTTTTGTAAAGAGTCTTGCTGTAAGAGCTCAAATCAAGACTAGCTGGATCCTAGTGGAGAAGCTCTATCCAGAGCTATCATCTATCCAGGACTATGGGAGTAAACCTAAGTGCAGAAGATGGTCTGCAGAATGGAAATTAGAACAGGGGGCTTTACAGGTCTGACATTACTTAAAACACCTAAATCAAATCTGAATAGTGTTCTAAAGAAGTGCCTAAACACAGCCAGAAAATACAGGCTGAATACCACAATTAGGGGGTAAAATGCTACAGGCAGTAATTACCAATAACTTTCTTATCCCAACCATCAAAGAAGGTAATTTGTTTGTTTTCCCACCCTGCCAGGAAAAGACTGGGTGGTCTTCTGACTTTAAGAGTCCGAGTAATATTCCTCTCGAGAACAAGGCCACAGTGGGCCTCCTGGGCAGCATGAGGTCCTTTTCCAACGCTGTCTTACACTGTGCTTGATTTTAGTCACAGACATTAAGACTGAGGCAGTGCTTTGCAAATCATCATTAAAATCCTTTTCTTCATAGCTTCATGCAAATCTCAGGAGTGTTTCTGAGACATGAATAAAGCCTTGGTTGTTGAAAGATAGAATGTTTTCAGTTCCACAGCCGTCTTCATCAGCATGGGACTGCCATGCCACAGGTATTCTTTATTTGGTCAAAGACTAATTCCCCTTCATCTTGCAGAAGTTGTCACCACTTTTAAGAGTATAGCAGCTTTATCTGTAACTGTGAATTCTGAGGCTATTAGTTCACCGAGGGAATGAAATCCCAATAAAACATAAATATAAAAACTCAGCCTTTTGCAGACAGCTTAAATAATTCACCACCTATTTTTTAAAAAAACATTGCTATGCATTCAGACTTTAAAAAACTTAATTAAAATTTTTGTGTGTGTCTTTGGCCCCTTCTTAAATAATATACATCTTATAATACCTGTGCTCAAATCCATGCCATTTAAAGCCCAAATTGGTTGCATACTAAAAAACCTAAGTCATGGAGTGTTCAGTGTTGCAATTCAGCCTCCTTTTGCAGTAAAAGGAAGCTGGGAGAAAATGGGGCAGGGACGAGGCTGAAAAGCTTGCTGAAAGCTGCAGCTGCAGCTAACAGCTGAAATTTAAAATCAAACATTATTTTCTCTCCTCATCTTGTGGGCTCTGCCACAGTTTTCAATAATCCACAAATTCAGCCACAGAGGCACTATCTCTCTTAATTTTCTTTTGCTGGTGGAGCTAAAATAAGAACCATAAATACTTGCCCCTGGCTTCAGAAAGCAACATATATCACTCCCCAACAGTATTCCCGACATGTTGCATGTGAACGATGTGTTAGGCAAGTAGCACGACCCAAATATGGTCCTGTGAAATTAATAATTCAATGTTGCAGAGAGAACCTGAAACACAAGATCATATGGGTTGAGGAAAGCAGAAGCAACAACTGCATTTCCATTTCCCAGCCCAGTGAGAGAACAGACATGTGATAGGCAGTTGATATGGTTCCCTTGGATTTCCACAGGGCATGTAGCAACATCCCTCCAAAAAGAAACAAAGAGGACATTCTCCCATTGATAAAAGCCTGAATTTTTAGGAACGACCTCATAGGAACAAAAGCAAAATTTGCCAGGGGATGGAGGTTACCAGTAGTACCACAGTGAATGCACTGGTCCGAGCAGCTCTCAACACTAGTGAGCTTGAAAAGAGGGTATCAGTGAGGCAGCAGAGCTTGCTGAGAACATTACCATATTCAGTGAAGTAAAGACAAGGGCTTATCATGAAGAAGAGACTTCACAAGATTCACTGACTAGGCAGTAAAATGACAGATGAAATGCCATGCAGATAAATGTAAAGTGATGCACATTAACTTTGAATAGACTATCACCACCCAAAAAGAGAGTTTGAGGTTATAACCATTTTATGAAAATTTCAGCTCAGTGCTCATTAGTGATTAAAAATCCAAATAGATGTTAGAAAATGCTAGGTAGAGAATAGTGAACAAGACAGATAATATCATTATGCTACTGTACAAATCCACAACCTACTCACATTCTGAATATTGCATGCACTTTTAATTCACTCCAGGTCAGAAAAAAGATACAGCAGAAATTAAAATGTTAAGACAAAGGCGGCATGAATGATCAAAGTTATGGAACAGTTTCTGTACAAGGAACAACTAAATTATGTAGGACTCTCCATTCTGAAAACAGATGACTCAAACATCTGTTTGAGGTCTATAAACGTGAGTGACAGAGACAAACTGAATCGGGAAAGACTGTTCATTGTCTCTCTCAATTCAGCCTGTAGGGTCATCAAATGAAGCAACTAGGCTAATCAAAAATACATAGATGTGAATGTTAATTTCACAGAGCACTGTGGAAGTGCTGGTAAGTTGGGAAACATCTTGCTGTAGGACATTGCAGTTGCTGAGTTTACAAGAGTTTTTAAAAAATTAAAAAAACAAGTTAATGGAAAGAAATTCCATTGAGCCCTGTTAAAAAAAAAAAGGACTTAATCCTTGGTTTCTTTCAAGCAACCTCTTAATCATATATTACTGGGAGGTTGGAGGGTATTCCAGAAATATCATTATGTACTCTCCTTGATCCTAGGCAACCATCATCATTTGAGACAGGTTGTCAGGCTGGAACTCTGGTCTGACCTGCTACAACTGCTCTTATGCTCATCAAGGTACAAAAAGCCCTAATGCTGACAGTAACACTTTGTCCTATGTGCTAAACATAAAGGAATAGAAGCACTTACATTACAACAGAAAAATAACAACTCCAGACCTAATGAAAACACTCTGCTGTGTAGTGAGAATTGTACGGAAATCTCCTGGTGCGAGGATATGGAAGAGAATGAATGGCATAGAGTATGTTAAGTCATATCATCTCATCTGTTGTAAAAATGGCCTTAAAAATTTGTCTACACAGGAAATTTAGTGTAGTGGAAGCTAGAGAATGAATTTGCAGTGCTTCAGCTATTCCACAGAGGTGGTGGACAATGCAGGGCAAATCTTACATAGCATCAGCATTTGAAACTCTGGCTACCACCAACTGTCAGAATGCTATTAAACCTTTTGAACAAGGGATCTGCACAGCTTTGGGGGACTGAGATCATCTTTTCTCCCTCATTAACTCCCCACTACTGAGAGGCCACTCTGGACGACCTTAGGTGCCATGACTGAGGTTGAAGTATAAGGTGGCACCAAGCCTCCCATGCCCTTTCCCAACTCTCTGGGATATGGGACTCAGGATAAGGGCAGGCAAGGCTGTGCAGATCAGCACACAGTACTCTACAACGTAGTACTGAGATCTGGTAGCAGTAGCATCGTTGTCAATTTGGTCATTTAGAAGCATGAAATCTGAATATCTACCCACACTACCGCATGCTACCTCTTCCTGAAGGCATCAGATGTTTTGTATGTGTAGCTCTTTGGAAATTTGCTTTTACTATTTCCTTACCTTATTGAGATGTCTAACCACCTCCCTGCTTCTTTCCTGTTTCAAGAAAATAGGAGAGCTTTTTTTTTTTTTCTTAAAGTCAGGAGATTTTTCAAGGGCAAAGAATAATACACCTTTTATTAAGCAGCTATGCACAGTAAGAAACTTTTTACTAGCAATTTCTCAAGGAATGTTATGACTGGCTGACTTGAAAGAGGCCTATCCAGAATCTCATTAGATTTTCAAGTACTTTAGAAAGCAGTTCTTACTGAATTATCAAACTTGCAGGAAAGCAATGGCAGTTTCATACCCGAGATTATGTACTTCTGTGTTAACTGCAGAAACATATCAGACTAGTAAGGAGTGTTATGCACTTGGAGTTACTGCAGTAACAGGGTGCTGCTGGGATATGTTGGAGAAGACTCTTTGTAAACACTTTATTTGGCTGATTAAATACTGGTTTTCAAAGTGATGCACATATGACACGATATACAGTGATGGATCTCACTAACTCTTGACCCAGAAAATCTGAAGTCATTAAGAAAAAAACAAACCACAAAAGCTTCAAGGGTGTGGAGCACAACACCTTACTTACATAAGCAACCTTTGCCTACTGCTGTTTGGACAGAGCAGCTAAAGCCATCCTGTGCTGTAGACCAGGGCCCCTGCATACAGACCTGCAAAGGCTGGCAGAAGCACTGGTTCTTCTAGAGCTGGTTACATCCATCTGCAATATGACACTGAAAATAACAGAAAATCAGAGTGCTACTTCCTAGCTGATGGGAGGACTTCTTAGATGCCACCAAAGAATACCAGAGCTTCCTTTTTCTGAATGGAAGCCAAATGCCACATCTCACCTAGCAGCCTTCAAAAATAAAAGCAACTAGTGTAAGCTACCTAGTAAGCCACAGGGGTGAAACAGAAACCCGCTATAAGTTTATCATCCCACTCATTCTACACAACTATTTTAGGATGGGGTAAATTAGTCTCCTGAGACATCTCCCCATGACTGTAAAGCAGCATACACATCAGACTAAACATCCAGTGAGTATAGGGCCAGTGGTAGAGGAGGTGAATCACACACAGGCAGAGTACTAGTTGTTCAGTGGGCAGCTCTCCATTGATGATAGTGCTAGTCTCTTGAAAATATCTGCACATGTGACTTTTTGGATGGCATCATACTTCCTTAAATATTTCTGAGAATAAAATAAATTTTTTTTATTTTATTTTGAAAAACATGTACTGTCTATTACTCTTGAACATTTCCACAACATTGCAGTGTGTGATTCCCATGTAGATGATTTTTCTCAAGAGCCAAGCATATATTTAATCCTAAATTTTAGACTCATGTCCCAGGTTCTCTGTATGAAGACTTTCCTGTTTCTATTTTTGCCCAACACTTTGTCATGCTGCTTTGCTGCCAGCAGACAAGACCATCAGTTTCTTGAATCCTTCTCTCTTGAAACAAAACAATCCAACACAGAGCATGTTCTAAGGAGGCTCTCACCATCATAAAATGCCACTTTACAAGGCCTTGGACTGTCTGCCTTTCCCTTGCACTACATTTCTGTTTGCAGTTCCACATCAGATGAAGCTGTTGCATGACTCCTGGCCACACTTTGAAAAATGAAGCGTGAAGCCTGCTCTTAAACTTTCATCCATAACACTTTGTGAGTGGTTGCTGTGGCTGCGCCAGAAGAGTTGCAAACAGCGCTTCCTTCTACACTTTGACCCCAATCCATGTAGACACATCACGGCATCCACACCGGGCTCTGCTGAGCAGCCCCAGGATCTCAGGTCTGTGCAGCATATGGCACCAAGCAGAGAAGGTAACGCTTCTTCCTCTCACGCAAACATACACGCGCACGCTACAACTGCCTGCTTAGCTGTTTCTTCTCTCATCTCTTGGCTCATCATCTTCAACATGTTTTGCTGACAACATCGCTCTTACATTGCTTCATATAGCCTCCCCCCACCCCCGAAAACACACAAAGAAAAGCTATGGCAGTATGTACAGATGAAGGCATCGTTAAAAGGTTCATATTTCAAAGCTGTTGGTAGCTGGACAGAATGGATAGTTGGCCTGGTGAGAGGCAGAGAGGTGGGCTGGGGGTTTACAACAGCTGAAGGCTGTTCAGCATCAGTGTGACTACCTACAGGGAAAGTAAGCACCCACCTCCCATAGGCATTGAAGCTGCTGTCCTTCAAAGCGCACAGCCCAGCAGAAGGAGAAGGAAATCTCTTCCTGGCTTGCTGCTTCGTCCTAAGACTCGTCCTAGCTTTTCACTTTGTGGTCATCAGATGGCTATTCTCAATGTCCCACCAATGAAATACATGCAATTTTTGCAAAACAAAACAGTTTCCTACCATGGAAAGTCCCAAAGCACTAAGAAAATAGGTTGATCTCCACCCATTGTCTGTTTCAAAACTTCCTTCTCAGCTTCAAATTACAGCCTTTTAATGAAAGTAAGGGAGAATCAGATAAACAGAGAAATCAGACTTCGCCAATAGAGTATTAACAACATGCAAACCACTTTTTCTGTTTGTTTGCTTAAAAAAAAAAAAATAGGATCTTTAAAAAATTTTAATTTGCATCTCATCCTCAATGAAACAAAATGCACCCCAAAAGAAGAGCACGCAGAAGCACATCCTACACTCTCCCAGCAGCTGATAACGGCAGGAGCTGTGGCCTGGGCAGCTGACAGCGGGGCAGTGGGCAGCAGGCAGCGAGTGGCGGGCAGCAGGGCAGTGGGTGGCAGGCGGTGGGGCAGCGGGCAGCAGGCAGCGGAGCAGTGGGCGGCGGGCAGCAGGCAGTAGGCAGTGGGAGGTGGGGCAGCGGGCAGCGGGGCAGCAGGCAGCGGGGCGCCGGGGCCCGGCAGCTGGTACGCTGCTGCCCCCTCCTGGGCAGCCCCGCCGGCCGTAGTGCCCACCGGGGTGACAGCCACGCGTATTTCTAAGATGCGGTGCGTGGCATTTTATAAAGGGAAGCGAAGAAGGGAAGGCAATGGCGAAGGGCTGGCAGCAGCCAGCCGGGGTGCCCGGCCGGCTCTGTCGTGGCTCAGCTGCTTGGCAGTCGCTACACAGCTCCTGTAGTTTTAT
>WUAM01000431.1:86016536-86040772 GCA_024336885.1 Actenoides hombroni | reverse complement strand
AAGGTCAATACAGCCATTTAAGCAAGATCTCTATGAGCTGTTTTGAAAGGTTTCCTACTGCAGAAACCTAAATCACAGTATAATCCTTGCTCTCCCTGCCTTTCAAGTCCGGAAAGCTCTTTGTTAAGATCACTTATAATAAGGAAACAAGTTTTTACTCACTATGTATGTTTATTTTTATAACCCAATATTGTAAATAAACCAGCAACACTTTAAGGAGGGCAATGGTGGACAGATTGCTTTTGCCATGTTAAAAGAAAATTTCCACAGCAGAATCAGAATTTACCTCTTACAATAGGACCAGCAGTCAGAAAACAAGTAACAAAAAGTCTCAGGTGGTAATGGCCTCCTGACAACTCTACTCCAAGCAGTTATGATTACTAGGCAAGGAAAAAGCAAAATATTTACTATGGCTGTATAAATGTGCACTGCACAGTATGGGATAATTTTATTTTGAAGATCTCAGTTAAATGGAAGCCAAATCAATAGCTAATCCATATACTAGTCCCTAAGATCAGCATTGTCTACAGCAATGACAAAAGGTGGGCATTAGCCCACTTGTTAGATTGCTGAGTTCAGTAACTGAGAAAATAGAGGAGCCCTGTATTTTTGGGGTTTGTTTGGGGTTGATTTTTTTTAAAGACACAATGTTTTCTGTCTCTTCTTTATTTCCTCAGTCTGAACCATATCCCCTTATCTCTTAAAGACTGAGGAAGGGGGCTTTGCACAACAGCTCATGAGACTCCCTCTTAGAGATCTCTCTGTATCGTTAACGGACTTTGGCTAAGAGAGGCTAATGCTGCAGCTCCAGATAAAGCAGCCTCAGTATCACTTAGAACCTTAAGGATGGAAGGCCAGAATTGTCCCTGTGTAGCCCATGTCTTCACCCTGGGATCTAATAATGAAACTTTGTAAGCTCTCATGTGCTATGAACACTTCCCAAGAACCTTCCCAAGACTCCTCTGTGGAGACTGTTGACAGAAAAAGTTCTCCACAAGATTTTCAGTAGCACTGGATGGTTAATCACTGGCATCCTCAATACATCATGCCACTCCTAGACTTACCAGTCCTTTACTCTTATCTATTTCCAACCTTGGTATAGACTTGAAAAAGAGAAACCATGATCTAACCTTTTAATATTTCTATGTGAGATAGAAGAACTGTAATAGCACAGCAGAATCATCACCTTCCATAAAAAGCAAGAGGAGGAAAGTCCTTCCTGAGCACATACCTTCCTCTGCTCCAGATCAACTTAGGACATACTGATCCATGACCAAGAAGACCAAAATGCTCTGGACTTCTCTGTGGAGTTTTATTTGCTGTATCAGGAGCCCAGGCTGCTCATTCAGGCATTGAAGTTAGATGACCAAAAGTCATCTTTGAAAATAACAGACTAAACTGAAATTCCTCCCTGATTCAAAGCCTCAATGTAACAAAACGCCTTTTCACAACAGAGAAATGCAAATTATGGGCAGATGCTTCATTGGTGTAAAAGAATGATCACAAACTGAAAACAGAAACTTGGATAAACAAAGCACACAGGAAATCCAGAAAGAACAGCATGGGGGTCAATGTAACAAAGAAAGAGAACTGAAAGATACTCTCTGTTGGGAAAAGTGTGAAGAAATACAGGAAAAATATTTCCACAAGTTATCTGGCAGAGAATTCCTCCATTAGGAAGCAGAGAAATAAAACTGAGCATGCTTCTGGGAGAAATGCAGAGAAAGACATTTGATGGCTCATGGCTACCTGCCATCTGATTAGCAGTGAATGCTCCTACCATATAGGCAGAAGGTATGGAACCAGACCAATATACTGAAATCCTGTCCTGGAAAAGCATGTGACAATACTTTAATTAACACTGGGAATATTTGCACCTCCCAAAACATCAACAAAATTCGTTACAGATCTATTTAGTTGATGATGATTTTTATTTCATATGAGAAAAAAAAGGATTGCTGTCTCAGACTAATTAGGTTTCCATACCAAAATCCAGGTTCGTCTAAATAACAGACTAAATGTTAACAGATGCTGTCCTGATTTCACATTTAAAATCCAAGACAGCGGTTCCCAAAGTAGGGTCCCAACCTCCATAGGGCCTGCCACAGGTTTTTGGGCCCTGTTGCAGGGTTCTGAAAAATTGGAATCTCATTTTACAGTACCCATAAAGCATCCCTGGGGAGTAAAGAGAGTACACTCACCCTTCCTACACCCATGGACTTCGCCCCTGCTAGGAACAGAGATAAAAGGAGGGTAGTGGCAGGACTTGGTAACAGGCTGCACTCATAATTTGCATGAAATTTTTATTTAGCAGTGAATGAAGCGTCCAGAATGCTCTTTACCCTATTCTCATTTTACTCATCATGTTATCTTTGATTATGAAATTACAGAAGGTTTGTTTGCTGCTGCTAATACTTGCTTATTTTAATGAAAACCGTTACTGACTGTAGCCTCCTCTGTTGGAGTCACCCTGGACACAGCCAGGACATAGATGGGGAGAAGCAGCCACTGCAAGACTCATACACTGCAGCTCAAATGGACACTCAGAAGTTTCATCCGAGTTCTTCCAAAAACTTGGTGTGTCCCTGCTTTGTCTTAATTCCCTTCCAGAAAGTACTGGTGTAACCTCTGACAACCTGCTAAGGCTGCACATGCATATTTTCCACAGCTGCTATAGAAATAGCCATTGAAGACATAACCTGGCACTTCTCAAGAATAGTCCCTTAAATAACCCACTGTACATATCTCATAAGGGTCCACTGCAGGGCTATCATGTCAGTATCACTGCGGAGACTTGTTTCGATGGTGGCTAATGCTTTTACTTCAGTTGCATCATTCTTAAAACTAATAAACTAATGATTATGTCTTGACAACCCTGATGACACAGTGAGCAAAATTTTTGTACAGATTTAATTCCATCTTCTGGACAACCTAAGCTGAATCCAACATGCAGCAATCCCACCACTCTTCCTCATGCTTCATCACTTCTTGGACCTCTGTCCTCTGCACTCCTGGCTGCACTGGCCCAATGTCAGCAGAAACAGTGGGAGTTATCCCCTGTCCCTTCGCCTGCAACCCAGCATCCAGGGTACCACCCCGGCAAGGGGAAGTCACGTACAAAACAGCTCAGTCGAAGGAGAGCCTGGTGACAAAGCGTGTGTGCTTACGTCAGTTCTGTTAGTGTTCTGTACCTGGAGGTCCTCCAGCCAACATGCAGATTAAGAGCACAGGACAAGAAGCAGATGCTCAGGTTCTTCTCTTTGAGTTAAGGTATTTAAAAGACACCATGGGTGGGTGCTATCGACTATCACTATCTCACTGATGGTGCCGGGCTGTGGCACTGCAAGAGGCAGGCAGTAGATCTGGTACTGAAGACTTGGGCACTATTTGGAGCTAAAGACTCAGCATAATTAAGACTGCTGAATGTCAGTGACAACACTTCTGTGTCCTCAGAGGAGATTTCTAAGATTGCAGGTTTTTTATCTGATTTAAATTCTTTCTCTGATCTGATGGCATTCCCACAACAGACAGGGACAAAATACAGCCACTATTAAATGACATGGGAGCTGCACAGTACTTGGAGTACTTTTGACAAGTAAAAAAGTAAAAAACTTGTAACTTAAGAGCCCACTAGTATAGAATAAAGAGAACACCACCAGTGAGTTCAAGAGGAAAGAAAAGCCAAATGCCACTTTAGACTGGTGACAGATGAAATAGAACACAACATTGGAGAGACAGGAGACTGGGAAGCTGACTCATTAAAAACCAATAAAATGAGAATTCATTACAGTGAAAAAGAAAAGCATCCTTCTAAAGAAATTTCTGTAACGTTATAATTGTTCTGCTACTTTAATATACCTTATTAAAATTAAGGAACATTGACTGGCATATATAAGGATGAATCTCAGTAGTAAATGTATGGTCCAAAAATACTAATTACAGATACAGACATGGTTACAGAAACTTCCAGAAAATGCATACATATCACATGAATTGGAATAGAATAGCAGAATGAACACAAAAACATACCTTTGAAAGACAATTAAATGCAAGATGCGTGACCCCTGAAAACATAACAGAATGGGTGCAGGGGACAGAGATGTTGATGCACAGAACTGCAACATCCTAAGAATGAAGAGCATAGAAAAGGAAGAATGTCTAATTGTAATTAAAATGAATATCGTAACCATAGATGTGCCAGGTGTGAGATGGATTAGAATCATGACTCCTATTGTAAATTTATCTTTAAAGAAAGAGCACAGAGCATAGTAGAGAAAAAAGGATGCAGTTCCTAAAATACAGAGCTATTCTGGAACTAGTAAGTATTGGTCAGAAGGAAAAGGCACGCAACTTAGGGATATTTGCGTGCCTTGGAGGAGGCACACACAGCCACAGGGAGTCTTCAGATGTGAAGGACAAGCTGAATGCACAGGACACCAGCCTATCCTACCTATCCAGCTACAAAAAGAAATCTGGGTTGATTTATTATTATTACATGGAAGTTTGCAGTGCTGCTACACACATGCTAAGAGTGTTGCAAATACTCAGTGCTTAAAGCCATGAATTTACCTTTTTTTCTACAAAACTGAGAATAATAAGAAAAAAAGATTGCTCTTAACAGAAATACATTATCAGAGTTTGGAAGCAGATCTCAGAGAAAGCAACTCAAGTCTTCAAGGGAGCAAAAACCCCTTGACTAGCAAGAAGTGAAGGAAGAAGCAGCAACAAACATCTAAAAATAGAAAAGTCCAGTAGGAAGTTCCCCTACAGAGATTTAATCTGCTATTGTACTCAGATCCTGGCACTACGAGTTAAAATCTACAAGAAGCTATCATCTTTAATACATCATCTCCTTCCTACTGTTCTTTAAAGCAAAGAAGCTGATTAAACATCCTGCCACACTCCGGTAACCTTAACAGTGCATTTTTTCATTTCACACTGCAAAAGGTCAGTCACATGTTAAATTACTCTTCTTTGTGTGAATTTACACTCAGCACAGGACTAAGTCAATAAGGGTTGTACTTCTGGTCTTTCCAGCAAACCAAGCACTAAAAAGTAGTAGATAGCATCTCATTTCAGAGAGATGTTAAAAATTCAAGTATTTCTCACTCTTTTAGAAAGTTTGACTTTTGCATTTGCTTAGTGAAGCTCACGATTAACTAGTGTGGTATATTTTACTGGGATATGAATATCTCTCAAAACACTAAAAAAGCAAACTCCGTTACCCTCATTTTGCAAAGCAGGTAAGAATCTTAAAGGTTATGGCTTCATAGTTCCTTAAAATGTAAGTTTAAAGCCTGGAAGACAGTTTTAAAGCTTTTCATAAAAACAATAAAACTAACAATACAAATGTGAAAATATTAGACATCTAGCTTATATTAGCATTTACTTTAAGAACTGGTATTAGTCCATGCACACCTCTGTGAATGGCTGAACTGCTGACTGGAAGAAAAACATTTGTATACATCTGCCAAAATCCTGTTTGCCAATAAGTGAAAGATTTGTTTTTAATTTTATGGGAAATACAGACAATCTGTGAAGTGCAGGTTTTGGGACCCTTGCTGTTGCTTGATAATTCTTTAAGGCTTTTGTGCATTTGGGTACCTGTTGAAGTTGGTGGGAAAATATGTTTGTTTTTTTAAAGGCACATAGTTGGAGCTGGGTAATGCTTTACACGTCAGACATCATGGGATGGATCTAAAAACCATACTTTTAGTCACTTCCCACTCATCCTCATGAAAATAAAAACACACAAGTAACTTCTTCAAACTGTCACAGCACATGGGGTGAAAAGCAAGGAAGAGGATAAGGGGAAGGTATTAACAAACATTTCCCTACAAACAGAAACAGGCTGGCCATAACCATTTCCACCCTTGCAGTACAGAAGATGTTTCAAGTAGTAAAGGTAAGTGCTCTTTGCACAGCAGGAATGCTACAATTCTGACTAAGGAAAGGAGTGATGGACTGAACAGCTTTCCAATATGCACAGTAAGTTTGAAAACTGAGCTGGTTTTTGAGCTGGAAACTGACAAATCTGTGAGTGTGTTTCCACGCTGCTGCTGTCTGGGACCAACTAGGGGATTGGACTGAATACACGAGCCCTCCCTCCAGCTGTGGACTGCGAAACAAAAGCAAGCTGCCAAAACTTCAGAGCAGCCCTAAGGCCAGGCACATGGTCTGGGAAGCTCCAGCAGCCTCCTTGCACCATCCCTTCCTAGCAGCCCAGAAGGGCTGCAGCTGCGCAGCCAGCCCCAGGGCTGCGAGGCACTCTGCATTGCTGCAAGTCAGGAGATGCCGTAGCTTTCATCTGTAGAACATGTTGCGCACAACCAATAGGGTCACGGAATACAGCCTGCAGTGTAATAGTAGTTAGCAGATACCCACACTTGGAGTTTCACAGAATCTGTCAAATAAAAATGAAAGGCAGGGTGGACCTTTGCAGCAACTCCCTTGGTTTTATGTATTTTAAGTACAGTGACCTGGATAAGTAAATGGATGGACTCCACGCCACGCTAGAGTACGTCAGCTGTGCTCTCCTACCTGTGCTGCAAATGTATCCAAAACCTTCAAAGTCCCCTTCCCTTCTCATTAGGCTTTGAAGAAAGAATAGATACCATGCTTCGGTGCACAGTTCAGTTGTCCCCTTGGTATATGTGACAGTAAGAAAAGGACAGGCAATTATTTACAGCTGTCCACAGTTAACAATGCACACAGAACTTCTGATTACAGGGGAAATGTAAACCTCATCCTCACAGGACAAAAAAGCAGTATATCACAATCCAAATACACAATGTACTCACTGCTCTTGGCATGTGCATTTGCTAATGTTTGAATCTAAAAATACAACATTAATATTCTATTAATAGTGTGCTTATATAGAATTTACTTTCTTTTTCTTTGATATACAAAAAAAGACAGACAACAATTCTATATTGTGAAACAATTGGCCAAGATACTGCCAGATCATCAAATCCCTTATTGTTTCTCAAAAAGATGCATGGAGCTCTTTGTGCACCAACTCACTGCCTTTCACGCTGCACAACACACACAGCCACTACTGAGAGAAACTGCCCTCTACAGCTACCTGAAGGGAAGTTGTAGCGAGGCAGGAATTGGTCTGTTCTCCCTGGTGACAAGGGACAGAACAAGAGGAAAAGGCCTGAAGTGGAACCAGGGGAGGTTCAGGCTGGATATTAGAAAGCATTTCTTTCCAGAAAGGGTTGTCAGGCGTTGGAATGGGCTGCCCAGGGAGGTGGTGGGGTCACCATCCCTGGAAGCGTTTAAGAGGCGGTTGGATGTTGTGCTTAGGGACATGGTTTAGTGGGTTTTGATAGGTCTAGGAGTAAGGTTGGACTTGATCTTGAAGGTCTCTTCCAGCCAAAACTATTCTATGATTCTATGAGCACATGCAGACCAAACACTGGAGAGGTGACGGCACAGACTGACAGCACGCCTGGTAACTCCCTCACCAGAGGAGAACAGAGAAGGCCTACAAAAGACCACCAAAAGGCAACCAACTTTCCAGAGGTAGGGAATGAAGCAAACCAGCCATCTAAGAGTGGATCAAGTTAAAGGCTGCTTTTGTGCAGCCACAGCTACCAGATAGGTGAGGAGCCATTTGCGCAAGAAGGATCAGCCTACCCAAGAGCTTATCCCCATCCAGTCCCACGGTGTTTTTCTGCAACAAAGGAGCTTCAGCATGGAGTAGAAAGTAGAAGGTTTGTGGGGTTTGTTGTTTTCTTTTCTTTTTGTTTGTTTGGTTTTTTTTTTTTATTCTGGGCTTGCAAGACATAAGGCATAGTTTCACGAACTTTAACCTGGCATGAGATAGTAATGTCACTGTAAGAAGGCAACCTTTCTTCCCTAAACTACTCACTTCCAGTCCCTGTCCCCACAAACTTCTGCACAGCCACATACTGAACTGTGACAGGACAGGAACTGACTCTACTGAAACTAATCTTTTTTAAAATAACACCCCAAATATTGTATCTTTTTTTTTTTTTTTCCCCCAGGTTGCTGGTTTTACTGCAAAAGATAACTCGCATTGAAACTTTATTACAAAAGAGGAAATGATTAATTGTAAACTAGGTTAAACATTAGAGTAGTGAATTGGTACAATACTATTCCATATACTTTATTGGAAAGCTAACCATAATTTTTCTCAACAATTCCAGTGGCTTTTTATATTTTTAAGCTAATTTAAATTTTCTTTGATATTGCGCCTGTTGGGGGCACTTAGTAGGTGTGCTGAACATAAGGCACAGAAGATAATTACCTTGCTCTGCTTGGCAGATGTAGCCTATAGGTATGCTAGTCTCACTGCATCCGATCTTGTCTAATCTCAAAAGCAAAGTGGCCCTGAACACGCTCAGGTCTGAGTTAGAGCTCTTACTTCCCACAAAAACTCAACCACTTCTGGTGCACCATATGGCAGCAATCCTGTGTCAGCAGCACTGTACAATATTTTTTCAGAAGACTCAAGAGGAAGTTCTCCACATGAAACTGAAGAGAGGTTTATCCCACAAAAGTATGCAACACATCATTACCCAAACCGGAATGAAAGCAGGACATCAGCACTCAAGTTTTATGGGAGCTTTAACAGTGAAGTGTCAGGGATTTGATCTGATGTCCAAGCAAAATGCCAGTTATGGTTTGTGCAATGCCATCAGACAGACAATGCAGTTTTGCTGAGAAACTATTAATTTAATGTTATGGAAGCAAAATATTCAGCTACGAGATTCCATTATACTTGAAGCCTTTGACCCTGGTTTATCCTGGAGTTCAAGCCCCGATAATCTATGTGCTTGAAGCTCATCTTGGTGGATAATGGAAAATTCTGCTCCATTTCCTCTGGGACTTCATGCTTATTAGTCACAGCATACCAATTAAAAGCTTTGTTAGAAAACCAGAGGAATGTGACACAGCACATGTACAAACCAGGAAGCTTCATTCACATATAACATGGATGAATGGCTCTGTATGGAAAGCCAAGCATCGCATTAGCAGGTCGTGTGCATCAGCATGCAAGATCAACAAAAGACGTGCAAGAATTTTTAAGTCAGCACTCTCGGTAAGCAACAGATTTTCATTTTGAACAATGAGAGTTACAGTATTTTTCACAGGCTACACCTTCCTTCTAACCAAAAGTAACATAAAATGTTTTAGAAGTTATGCTTTCCAGCATTGCTACTTTGGCAATCATCTAGTAGGAAATCACTGAACAGCTACCGACCAGATTCTTTTCCTAACCATCAGAGGTGAAGCTGAGGTTAGTGCCCTGGCAAGCTACTTATGAACTAGAATAACAACCATTTTCAAGAGGGATTATTGCCACTATGAACCACTGTCAAGTATCTGTAGCAACAATTCTCAATTAAGGAAAGAATAAGACTCAGCGTCTGTGCTCTGATCATGCAGTTAATAACCGACTCTGTCTCAATCAAAACAAAAGTGGGATTTAACATGCAGATTTATTTTTGCAACAGTTTGCATTACCATTCTATGTTAAATCATTTGTAACAGAACTTGAAAAATAATGGTCGGCTAAAGCTGTAAAAAATTCAATTTGTTACGTTTTATTAACCCTTAATTCTAATTCCAGCATTTTCCCCACAGTGAATGAGATGCTCCCAGGAGATTTTAGGGTTAACAACTTCCATCAGCAGCATGCTATGAACCCAGCAGAGGCAATAGCTCTACCTTTCAACTTTTATTTTCATTTCTACATTTCAAATGCAGCATAATGGTGATGCTTAGCATATTTCTTAGATTATGACAGAATACTTTGTAAAATATTCCATCTGTGACAGGGATGCTCATGTTATGAAGACTGCAGCATGAACAATGCATCACAGAGGAGAAAACATTTTTGAAGGATAGTAGGGTCTTATAGACACTTGGAAGGACCTCTGGGGAGGGATTTGGGACATGCTGGTCCTGGTTGAGAATAGCAGACCTTCTTTGCCTCCACCATCCCTGCATCCCCTCGTGCCCCAGTGATGCCCATGCAATCACTGAGATCACTATCTGTCCCTGTCTGGCAATAACCTAGTAATAAAAAAAAGGAGAAATAAATCTTTGGGCGACTAGCTCTAGTTAGACCTTACTAATGCAAAGTCACTGTCTGGAAGGTAACAGTTCCCATGTAACCAGCTCCAACAGCGACAGGTCTGCACTGGGATCCCATTTGCACACATAGCTATGGTGGCTCCCATGGCCCAGTGGGGACCACGAGTCTTCCCTACACAGGGTCTGGCCAAAAACTCAGTGGAGTTCATTCCTCCTCTGGAACAGTTGGGAACATCACTCTTTTCCTGCCCTTTTTCTCACCAGCACATCCCTAAGTCCTTTACCCTCAGTGACAGCAACCCAACTAATGGGCCCATGAGCCAAGGTGATGGCCACATCCCCAGCAGCCTCTGCAGCCTCCGCTCTGCCCCAGAAATCACCCATCTCACCCCAGCACAGCATCAGAAGGCAGCTGGGGGAAGGAGGGGAGAAGTGGTCTTGTGCTTCCTAACCTGAGCATGACCAAAACTTGTTGACTATGGGCATTGGTCACAACAAGCATAGGAAGAAGCCAAACTTTTCTCTTAAGAGCTCCCTCTAGAGAAATCTTATGTCAGTCTCATTTCTTTGTACCTACAAGTAATTGTGTCTGAATTTGGGAACACTTAGACTAAATAATTTGCTCATGTTGTAGGAAGTGTCCACTTGTGAAAAAAACCCTCCCAGTTTCTGAATCCCCACTGCCAGGAGCTGTGGCACTATGGTGCCTTGCTGAAGGAGTAGGCTCAGCTGGGCTTAGGGTGCTTCTCAGGGCTGGGCTGAAGCCACATCCATCACCAGAGACCACAGTCCACCACACCGCAGGCTCTGCGTGCCTTTGCTGCATTACGTATGTTGGACCCCAGGATAGAAGCTCATGTCAATTTGTGAAGAAGATGGCATCTCCTTCTTCTTCAGCTGCCAGAGGAATGATGCCAAGCAAAGCCAATGACAATTCAAAGGGAAGCTAAGCAAGGTAAAATAAGTTAACAGGATGGGTCCTTCTCCTTCTCCAGAACCTCCCAGCCACAACTGATACTTGCTTTAAGAAAGACTGTGGTTTTCCTCACATTTAGATCTGATGTGAAGCTGCTCAATGGTGTATTTAGTGAAGGTAGAAAGGCAACATGAAAAATGAAATAACAAATAGCTAGCTTCTTTGTATGAACTCAAATAAGAGGATTAAAGCTGCTCAGAATTCCTATTTTTTCTGCCAGTTTGCACAGAGCTTTTATTACCAATCCACATCCTCCCTGGGAGATGTGGGAGGAGCAAGAGTAGGAGCTCTTGAAAATATTCTGTGGTATTTTGAACCTAAAGACCTAAGCAGTTCTTGAGTTTAGCACATCCCTTTCCCCAGTGAAATTCAAAATAAATTTTGGATTCTTCATTTGCTGCTTGGATTTTGAGCACTTAACTTAGAGGAAGATAATATTTTCACATGTTTTAATTTGTCATTCTACTGTCAAGATTCTTTTTTATTTTCCTGAAATCAAAGGTCTAAATTCACTTTTGATCCCAGGAGCTGGAACACCAAGAAAATCAAATCCTGGAAAAAGACTGATAGAAAAAAAAAAAATCTCATGTATCAAAGATGGCTTGCTTAAAACAATACTGTTATGGGTTCACAATCATACTAAAGTAACATAATAAGAAAGTAATTAAATAAATAAAAAGAATTTTAAAACCCTTGCTCAAATGTCTGTTATTTTGACTGATGGCTGCTAACACACCATACTAATGTTAAGTAGTTGCAGGGAGGCAATTTTCTCTTAATGTTCACCAGGGCAGGTCACACACAGTCTGTTACTCAAATAAAGTATCTGCTCTTTTATTACTCTAATTTTTCACATTGCTTTTCTATTTTGTGTTTAATGGATAGAGCTGCAAGTAAAAGTTAGACCGTTATCTTGAGATAGGTATAGTCTCATTCAATGACACATTAAATATACTCTTATTTTAAATGGAATTTTATTTCAATGTAAGCCAAAATAATTCAAAAACTACCAGTATGTGTCTATCCCTCTAATCCCTTACTTAATAAAAGAGTTGAAAGAAATTACTCATGAATGAGTGGAACAGAACTTCACAATAAAATATTTTGGTTCAGATACCTGTTTACAGCCCATACCAAAACCATTTAGTACTAAAAAATTAAGAGTACTTGTATATAGAGAGGTTGAAATAGTTTACCCATTTTCATCATTAGAAAGGTGAAAAAAAGTTGCAGTGTAAAAAACTCAAACTAATGAACTGGTAAAATAATCTTTCCTGTACAGGGAAAGTATTTCACATTTTATATACAGCAACAGAAGTAAAAAAAAAGTACTTACTTGTGATTTTCTTGTTCAAATAATCCAGAGTTTCCAGTTACTAAACAAATATAAAGCACCTGAGAGTTATTTTGTTTTGTTTTGGTTTTTTCCTTAGGGGGTAGTGAAATCTTTTGAACTTCTTCATATTACATTTCTCATCATACCCCATTCTAGCTTAAAAAAATATTTAAAAAAAAAAAAAAAAGCTTTTATTACAAATACATATCTGTCTAGCAGATAAAAATCTAACCCAGCAGACTCACTCTGAGCATTTGAACAGGTCCCTTGTACTCCCAGTGACATTTATTGTCACCTAGCTCACGTTATGTTACAGCCATGTAGGGAAATCTGAAGGAAAATGAGACAGGCTCTGAAGTTGTGTGTGCTAAAGGATTTCCTGCTGTGGACTCCCTGCCGAGGCACAGATTCAAGGGGTGAGGAATTGACTCTCTCGGGATGTCCGTTCACAGGGATCCAGAGCACGAGCCCAAGCAACGGAGGGATGCGCTTGCTGCCTTGCCATGCCACCCCCTAGTCCTGTGCGATGCTCATCCCTAATGCCAAAGGGGCATTTTCTACCATCTAACATTTTTTCACATTTGGAACTTGGTCTTTTTTCTTTAATTACGTTTCAGTTTTATAAATGTATTTGTGTTGCAACTAGAGTCCATGCTTAGCTGTTTGTTTCTCTTCTTTCCTGTCAACAGACATCTGTCCTTCCTCTCTATTCTTATCTAAGACAAACAGCTTCAGGTTACACACGGTGTACCTTGCAAAAGCACAGTCTGGAAAATTGATTCTTGAGAGGATTAATACTTTTTTTCCCTCCCATCACAAATATGTCTCTGCTTCTGGAGACATGTTTCCCATTGCAAACAGAAGGGGCACTGCCTGCTCTGGCATAGGGGAGCATTTCTCTTCTGTGCAAAAGGAAAGCTGCACACAACCCAGCATAGGAATAATTCTAATCTCCAAAGTGACATGGTCTGTCATATTGATGTAGCTGAAATCTCAGAAAGTAAATAAAACAACTCCCCTAAAAACAAAACAAACAAGAAACCCCCAAACAAACAAAAAGAAACAAATAAACAAACAAACAAAAAAAAAACAAACCACAAAACACGCAGCCTCCTGCAGGCATTGTCATATTTCCAAGGAGGGTTTTTTTTCCAATTTCTAGTTTTCACAATACCAGCCTGGCTAATTGAAAATAAAGGAAACTTCTACCATTCATTTTGACTAATTTTTAAATGCTGTTCCCTTATGCTTTGCACAGAGTTGAACTTGTATGCAAAGGCCTGTCCTTCAAATGCAGTTCTATGAATGAGGGGGAGAAAAGCTCTCCCTGCCTGCCTTTCAATTCATGGTGCAGTGAAATGGAAACCCTTCCAAAACTGGCTCCACGCTTCTGTCTTGAATGGGCTCATTCTGCTAGTCCATACCAGCATCCTACTGTGTGCAAGTATCAGTGATTTGCTTCTTGAGGAATCAGATAAATCTCCTATAATATTTTCAAAGGTTTCTTCCCTACCACCAGTGTCCTGTGTTACACACGTGCTCCTCTGCTTCTTGATTGCCCAGACCAGGGCCACAGACAAAATCAATCCAGCCATTTGGATTACTCTCAAGAGAAACCAACTTTACACTATGCAATGGCAGGGAAAAATGGACAAACCTTTCCACTCCTTATTTTAAGAAAGCTGTGGTCTTCTAGCCTCCACAGCACTTGACTACATTATTTTTATAGCTATGAATTCTGCTGTCAAAGAAGCTTCAACTTTTCAGCCCCAAGACCATGGTCACTCATTCTGAGTGCATCCAAACACAGAGAGTGGCCCATACCACAAAGTAATACAGGTAAACATTAATGGTAGAAAGAAACACATGCACAGAGGAGAAACAGCAAAACCAAGCCAGACACAGCACTGCACCAAGGAGAAATAAAAACAATGGGGAGAATAAGAAGTGAGAAAATTGAGGGAGGACAGAGGCAAGATAAGAGAGTAAGATGAAATAAAGCTAAGAGAAAGAAAAACATTACAATACTGAATAGGAATAAGACTTTTAGATCTTGAATACAAGACAAACTTTCATATTCTGTAACATGCAACCACAAATTTTAGTATACAAAACTATTTTCACAGGGTGATGCTGAGCTGGATGCTTCACTAGTACCATATTCTACTCTAAAGGCTCAGTTGTTCAGGGACTAAGACTATGCATTTCATGTGTAAGAAGCAGATAAAATGGGAAAGCTGTAAATCCATGCATAAAAAGACAGGAACTGACTTTGCTTACATTGGTGAGTGTATTACCTAAAGAAAAGTTACATAACTTCATCATTGCTCAAATAAACAAGCAAACAGCAAAGCTGGCTATTACAGTTTGCTAAGGCAGGATCAATTTTATTTATAAATTCCATAAAGGAAATTTAAATCTTCAGATGTCCCTTCTCCCTTTACTTTAGGGGGCTTTTTAAACAAAAAAAATAGAACATGATACTTGAGCTGTCCCACTTTAAAAGTAGGAGCTATATAGCACATCTCCCCATACTGACTACTCTCCCAAGTAAAAATTTGCAGTAGCTCTCAATAATTGAAGCAAAGAGAAGAAGATTTAAGCTTTGATAATGACTGGCGAATTTCAAATAGTTTGGATAAGGAACCCCCTGAAGTTCAAAATGAATATTCAGGTTTTGCTCTGCAGCATGGTCTGCAAATTGAGGATAGAAATCTCAGATGATAGCGATCTCAGATCTCCTCCAACATCCTCTGCATGCCCTAGTTATGTCTAAGCAGGAAGTAACACAAAAACACCAAAATACTTAGTTATGAAATGCAGAGATGTCTGAATATTCAAAATGAAAAAAATATTGAGAAAAATCACAAACTTGCAAATAGTCTAGCTTCATATTGTGCCCATTTCTAGTCCACCTACATTTCTTAACTAGTTTGTCATTTGTAACTCCTGCAATAGGCAGTCTCCCACCTGCAGTGGTTTTTTTCCGCTGGTGACTCATCGCTGCCTTTCAGAGAAAATCCTCCCCATACCCACATCCACTGGTGACCTTGCAGAAAAAGTGAGAATAGTGCAAATCAAGGACAATCCTTGGTCAAGTTCTGCATCTTTCCAGGGGTCAAGCACTTGCCTTGCACGCAGGTCACTTCTTCCCTGCCTGACGGGACATGGCTGCTGCTGCTGCTGGGTAGGTAGAGCCAAGCTGGCAGCTGTGGTAGCCGGGTCCACACAGCAGATTCCCATCTCAGCTACACCATCACAACTGACCTAAAAGCAATACAATTGCATTGATGTTGCCAAAAGCCAAAAGGCAACTGTGTGTGAAGCAGGACTACTTGCTGGCAGAGGAAATGCCCAGATAAAAGCAGCACAGCAGGGCATGGAGCTCATGACTGACTTCCACCCCATGGTAGCTGTCACAAACGCTATCCCTCCAGCAGGAATCACCCTGCTTTTCTGAAAATGGTTTGTCTTCCGAACAAGACTATGGGCAACACTCTTAACATTTTCCTGGGGTTCATTTATTCACTAAACTTTCTAAGTCTCTGTAAATTATCATCATTTACTTGAATCAAATTGAAAACAGCCAGTTAGCACAATACTCTAGTCCCAGGAAACATCACTGTGTTGTTATATTTACCCTTAGAAGGCTTCCACCATGTATCACCTCCAAGGACAAACACTTTGGCAGTGGGAGAAAGCACACAACGTGTCATCAAAGTTAAAGATTTGTTTTTGCTCACATAGTTATGACTTACACATTTCACAAAAATCAACAAACAATTTATGCTATTTCAGATATGGATCTTTTCCATCTCAATGGGACTTAATTCCTTCAAGCTGAAAAAGAAAGCCCAAAAAAACCTGAATAACTAAAGTGACATTATACGAAACATAGCCTAAGGCTGCCAATATTTCTCCTGTGCATTGAAGGAAAGACTGCATTACTGAGCTAGACCAAAAGCCATTGCCAGGAGAAACCTTTCCTCCTTCTTCGCTGCCATGAAGAGAATTACATTACACAGCACTGCACTAAGCCCATTTATTCCATTCTATTTTTTTAAGTCAGGCTATAAAAATAATCAGCTCAACTACTCATACTAATCATAGAAATATTAATACAAGACAGTAACTACTCTTTTGCTGTGAGATTTTCTTCTCTGTGCTAAAAATGAGAGCCATAAAATTTATGCTTCCCATAAGTTGCAAGAAACTGTGTTTTACTGCAGAAAGCTAACATCAAAAATAATTACTGCTATAAACATACAGCAAATTACAGTCACACTTGACACATGTCAAAGTTTTATGTGAAAAATTTAGCACAATGCCAGCTGCAGTATAGTTTTTCTTTTTTCAGATGCACATTGTAAAAATCACTTTTACCAAAGTAAAGTACAAAAAAATATTTAGAAATACAAATACAATGTCCTTTAACAAAACTATCCACATAGTAAAACCAGGCCAAATTAGGGTAAGTATCCCCAAACAAGCAAAATTCTGTTTAAAATGCAATTTTGATGTGGTTTTTTTGGAGACATTAGAAATATGAGGGGTTTTCCACCCTTCTGAATCCAAAACACATTAATTTCTAAGTTTACAAGAATATCACCACGCTACCTTTACCAAAAGTATTTTAAACATCTTCCCAGTATCTCTTTTTATTGGGAAGAGAAGCCATTTTTATTACTGAATCCATTCCCTGTAGGCACTATGTCATATACGATTTTTTCCTGAGTCCACGGAGATTCATCTAAAAATTAGTCAGGTGCCTTGTCCCATGGTGCTTTATATTTGGAAGTGACTTAAACTTCCACCTCATGGATTCTCTAGATCAATTTGTAATTATTTATTTTCATGCTAATATTATCCTTTACGTACAAATCCTCCCATGTGCGAGACAGCAATTGTATTTCCTCTCAATTTTCTTTTTTACAGTCAGACAAAGCAAGGATTTTAATTTCCCCTCATAAAACAGTTTCTCTGTTCCCCAAGGCATTTTAGAAAACTGCCTTGGCACATAATCCAGTTTGAATTTACATTCTTAAGTACATATGATCACACTGGCACACATTCCTCTGCGTTATACTTTACATGTACTTTATACAAAACAGCACTAAAGCTTCCTTGCATCGGAAACGTACTTCCTAGCACTGCCAGATGTTGGATGATCCATGCTACAATCTGTCCATTTTCCAGAATGTATCACTCTGATGCCTCAATTATCTTGCGATTAGCACGCCAGTGTCTGTTTAGTCTCTCCCCATGACCCTGGTACAAGCTCCCAAGTGCACAACCCTCCTGTCTTTAGCACAATCCTTCTGATAACTTGTGTCATCAAGATTTTTTTATCTTTTTCCCCCCCCTAATATTTTTGCTTTTGTTGTATCATGGAAACATTATATTAGATTGATCTCATAGTCAGTCCTTGGGAACACCTTTAGTGACCTCCAATCTGCCCTCGAGCTCCAATTTTGCCTCTAGTTATTCTTTTCATCCTCTTTCCTCTACTACAACTCATTCTTAATTCCATGTGAACAAAACTCTACATAGCAGATGACAAACACAGTATTTTGTTCAACTCCATATGATTTTGATATATGATTATTTCTTTTATTTAGAGAATTAGTTTAGCTATCTTTTCAATTAAAGATACAAGCTTAGTCAGGCATGACCTATTCATAGAGATCCTACATTGTATTTTAACTACTTTATCATGGCTTGTGTAATTTCCTTATTCTTTCACTGAAACATTTTTGTAAAAGACTTTGCATACTGTTGAGATCATACTAATGCTCTTTAACCTAGTAATTTTTTTTCCAATCTAAGTACTATTTTGAATTTTTTTTCCCCAAGTAATATCAATTCCTGATGTGATATATTTATTAAAAGTACTTGCCATTGGAATTGCAATTATAGAATGAAAGCTCTTGGATGTGGATTATATGGTCTCTTCTGATTTAAACAATTACATAATTTAAGTTTTGCTTCCCCCTGGAGGTGAGAATTTCCTTTTCTGCATAATCATTTCTATTAGCTACCCTGCACTTGTCCCAGGTTTGATAGCATCATTGAAATATGAGGAATCCTACCTATTACATCTAAAACCTATCCATCTTTATCACTGCTTATGTCAAAACTTCAACCTTTTTACTTTGACTGCACTTCCATTTTTCTTTACTTTTTATAATTTGTATTAAAAAAAAAAAATTAAATCTTAGTTAGGTGGAAATTTCCAAATCAGTCCCGTTTTCTGATTTTTAAGGTACAGTTCTCCAAATTGGTCAAACCTATTTCCTTTCCTTGCAGACTCCTTCCTTATGCTTAATTTTTTAGGATGATTATTTATCCAGTGAAATATGAGGAATTTTTTTACAATGTATATCAATCATATATTTAGACTAATTCCAGCAGTTGTTTGAACCTTTGACTAAAGATGACATTCATGCCTGCTTTACATAGTAGCTCCTGCACTTTTTATTCCAGATTAATCAACTTCTGTCTGCATCTTCTCAAATATTTATCCTTTGGAAACATTACAGACCTATGGCAGTTTTTGAATGGTTTTCTCCCTGTCCTTATTTCTTTCCACCTTAGGCTCACTGTAAATCTACTTCAGCAGAGCTTTTATCTTACTTATATCTTAGGTTTTCTTCCCAAAGTGCTTGTTTTTTTGTTGCTGTTGGGTTTTTTTTGTGGTTGTTGCTTTGTTTTGTTTTTATTCCAGAAGACCTTCCCTTTCTCAAAGCTTTATGCCTTCAACTTGTACAGACACCCAACCAAAGCCACTTACCAATACAAGCCTTCCTGGACATATTTTGGCTAACGCCTCTTTTCCCTTTGGCATAGATAGCCCTCAGGTTTCCATGCACCTGCCTGGATCCTTATATTGATGCACCAATAGTTCCAGAATTTACACTGACCTCACCCAAACTCCCAGCCAGATGAGGTGAAATCCTTTCACTAACTATATCTTCACATCACATTTTTTAACAACAGTGGGACTTGGGGTTTTTTTGCTAGCTATCACCTAATAATATTGTTCCTTTATCCACTTCAGTTGTCTCATTTATCCAATTTTAATTTCCCTGTGCCTTCAAGGCTTGCACGGGCATCACATAGGTCTCTCTTGCACTTTTTCCTGTATCCCATTTTGTCAGTTCAAAACCTTTCTCATCAATCCCATAAAATGAGGAAGCTGCGCATTGTCCACCTCCTGACGATAACCTTATTTTGTTAATGACATATAACAATGAAACATCCCCAAATATTCTTCATTGCACCATTCATTTCACAACGTTTTCATGCCTTCATGCTCCTTCTCTAGAAGCTGACAGATATACTGGAGATCATCTCAGCTCTCATCTCTGCTACTCCCCATCTTCTTACTGTCACTCTCGATCCACTCCAACAGGACTCTCACAAAGTCATTCATCACTCAGACTAACATTTATAAGAATTCTTCCCATTCCTCTTTGGTTTCTCTTCAGATTCAGGTATCTCATACCCTTGCAAGCAGCAAACCTTTTGCTCTCCAGATCCCCTTTGGCATACCCATCTGTACTCTGCAGGTAATCCATAATGATCACAATCTAAACCAAATGTGCTTTAATTTGTATTAGACATCCATCTGACATGCAGGAACTCAGCTGGATACCTGTACTCACATTTTAATTCTATTTCCTTATGAAATTTAATACATTTATAATGCTGGCAACAGAAGAGAACAACACTGAATAATTTTAAAACAATGACTCAATTATTATACAGTAAGTATGAAAATTTTAATGCATTAACAATACCATCACAACAGATGCACAGCCTCGTCAAAATTCCTATCTTCTCTTTTTTAATCATAGAGTCTCCAAGTCCAATTACTATAATTTATCAGCACTATCATAAAGTAACCCAGACCTCAAACTATCCGTTCAATATAGTTTAGACTTTATCAGATGTTAATTAGCTGTATGATCCCAAAACCTTCTCTCATCTCTTGTTTCCTCAAAACTTTAAGAATTCTTTGCTTCCTTCTACAGTTATACTCTTAGGAGTCCTAGATTTTCCCTCCTTTTCTACTCAGCAAATCTCTTCAAAAATTCTATTAAACTTTCCAGCAAAATTATCTATTGATCCATCACCCCAACCAACCATCCAGGTCACGTTGCACTTGCAAGTGTATGCTAGTGCCACACACCCCAGGTTCCTCAAACTGGGCCTAAGGAAGAAAATATATACTGCCCGATTCTCGGTATCATTTTACCTTTGCTGAAACAGTCCAATTTTCTACTGTTCACTATCCTTTCAAAAAAACTCCTTTCAGATTTCCAAGCCATTTTGATCAATTGAACTAAAATTACTATATCTTGCATCTGTCCGGGCTGGTATGTCCTACAAAGCAATGGTTTCAGCATAAATATCAACCATATTCAAATATGTTCTATATTTAAATATGTCAATAAAACCAACGAAGTCAGACAGAGCAGTAGAAAACTACAAAGCAGTGGATTTTTTGAATGAGAAATTTCTTCTTGCTAACTGCATAGTCAAGATGCAAGTACAACACAACAGCAAATGTAGCCATGCATTTTCCAGTTTAGTTTTGATACAGTATTAAGAATTTCCTGTGATTCCTCCTGAGCCTTAAAGTATCTGGTGTTTTTCTTCAAGCTTAAAATTTCTACACTGTGTGATTATACTAAATATCGGTTTCCTTTCAATTCTACTATTTAACTGCTTTTTTCATTATTTTTAAAGTAAGCTTCTGGATACCATGTATGAAGTACATAGGTGGTATTCTCAAGTACGAGGACCGAAACCTCAAAATCAGAGAGCAAATAATGTAGAACCCAATGCGTACACATTTAAAAAACATTATAATTCTTAAGTAGTTTATTAATTTTGGTGTCTCTGATGAGTAGCTTTTGAACATTTTATGTTAGCAGCCCTCACTTGTATACTAGATATATGCATGCAGTGTTAGAACCACTAAATTTTGCTGTGAAATATGTCTTCACAGTTCATTGTTTCATAGATTATGCTAACATGAGTTTAAACTGAACTTAACCCCACCTTGATTCAATCTCCAGATATTTATATTTTACTAAAGATGATTCATTCTGCACTCAGCATCAGGCTTTGGGCAGACCTTTACAGTCCTGCAAGAATCAGAAGGAAAACAGCTCCCATCACATAGATGAGGAGTTAAGTTTGGATGTATCACAAACTACTCACCCGGGAACCATACTGAGGGCCATCCTTCAACTGACATTTCAGAAAGAATTCCCTATTCCTTTAAACATCTTTTTTTCTTTATTCTTCTAAACACAAGCCCATGGACAATGTTTAATCTTGATTTGGTTCTTGGGAGGTTTAATGTTTCATCTTGATCCAAAAACCAGAGTGCCCACAGCAGCACCACATGTATTTGTATAGTTTCAGAACAGCAATTTCAATGAAAACAGTCCAGCTCATCAGCTCCTCTTCCAGACACCCTGACACCTCACATCCCAGCTTCACAGCAGACTCCTCCATATACACACTAAGACCAAACACAAATATTCTTTCAGCAAATCCCTGTAGCTCCCACTCCTCATTTTCATTTGAGCTTTGAGTGGGACAGGATGAAGCCAACCCATACAACAAGAAAGCAGTCTTCAGAGCATGCATTTCTCTAGTGCTCTGCTTCAATCCAAGGAGTAGCTTTCCTTGCTGTCCCTGGGAACACCATTTTATCTTTAGATGGAAGTGCCACCAAGAGTCCACAAGATCTACAGCAGTCAATGTGTTTATGTGGCCTACATGCCTTTCTCACTGAAGCGAGTTTATATTTTTGCTTATAAGTAAAGCTGCCAATCACCTTCCAAGGCAAAACTCTGTTCTCAATTTGCTTGCCATAAAGTCCTAGACCTACAGTGATGTTTGACAGGCATTAAACATAAGTTGGTACAATTTTGCTTTGCTATTTTGGTATTATCAGACAAGAGGGGTGCAGGGAAATGCCCTCCATAATGTCTTCTCAGGGAGCAGAGATTTGCAATGAGAAGACTTTCAAGAAACCAGAAGAGTTGTCTTTAGATGCCTTAAACTGAATTGTCCAGATACAGGATTTATAAGGCCATCTTGCACCAGACTGAAAATACCAGAACTTCAGCATAGTGTGGCAGAACAAGCCCCTTCCAAACACTTATTTATTTTAAAGCCAGTATTATAAGACTTGTTAAGTGGATGCAGGAAGACCAAATACCCATGTTATTTAGCTGTAGCAGTTTTTTAAAAGATGAGAGGAACATTCTCCAGGATGCCTCACAGGATGAGATTCCTTTAACAAATAGCATGTCTGGACACATTTCTTTATAAACTGCAGAAACGGTTCAAAAGATTTTCTTTGGAGTCAAAAGTATTGGAAAGAAGGTGAAAGAAATAACAGAAGCTTTTAAAGGCAATACTAGCATTACCCTATTAAGAGGAAATCTTTCATAATATACAGCCATAGCACTAGCTTAACTAAGCTGCAATTTAAAAAATTAATGTAAGAGACAGTAAATACACCCTAAACCAGAGTGTGTTATTTTATTGTGACACTTAGAGCATGCTCATACGTTGCTGGTCAATGTTATTTCCTATGATTACATACACACCTGCCAGACAGCTACATCCAACTAAGCATTAGTGTCCTCGTCATAGCTCAGCCTTGCATCTCATCAATTGCCCAGATGAGACTGTGGCGAGCCGGACAGGCTGCAAACATAACTCACTGCTGCTTGCAGGATGCAACGCAGAAACGAGCCCTCACATCCCTGGGCTGCTGGAATGGGTGTGTGCAGCCATCAGAAGGTACCTGGGTGAGGAAACTTGCTCCCCAGCTCCTAACCTCACAGAAGGGCTGAAATGGTGATAATTACACAGAGCAACTGGGAGCTCAGGCTGTCTGCTATTGACATATGAATGGTATCCCTACTCTTACGGATATATGAAGGTGAGAGCAAAAGCAGATAGATTAATAAGGAATTGCATTACTCCTGCTGTAGATTTTTTTTAAGGCTAGGAGAAACCATAATTCTTGTTCACTATCAAACAAAGCCTAAGGAGTCTATACTGCCTGTATACTGAGTAAAAAAAAAATAATTATTGGCTAGTGAATAGCTTGAGTAACCTTTTAAATTACCTACTGCAAGTCACTCTTCTTCCCCTCCTTACAGTTGGTTGCCCCATGACATCAAGACACATGAAAAACACTGAAAATACTTATGGCTATCAACTATGACCACTTAACAGAACTGCTGAATACACATGACTTTGGTTTAGTAAAATCGTCTGATACTTAACAACATTTATGAGAACTTTTTGTACCAATGCAGATAGAATGTAATTCACATTGTGTCATCCAAACCCAATACTTTCTTTGGTTGTTTGGTCTTTTTTGCTCTTTTTGAAACTGAGAAGGACTCTGACAGTTTCATAGCACTCCCCTTAAAGAAAGTTAAAGAAATGCTCTTTAAACAGTCCTGTCACAATCTACAGGATCTTTCAGCTTGTATATTAGCTTCTTTAATGATGCAAGAATATCTAGTCCCATCAGCTGGTTGAATTTCCTTACTGCTATGAGATACGATGTGCCTCCAGAAGAGATAATGACACTTGAGCAAACTTCCTCTCATATCTCTCCAGAACACTGTCTGAGAAACTACTGAATGCTTAAGCTCATTGGCCACACATCATATCAGCACCATTTAAAAATGATCAGTAAATGTTGGGTTTGGCTTTCAAATATGTAGTGTGACAAGGCTTCTGCTTGAGACATGACATTTTATCAGAATTATTATAAATAATAAATATATATATTATACAGGATATAAAGAT
>WUAM01000431.1:85998478-86016436 GCA_024336885.1 Actenoides hombroni | reverse complement strand
TATAAAGATACGAGCTGTTACATGCCACTGAGCAGCACAGAACTGCTCCAACTGTCATGGATACGGCTTAAGTCAATGTACTGATAAGCATTACATAACATTTTGAGGATGATAAAAGACCCACTGGTGTTGGGACTGCATGCAGTGATCAAGAGTGAAAATTAAGGCTGCACCTGCTAGGTACTACAAATATATTCACAGAGGTCTTGAAGAATCTCTACCCTGTCATCTGCAATAAGACTTGTGCTTATGGACAGAAAAGAGACTAACAAAATTGAAATTGGTGCTTTTAGTTGTAACTTACCATTTGAAAATTAACTCCTGTCTTACTACTGAGAGGAAAATACAGGAATCATTATTAAACTACTACTGTAGTTCACCTCTATGGATCTTCGTGGGCTAGCTGTGATGGAGCAACGTTCTGTATCATGCACCAGGGAAGAATACTGGAGCTTCCCAAATTTTCTTCCCTACAGCTTTTGGCTTTGCACTGATAGAAACTTCCCTCTTTTGACAAAATATTATTATTTGCATTTTCAGTGATTAGCTGACGAAAACCAATGCAGTCCATTTTGACTTCTTGAAAAATCATAGTTTTCATGCAAGACTGAACAGGCATTACTAAATAAAGAAGATGACTACAGGACACAATTTTATCTCTTGATGCATTGTATAGGTTTATAACATGAGTAAAAGGAGAGGTCAAGGCTATTGCCACTGGCCCCCAATCCTTGAAACAGGAAGATATCACTAAAAGAATCTCCTAGATGATTTCAGGAAGTAGCTCTATGGCCTACGGGATGAGAGAGCAAACCCTAATACAAGCAACTAAGATCAGTATTATTTTTAAGGAGGCCATGTCAGTAAGACACCCAAGGAGATTTTATACACCTAGGAACACCACTGAAATCTTGAATCTACACTGTGTTAAAATATCTTGCTAGTCAAGTAGGAAGGAATTGCTCTGTCTGCTACAAACCATACAGCTAACTAGCTACAGCTGCCCTAATACTAAGTATGACTGGTCCCTAATTTCACCAGTTGTGAAGACAATCATGGCAGTGGGTTAATTACAATCACTCTCTGGAACTGTCACAATTTCCCAGCAATGATAAAGCATGTGAGAGCATGGAAAACAAACCAAAATATTTACGCAAGTTAAACTTCTCTTTGCTATGCTTTTGATTCTATTAAGACATAGAGGCATTTGACCAGAGGTATCTTTCATTGATACCACCTGTATGGGTGATAAATCTTCGAACTCCTTTAAAAATACAGAAATAGCTTACTTGGCACAAGTATTGCTTGCACTTGTATTTCCTTTACATGCAGTGATACATACCAGATTGATGATATTATAAAAAACAAATAAACAACAGACAATAAGATGAAGATAATAATGTTCATTTAAATACATTTCCTCGGGCAATGGGAAAATATTATTTTTCAGGTGAAATTACCAAGTCATTGTTTTAACTTTAACTATACAAGATGAAAACTTCTGCTTTCTTAATTAGGTATGCAACCATTCTGCAGACTTCCAAGAAGAAAATAGTAACCTTTCTGGATTTATCTTTTAGACAAAAAGCTTGAGGTTATAATGAAAATAATGTTTTCAATATTTAAGGGCCCTGTTCTAGAGCTATTTCAGTGTCCCGAAATACCTGTTACTTCCATTGTGTTATATGGGAAATTAACAAAATAGAAGCTTTCTGAAGCAGAATAAAAAGTGACAGTGAAAACTCAATGCAGGCTTCGACCTGTTGACTTTGTGGGTCTTTGTGCTGGTTTTGGCTGAGATAAAGCTAATTTTCTTCACAGTAGTCAGTATGGGGCTGTGTTTTGGATTGGTGCTGAAAACACTGTTGATAACACAGGGATGTTCTCATTACTGCTGAGCTGGGCTTACACAGAGTCGAGGTCTTTTCTGCTTCTCATCCCACCAGTGAGTAAGCTGGAGGTGCACAAGGAGCTGGGAGGGGACACATCTGGGACAGCTGACCCTGACTGACCAAAGGGATATTCCATACATGACATGCTCAGCACATATAGCTGAGGGAAGAAGAAGGAAGGTGGAAGATGTTCACAGTTGTGGTGCTCGTCTTCCCAAGGAACCATTACATGTGATGGAGCCCGGCTTTCCTGGAGATGGCAGAACACCTGCCTGCTGATGGGAAGTGGTGAATGAATTCCTTGTTTGGCTTTGCTTGTGTGTGCAGCTTTTGCTTTACCTATTAAACTGTCTTTATCTTGACCCACACATATTCTCACTCTTCTGATTCGCTTCCCTATTCCACCAAGGGAGAGTGAGCAAGCGGTTGTGTGGGGCTTAGGTGCCATCTGTGATTAAACCATGACAGTCTTCTGCTCAACTCAAGAACCAAGCTGACGTGTTTCTTGTAGCTTGCACATATTGTAGCTAGCTCATATAGCTTGCACATAAACTATCAAGCCTCTTAGCCCGAGATAATCTGCATTCAGTGGATACACAAAATCAATTCTCTTTACACATCACAAGTACCTGGGAGAAGAGTTTCCTCTCTGCACTTTTTTAAGCAGTGCACAGTGCATCCATTTGCTTTGTCACTTATGTATTTTACACACTTAGTCATCAGTAAGTTCTAGTTATACTGTTTTTCTACCTCCTGGCCAACTAACTCCTACCTTATCTTTGCATGGTTATTACTGTCACCACTCTGTCCCCCAGAAGCTTCCCTGGGAGCTGCGTGTGTTTACCCAGCTGCAGGTGGATGACTTGTGTAGAGGTACATACCACCTACTCAGGCATAAACATTACATGGGTGTATAAAGGATGTTTTGGTGCCAGAATGATCTCTTTTAACCATCATTCAAGGCAGTACAATGTAAACCGTTTCCTTGATCCAGAAGGACTCCTGAAGTTGTGCAGAGATATCTTTTCACGTCAGTAGACTGATTTGCCCAAAAGCTACAGGCTTGCCCCACCCCAAGCCTCTTGTCCAACCATGGACAACGGATACCATTATAGAACGCAGAGCTGTGAGCCCCAGAGCACTTCAAAGTAAGATGTCAGCGAGTACCGCTGAGGTCAAGGCTGACATTGAAAGTGATGCCTCAGCTACTCAAGCTTGAAGAACGGGAAGCATAATTACTTGATCTAAGATCAATTGAGAATATAAGAGTTTGGCGCAGAGCTAAACTTTATCACATAACTGTGTACCCTATAATAATGGGAAAGACAGGAAGGTGGCAGATGAGCCTCAGTTAATTACAAATAGTGTGCACGTGGTCAGTACAAAGAGCAAATCACATAATGAGACGTGCAGGCTGGAAAACATCCAAGTTTAACATGTGAATTTACATGGCTAGTGCATGAAATGAATGCATGATTTTAACACTGCCTGGAACATCTAGCATGTGGATGTGGTCATTTATCATACACTCAGGGATTCATTGAGAAATCCGTGTCACAAAATAACTGATAGGGCAGCATGGGACTTGTTGTGTTGGAACTGTTTTTAGGGGTGGCTAGACTTTGGTCTCAAACTGTTAGATTAATTTTAACCCCTTCAGGTGCTATTTGATAACCCACATCAGTGGTATGTTGGGTATTTATCCTCTGCCCTAATGACGTTGAGATTTGAGAGACAGACAGGTCCTCATCACCAGGCACTGGCAATCACATGGAAGAGGAGAGAGGGAGCATCTCCAGCCAGGCAGAACATCATTGCCAAAAGAGAAATCTGCAGCCCTAAAAGGAGGTGATGCATGTTCCAGGTCCCAACTGCCAACACAGGCTCTGCAAGGTTATGGCAAAGATGCAGCCAGGCAGGACAGCTCTTTCTGAAGTTTGAGTGTTAGCCAGGCAGTGACTGCACCTCATACAGTAGGGCTGCAGTTACACCTTCTCTGGCTAAACCTCCTTTCATGAGTCTTCCAACAAGTGGTGCTTACAATATCTGATTTCAAAAAATTGAATAAAGTCATATCTATCTCACATCTAGATGCTGCAGATAAATCTGAGTTTTGGAAGACAAAAGGTTGAGGAGGTCTCTCTCCAAAATTTCACTGCCCAGGAAGTGAACATTATCCTGTTTATAAATTCAATGCATCAGATATATTGGCCTCAAAGTATCAGATAAATGTTACCTAAACCAGTACACAATCACAGCCTATGTCAGCAGGAGATGGCTATCATAAAATACACATTCCCCAGTAATAGTACAACTTCATCTGGTTTTAAATATCTAGATATTAATATCCTGGATATTTCCAGCCAGATATCTGTGCATTCCAGATGTTTCGATTTTTCATGTATTTGCAGCTTTGCCTTTTCTTTTCTTTCTTTCTTTTTTTTTTTTTTTTTTTTTTTTTTTTTTAGCAGCATTAATAACTGCTTCTTCTTCTTCCAGAGTAAGAAAATAAGGTGAAATCATGACTGGGCCTAGGTAACTACTTATTGCATAAATGCCTTAGTAATCAGAGGAAGGGCAAAGAAAAAATGGATCCATTACTCAATGAGAAAAGACAGTTTGTAGCAAAAGGCATGAAGAAAGCAGAATTTTGAATGCCTTTCTCATACCAGACTTCACTAAGAGGCTCAGCTGTGACCATGCATCTTTTGTAACTGATACCAGCAACAACATCTGAATAGAGAAGGAATGAAACCAGACAGTGTGCTGTGTCCCATGAATCTCATCCTAGTGCTCTCCAAGAACTAACTGATGAAAATTTCTGCATTTTTAATATTTATCGGAATTCATTCAGGGCGGGTGGAATACCAGAAGATTTGAAACGGGCCAATACAGTGTCTACCCTTAAAATACAAGAAAAGATTTAGAAATTAAGATCAGCTAGGATGATCATCTTTCCAGGGCAGGGGGAAACCCTTGAAATGCCTAGAAGACTTAAAAAATTATTAACAGCAGAAATGGCTCTGGAAGTTATCAGAATATCAGAAGCTTAAAACATTACCATGCCTTTGTGCAAAAAAAATATGTACTTGTGCTAGGATTTACAAATATTTGTCTGCAAGAAATGTAACGTAATCCTTCCACTGCACTCAGTGATGGCATAACATGTCCAGTTTTGATAATCCCACTTTAGAGGAGACATGATCTAACTTGAGAGACTCTGGGGGGTAGCAATGGAACTCTTCAGGAGCTCAGTGATGCTGATGTTTCCAACCAGTTTTGCAGAAACAACTAGACTTGAGGGGGTTTTGACAGTGAGGCCAGTATTTCTGAGCTTTCTCATCCATATATTGCAAAATCAGTCCAGATTTACATCGTACTGTTTGACTGGCATCTATTGAAACTTTTAAGACCGAAATACTATGGCACCAAATCAGCCGTAGCACTTAGGTATTGAACTACACTCTTAAGTCACTATAAATTTTGTATGCACATAAAAGTTATATACTCTATATGAAATATATACTTACATCCTACATATGGCAAAGTGATACTAATAAGTTACATTATGGAACAAGGATCTTTTAAAGAGAAACATTTAAGTGCCTATGATTTTTGCCACCTATGCGTTTTCCTAATTAATTGTAAACTTCAAAATCTCTGACTGATTTCAGAGCAACACAATATAAAGAAAAATCAATCCTCAAAAAATTTATACCTAATTTCCCCCAAAATTGTAGCATTTCCAAAACTCCCTCATCTAGATGACTTAAATTTCTCTCGAGTTGTGGGGGGAATTGGTGGAGATTTTCTCCATCCCATATTACTAGCCCTTATAGTATAAGAAACACAAGATCCTAAACTTCCCCGAGGTGATGTATGGTGCTCACCTTCCAATCCGTCCAGGTCCCAGAGGAAGAGATTTCAAAGTGGATATACTTCTGCCATTGCAAAACAGTTCTGTAAGCAGTGCAACTACTGTAACTCAGTTTTCTATGTTTGTTTGGCTTGTGGATTTTTTTCTTTCTTTCTGTGATTGACTGCTGACTTTGTAAACTGAAGTATGCTTAAGTTGCAGCACACATTCAGCTCAAAAAAGTTTCCATCAGAATTCATGTAATCTCCTCCCTTTCTGTCTCAGCTATGAGCTACAACTCCAACTTGTCCCGGGGGTATGGTTTTCATGAGATCTCACCCACATGTGAACTCTCTGATGTGTAAGAAAAGTTGAGCACACACTGCAGCTTTTCCCTGAACACAGTATTAATCAATCAGATCATCCTTCTCCAACCAGTCAGCAATTTTCCACAAAATTACAGAAAAATATAGACATGTACTATTTGACAGGTACAGAACAGAGTATCCTATACAGCATGCAGTGTATACAGTATATCATAGAAATGCAGTATTTTTGAGACACTTATCTCTTCATCATAATTGCACAAATTCAGATAATGGGTAAAAAGGTTACTGATGAAGGAAAGCCTGCCATGGCATTTTGACATGGCCAATTTTTGCAAGGAATCATGCTTTAGGAAAAGCTAAAGTATATTTTGTGCTTGGGTCTGAGTCATGATCTCGTAGCAAATAAGAACAGAGTTTGACCTGTCATTCCTTACCTAAACAAATGTCCAAATATGCAGGTTTCAATAACCATAACTCCAGTTTATATACTGCATAATCTTAATTGGAAGGAAGCATGTTTGGCTGCCCTATTCATCCTCCAGGTGAAGGGATACATCAAGAGCCACAGAAATAGATGCACACTGGTGATGAAAGAATGTCTACTGTCTCATACCTGATGCCTGTTTACACAATGAAACTATACATTCCAAGAGTTATTTTAATAATATTATTTTCCATCTTGAAAAGGTTTTATCTAGATTTCTTCTGTATTTTGATATCTAATAGTCCATGTTATTTCTTCATTTCTAATACTAGTATACTAAAATGGAATAATACATTCCTTGCTGATTTGCAAAGCTGTGTCTCAAGCTCGAAATTTTTAACAATTAACTGGATTGGGATGCACACATCTGATACCAACCCTAGTTTCATTACAGCTTTTCAGTCTACTATACAAGACAGTAAAATTTCTGATTTTTTATTTAAGTTCTCAGTAGAAATTCTGCATTTAAAAAAAATAACTAAAAAGTACTGGCAGTAAGAAAGACAGCAAGCATTAAATCTGAGAGATAATGAACATTTGTGTATACAAGTACTTATAAGATCCGTCTTCTCTGTCTTGATGAATATTAAACAGTTGCAAAGGAAACAAAAATACTGTAGGCTAAATACAAACATTCTTTGCTTTGCTATTCTTTTAATAATGAACTTCCTTGGAAGGCTTAGCCCCTAATCTTACATGTGTTCTGTATTTGTAGGTACATCTCTGTCAGGAAATGCTGCGAAATAGAAGTTCCTGACAGATAAAGTTTTTGGATTTAAACATTCCATAGACATAACTTGAACGTCAAAAAGAATAATTTTCAAATTTTGCCCATGATTCAGTATCTCCTTATTTAAAAAAACATAACAAGCTTGGAGATAATTAATAATACACATATGGATTATATAGTCACTGCTATATTGGGGTTTGTCATAAAAATAAAATGAGGAAAATATAATTAATTCCACTTTTTATGGTGCTGATATTGTTTGTTTTGCATGAAGAGCCCATAGATATGAATCCCACTATACCCCTAAAGTTCTTTGGCTCCTATCTAATGACTATGGATGGGACAAACAGGTTTTGTCTAGTTTTGAGATACCAAGAGTTTTAGTTTAAAAGTATTGGCCTTGCATTCCAGTTACCATAGGCTGCAAAATAAAGTGCAGAGGAGAAACCACGGAGGAAAATCTAATGGAAAAAAAGAGTGAAAAATAAAGTGAAATGATGTGAAGCCAAATAATAACGCAAATATCAAAACTCAATAAAATGGAACAGAGAAAGGAAATTGAAAAGACAGTCATTAGTGTATTTTCTGCTTTTCTTGGAGGAAAGTATGGGTGACAGAAATTCATAAAGCCTTCCTATCAGTAATAAATCCCAGAAGTGAAAAAATCCTATTTTAATTGATTCAGTCTTGGACGAGAGAATAAAAAATTAAAGGTTTACCTACGCCCATTTTTTTCTTCAAACACAGCAAATCCTAAAATGATGTTGAGTTTGCAAAGACAGCCACTTGCCAGATGGGAAATGCCAAAACTCAGACTGCCTCTTCCACCCTGCTTCCCACCCCAGGTGCATATGAGCTGTGGTACAGTCTTTCCTTACTTGCACAGCCCCCATCCCTGAGGCGGGCCATCATCCTGTTCTCCACACAAAATGAACAGGGCTCATTTCACACGCATGTAGAAAAATGCTTAATCTTAACTATTCTAGGTGTGGACTTGGGATTCAAATACCATGTGCTTGTCAGATCTTGGTCTGAAGACCAAGCAACAGATTTTGTATCCTGAGCCTCAGTATTCATCCTAACTGTATTAAAGTAAGTAAACGTTTGTGGAATTCCATTCTTACAACACTCCCTATAAAGTAAGGATCTTATCCTACACCTTCCTCTCTTTTAAAGTGAGATGAGAAGCTGGCATCCTGAGAAATTATGGTCAAAGCTATTCACTAAATTCAGGTGAAGAAAACAATATGATGCATTTGAGTCCTTTGTATTTGACAGAACTTCATGCAATAAAATCACAGCTGACATTGACTTCAGTTACTGTTATTTGTGTTCAGCACTGCAAATTAAACTCCACATTCTCAGACTTGCAAATCTGAAAATTAAAAACAAAAAGCAAATCCCCACAGCCAGCTGTGAAAGCTGAGGCCCTATGTCTGATACCACACAGACCTCCCTGGGTAGAGGCAGAGAGAGATCCAGTCCAGTCTTTAATGGCTTTACCTATAAGGATGACTTTTCTCTCTGCCACAAACTGTCCCCTTCCTATACAGTCCAACTTATCAGTTAAGCACAACTTATTCCATGCACAACAAAGGGGAGGAATCTTGTAGAAAAAAACCTACATATAATCACAGAGTGCTTTACAGTCCCATTAAAATTTTAACCACAATTTTGGATTTCCTATCTGTTAAGCACTGAGCTTTGCTGGATTGCTGTCTATTGACACCATTCCTGCATGTTATCTGTTTGGTTTTAGTTTAGAAGGATTTCAAAGAAACCAGAAATGTCATCATGTTGCTTATGAAAATATGCAAAGCTCATAAGTAAGAACTAAGGCCAGTGGTCACAGGTTGATCTGTTGTGCACAGAGCAGGATTTTAAGGGGTAACACACAAACAGGGTCATAGGGTTTCACTGACATTACATGACAACAGATGAAGGTTGGTCCAACAGGTCCCCCTCTTCCATGTCAGATTGTTTAAGGACCCTGCTCCTCATCTGACAGACCCTCCTGCTCCCACTCCCCCATCCCAGCCCTACCATGCCACTCATTCCTAAAATCCAATCCTCCTTAGCCATTTTTTTTTTTTCCTCCAAGTCCCAGTCCTCTGCCCATGGGACCTCTCAGCCTCCCCTCACCTATTTCAGCCATCACAATCAGCCTGTACCTGCCCTCTGGCACCACTCCCAGTGCACTATCTTGCCTTACTCAGCCTCGTCCCCAGGGCAAGAAGCCCCCAGGAGCCCCAAGGCTCCTATACCCTTCACTGTTTCTCTTGGCTTCTGCCATATCTGCTTGCCCCCCACCATCCAGCTCGGCACCTTCTTCTCACAAAAAATCTTCTAAATCACTCTGGCCAATGCTTGGACTCTATCTGGGGCCACCCAGCCAGTCCCATTTTCAGAGAAAAGTCACACCCTGCATTTCTGACACCCTTATAGCACTCTCCTTTCAGAAGTATCAATATTTGTTCTTCAACAACTCTTGTAAAAACAACTCACAGTAACATCTTGCCTAACGTACACAAATCATCCCAATGCAGAAAGCCAGTGCATAACGGGGATTAATTCATGCTCCAGAAAACAGTAAGCGTAATGCTATAAATACTAAAAGCACATGCCAAGTTGCAGCACTACTGATAGCCACTAGGTTTTTCTCTTAGAAAAATCTCACCTAAAACACTAAGCAGGGAGTGCAACCCTTGCTTTTAGTTGCAAAACATTATATAGCCCAAAACTATTTAAATAAATTGAGTAAAAGCAGGCCCTGAGAGCTCCATGAAAAACACATCCCTTAAAAGGACACACTTGCTATTCCATAAATCCTACATAACTTCATTTTCTCAAGTCACCAAATAAATGAGAGAACACAAAGGGGACAAACTATTGTTCAAAAATCTTTAACTTCATGAAAAACATACTGTTTACAGGGATTTCTATGAAAGTTTTCAAATTTTAAAAGCCTGACTAGGAAACATCACTTCGTATAGCACAAATAAATATTTTGTTACCAAGGCAGAAAAAAATTCCTATCTGCTTTTTTTTTTTTTTTTAGGGAAAAAAAAAAGGTTTTAAGTTCTTGCATAAATCACAAGATCAAAAATTAGTTTTCACATAACATTGCTAAATAAGCAAGATGTTCTATGTGTCAGCCAAGAAGTTTAAGCCCTCCCATCTCCAGTTTTTCTATTTGCTCTCTTCTGCCTTTAATAAAGTGCTTCAGACCCAGTTTCCTTTGTAGAAACAAACAGATCATCAATCTCCCTGAGTAAGATTAGGTGTCATCACTTCTTATTTCTTTGTGAAATAATAAAAGTCACACTGCAGGGAAAAAAAATACTCTTTTAAACCTTATTAAGCCAGGAATAAAAACTGTAACCTTGGATGCCATATGTGTGCAATGAAGATACATTGTTTCAAGTTACAAAGGTCTATGATATACACTTCTTTTTCCTATAGATTTAGGATGGAGGGAGAGCAATTTCTATTCTGGATTGAAAGGATTCTGCTTTTCATTCATATTCAAATATAAAACCTATTAAAAGCTCAGTTAGAATACTACTGCTTTTATTTCCTATTAGAATGGCAACTTACCCTCATTTTTCAGCATGCAGATTAAATAGCTACTTTTAAATGCGATTCTAAGGAATACTCTCACAAAAACAAAGTTGGAAAGAAGCAGTGGTAATATTCCTGCAGCCCATTGCTTAACAGATAAGTGAAAGCAGATCGTAATCTTACATTATCCTCCACATTTGTTTGCATTCTAAAAGCATATAAGCCTTTCCAAATACACTTCATCTCTTTAGTTTTTATACAAGAAATAGACTCGCAGCTGCCTTGCTAGGACCCACAAGCAGGAGTTTTACTTGCAAGGCTGAATGAGATTCTGTGCCTGCACTGATGTCTATTTTCTCACATTATTTAATCTTCCTCACGCTTGCTAATAATTTGAAATTATCATTTCAAATAAAGCTTCATGATACAGGGTCACATTTAGACTGTAAAAAACCCAGTGATTTCCCACTTTGACAGCCCAACATTTTTAGCTTGTACACAGCACTAGCCACAAATGAATGACAAAAATGTTTTGAGTCCTTTTATTTCCAAAACAAATGCTTTATGTACCAGAATCTGTCCTTTTGAAACAACAGACACACACACATACACACACGTACATACGCACACCCTATTCTACAGTAACTGATGTTGTGGTTTATTAAAAAGGCAATAATTGCAAATGCATTTGATTTTTTCTATTGCAGCATGAAATAACTGGTTACCTTTCAGGGAAGGAGCCTTCCGTGGCACATACCCTTCTGTGATTTCCACCTGCTCTTGCTGATGCTGTTTAACGAGGTTTCCTTCACTGCCAGCTCTCAAAATCTTTTCACCTAGCCTAATTTTTCGTGATCGGCTGTTAAAATCTTCTTTCCTAGACAAAGGTGATTTAGGAGCTGTATTAGCTGACAAAGGTCGAGCCAAGCGAGAGGGTTTGGACATTCTGCCTGTGCAGGAATGTACCTGCTCCAAAAGCAATTTCTAAAAAAATCCTTCCCAGCTCACTTTCCAGCACAGAGGCTGGGGAGTTCGTGTGTGCAGCGCAGCTGGATGTGAAGTGCTGTGCTGCCAGTCCGATCAGTTTTAAACACCAGGCGTTGGGTGGTCACGCAGACAGTTTCCCAGACCTGTGGAATGTAAATGCGTGCTGGGGTAAAACAGATGACTCTGCTCCAGCACTGAGTCCCAACTGTGCCGTGGGGAAAAGATTCTCTTCCAGGGACCGTCTCAAGCTCCTGGCATGCACCAACGAGGTGTCTGGCGGCACGGGAGCAGAAGGGGAATGCCCCACCAACGCAGGTACAACATGAGAAACCACCCAGGCACGGAGTTACCTCTGCCCGTGGGACCTTCCTGCATTCCTCTCCCAAGTCTCAAACAAACACTTTCTTGTTTTAGCAGATTTTTTCACCGTGCGCCAAAACCACAACGATTCAGCTCTGTACGGTAAATGCCTGATGTCAAGGATCCGTTTGTCTTTGAGTTAAGCATGATGCGAGCTTAAATTGGATTAAATGATGCATATTCTCCTACCATTGTATTTTCTAACTCATGAAAATAAATGAAGGATTGACAGTGAATATAATCTCTTTTTGAAAAATGGCCCAAATCCCTTCTTATTAACTGACGTTGCACAGAATATTGCCCATTGTACTCTCCTTTTTCACTGCTGCATACACACCTTAAAAACCCCTGGCTTCTTGCACACTACAGTCAACCATGTTCTTTACTGACTCTCCAGATAAAAAATTCCTCACCTCAGGCTACATTATTTCAAACCTCAGTTCCTGGGTGCTTTTCTCTGAAAATGCCTAGGAAAAGCCTGTCTAACTTTCACTGCCAGCCCTGTGCTTGTGAATGCTGCCAAGGTGCAGAGTATTTGGTGACATGAAAAGAAAATTCCATTCACCATAATTTTGCAACCAAGTTCTAAAGAAAAAAAAAATACATGGTGTAAACCACAGAAAACATCACAGCTACAGTTACAGTAAAATCTTCATGCTGAATTTTAAAATGTATTTCTCAATATCCCAGGCAACCAGCATGCTATATCAATAGCAGAGTATGAGGGACCATTTTATTTCAAAGCTAGAACAAACATAAGCAAATCAATACTACCAGAACTAAAGTACTAATAGTTATTTAGGAGAAATGCTTAACATGCAAAAAGACATAAAAACATGACTAAATTATTACAGACATTCCTCATTTTCTGAGATGGCAATTGTGCAATGCAGTAAAATATTTTTGCATGATATTTCCTTTTTTTTTTTTCAAGAGTCCCACATTAATGAGGTAACTGGTTTATGCTTCCTCTGTAAAACATATTGTCTGTTGCTTTGTTGCCCCATCAAGAATGGGATGGATTAAGTGCAATACAGCAAGCCTTGCCATGATGTTGATAATATTCTGCATATTGTTTTACCAATGCAGTAAGAGCTCTAAGCAAGTGAGAAGACTTCAACTCTCAAGGAGGAACTTGATGGACAGGAGAGTAACTCTGGGCTGACTAGCAGTGCTCAGGCACAGCAGGTCATGCAGAAGGTAGAAACGAGTGAAACAAGATGAATGGAGAGTTAACCATGTAACTGGAGTGCAGAGCGAGTCAAGAAGGAAGGAAAAAAGTGAAAGCCAGTAACTATGTGAAAGCACAGTTGTACTGAGCGTTAGAAGTACTCTCATTCCTTCTAAAGATCTTGAACTATTTTGCAGTCATTTTGAAGATTTTCCACTGTGATTTCTTTACCAAACACAAATACTCTGTGTTTAAGAAGAGGTTTTAAGTAGTCACAATAATGCCTCTGATACTACACAGACATGGTTTAATTCTGCCAAACACAGGAGAATTTTGATATAAAATCCAGCTCTGACTTACAAGGTAAACAATGGTGCTTCAGTTTTCAAATCAATACTGCTAAGGCAAAATCCTACTGAGGTCACTGTACATTGTCCATTCACCTGAACTGAGCACCCTTACCAGAGGGTGCTCATACAGCAGCTTCATGGGTGAAGCAGGAGTCTAACCAGCGGGTCACATTACCCATAAACTTAAAATAATTTAATTTCTAAGCAAAGGCAGGATATCATGAATTCAAGATTTTCCTCAGGCCTTCTCTACAGCAACATAGCAACAAGTGATGAATAAAGGGAAGCGTTATCCATCTGCTTCTGACAGGAAAAGCACAGACCCTCAGCCTTGTCCATTCAGATATCAAGGGGACACTTCCACACTACGAGATGGCCGCAACATCCTGGTCAACATTCATTTTTCACAAGGAAGAGGCTCTTTGTCTCACAGCAGAGGCACAGCCATGCCGAAACGGGGTAAGTCAGACATGTTCCTCAAACATAGGAAATTCCCAGAATACTCCAGTCAAAGATGACCATTGTCAGTAATATCTCAGTGCCTGAATAGCAATCAGGTGCTTTAACGGCATTATGTCATGTGAGGAGAGGCTGAGAGAGCTGAGACTGCTCAGCCTGGTGGAGAGGACTCAGGGGCTTATCCACGTGCCATCTAATGTGGGGATGAAAGGGGATGGAGCCAGGCTCTTCTCAGTGGAGCCCAGCAACAAGATAAGAAGCAATGGGCACAAACTGAAATACAGGAAACATAAAGAACATAAGAAAAATCTTTTTATACAGTGAAGGTGGTCAGACACTGTCATAGGTTGACCAGGGAGGTCATGAAGTCTCCATCCTTGGAGGTAATCAACACTCAACCAGATGTGGGCCTGACCAGCGAGCTGTAGCTGAGCCTGCCTGTGCTGGGTGTTGGACTACGTGATCTCCACAAGTGCCTTCCCACCTTGACTGTTCTGTATTTTCAAATATATTCAGAGCCTATTTACAATCTGGAATCTTAAATATCATTAACTCAGTCCAACAGTAGATGCTTCTTCCTCTGAAGTCCTGGTAATTAAACTATCCCATGCCTGATTTCCATTTCTGGGAGGATTTGCTTCCTTTCTGGTCATTAATCCCTTTTAGCTTCTTGCAGTCTGTGGCACAGTGTTCCCAAAAAAGATCTTGCTTGGTTGGTTTAAAGGGTCTGAGATGTGAAAATGGTGATTCCAGCCATGAGCATCAAAAGCCTTTCAAAAAAAACCCCAAAAATCCACCCCAAAACATAAGCCCAGATTGCTTAGCTGACTGTGATTGAGGCTAGATGTAGACACAGTAAATCACTTCATTCATGAAATGAAACTGCACAAGATCACGTCGGGCTGGGTTGCTACCAGCTCCCCATCACCCACATCCCAACTACACAGTTTGTCTCCCCACCCCAGTTGCCCTGAAACCCTGGGCTCCCCCGGCTACAGGGCGAGTCCCTCCCTGCCATCCCGCCTCCTCCACCACAGGTTTCTAATGAAGCTCCGCAGGCAGCAAGTCTTTCATCAGCTCTCAGGCTTTCTGATGCCCCAAGGTACTCTTCTGAACTCCTTAAAAAAAACAAAATGGAAAAAAAACCAACAACAACAAAAAAACCCACCACAAAACAAAATGAAACAAACAAACAAAACAAACAAAAAGCCCAAAACAAACACAGCACCTTTCCCCTTAGATTTCAGATAGCCAAGTTCAGCTAGGTAGAGACATCATATTGATGTAACATGCCATTAAGCAAAAAGCAGTTCAGTTTGTCAGGTTTTCATGAAATGTTGTGGGAAGTTTTCTAGTGCTTCGGCTGAATGAATAAACTGTCACTGCCTCACACAGGAGAAATTAATATTAAGGGGACCAGTGCACTCTGTGCCTTTGAATAATCACATATATGTAAACAAGTAATATTTTTAGAATACTTTATGCTTCCCATGCACTGCTTAAAACAATGTCCCATTAGTTTCAAAATACAGGTTTCCTCTGTCCTGCCTGGAAAATAAATAAATGCTGAAATACGACAACAAGAGTTAGCTAACAGAAGGCATTTTTACCATAGCATATTAAAGAGGTTATTACACTGCTATTAACTTAAGTAACGTTTGTGCCCCCCGGGATAAAAGAAACATGACTAGAGATGTTATTAATCCAAACAAAGCATTTGTAAAGCTTGAAATTTCCTTTTTTGGTCACCCATGAATTTCAAGTTTACATTAGCACATAAAGTGTTGGGGAGGGGAGAGGATCCCTCACATGCAAACCAGGGAAAATTGGTAGCTGATGCTGTACAGTTTCGGATGCGGTGTTGTCTCAGCCTCACCAAATCCTCTCCCCTAGTTTCATCTGCAAATATCTAAAGAAGACATATAGAATCATGCATATATAAACACTTCAAATCCAGCAGACTGTTCCTAAACTATTGAGAGGCAGCAACTGCTACACGAATAAATGGAAGTTGCAGGTGCAGAAGTTAAAATCGTAAATTAATGAAGTCTTCTCTTTACAAAATCAAGCAAATAACCAGATGGCATAACATTTTCAGCGTGAAATGAGAAATAAATGTATAGGCACCCAAAGAACACGATCAGTGATGAAAACAATTTCAGATGCAAGTCACAGATAGCTATGTAATGTGATAAAAAAAAGTTTAGTGCTTCAGAGAGGTACATTTCCTAGTAACTGAAGCATGCAAAATTAGTGACAAGTTAATTTTGCAGATGTTAAAGCCTTCTTAGAACTATGTGCTGGTGCTTTATTTTTCCATATATGATCTCTGAAATAGTTGCATAAGTTCAGAAGGTGCTTCGTGTTCAATATATTGAAACCCATTTTAAAACATTTCACACGAACCTAAAAACATTCTTCCTGGAAAAATAAACCATGCAAAAGGAACCTAGTCAGTCATTCAATGACAGGTGAAACCCCCAACAGAAAGGAAGCTGTAATTATGGCAAGTCTTGCTACTCTTCAATATGGTCTTAAAAAGAAAAGTCTGTTAAGGGTCCTGCTGTAATATAATAGCTGCCTAGAAGATGCTATAATTAAAACAGAGTTGTCATTTCTATCAGGAAACCCTGTTCCAGAGATTTACTACTCAACCATAAAAATTTAATCTCAGCTCCAAGGCTTAAAAAAAAAAATAAATCAAAATCAGAAAAAAAACCCCTTCAGGTCTAGTTTAAATCCTTTTCTTCGAGTTTTAGAAAATTAAACCATAGCAAAACCTTTCTCAAAGACAGAAGACTTTACAGCTGTGAAATCTGAACACCTTATTCTGTCCTAAACCCAGAAATAACATCAGTAAGGGCAGAATTAATTTTCCTTATTATTTTGTAACTTCTGCATCTTATGCCTGGCTTTGGTTTAAGACTTTCTAAGTCCTGTGTTTGCCTGAGTCCACAGGTCCGTGGCCTAATAATATAGTGCTTATAGATATTGAACTATATCATGGTTATGATTTTTCTAAACCACTATAGTTAAATCACTACTATCCCTCATCCTCAGGGTGCCTTTTGATGATGGCGCTTGGTTCCCTTCCCCACCTGAAGGGTTATATGAGCCTAAGTACACTTGCACACACGTAACTGCATCTACCCATAGACAGACAGTGCAGAAGAATAATGCAGTGGGGCATTTGTTTGCAAACACAGCCACTAACGTTTGAACTGTTTGCCAAGATTGTTGCTACAATTTCCACTTGGTGCCAACTGCTATGGCAGGCTTGGGTACATTATCCTGATGAGATGATGTTAATCACTAAGCAATTCCAGCAAGCAGCAGTGAGCAGCTGCCATGTAACTCATAACAAACACTCTCTTTTTTCAGAATATTACCTTTTTCTATATATCAACCACTCACAGAAGTATACAAAATTCAAACATTTATTCCATAGAGAATTATAGAATGGTAGGGGTTGGAAGGGACCTCTGGAGATCATCAAGTCCAACCCCACTGCCAGAGCAGGATCACCCAGGGCAGGCCACACAGGAACAGATCCTGGTGGGTTTTGAAAGTCTCCAGAGAAGGAGACTCCACAACCTCTCTGGGCAGCCCGTCCAGGGCTCCATCACCCCCACAGTAAAGTTTTTCCTCATGTTGAGGTGGAACTTTCTGTGTTCTGTTTTGTGACCATTGCCCCTTGTCCTATCACAAGGCACCACTGAAAAGAGACTGACCCTTCTACTTGACACCCACCCTTCAGATATTTGTAAACATTAATAAGA
>WUAM01000431.1:85951616-85998378 GCA_024336885.1 Actenoides hombroni | reverse complement strand
GGGGGGGTGGTGGGGGTGGGTGTGTGCGAGCGGGCCCCCCCCAGCAGCAGCCCACGCAAAAGGGCCGGCACTAGTACGGTGCCATTCACCGCTCCCCCGCGCCGAGCAGCGGCTTCACCTACCCGCCGGCAAAGAGGTGCACCAGGGTGTCTCTCTGGCTCATCCTCGTCGCCTGCTACCCGGCGGGCGGGAGGGAGCAGTGCCGGGCGCTTCCGCCCTGCGCTCGGCCGAGCCGCTGCTCGCAGGGCTCAGCATAAATACGCACCGCGGCCGCCCGGCTTCCTGCGGCGGGGCGGCCTCGCTCCGCCTCCCGCCCGGAGCCGCTGCGGCAGCCGCCGCTCGCGCGGCCTCCCTCATGAATATGCCGCGAAGCTCCACCCCAGGTAAACAGAGGCCGCATTGGCCGGGCTGTGACGTCGCCTGATAAGCGGGGCGAGGAGGCACCTCCCTGCCGGCCTTAGGCGGCAGAGGCGCTCGGCAGCTGCTCGAGCGGGCGGGCCCGGCCCGGCCCGGCCCGGCCCGGCCTTCCTTGAGTGCTCTGCGTGTGGGTGCCGCGCTCGGGTCCTGCCCGCCCGTCCTTCCCCTCTGCTTTCCACGGGGCTTTGTGCGCAGCACCGTGGGGCCTGGGGCCGCGGGTTCCCCTCCCGAGGTGTGTGTTGGCCCTGGGGAAAGGTCCCGTCCAGCAGACACAGAAAATCTGCTTGTAAATGTCTGAAGGTTGATGGTCAAGGGGATGGGGCCAGACTCTCGTCAGGGGTGCCCAGCGACAGGTTAAAGGGCAACGGGCACAAATCGGAACCCAGGAGGTTCCCCCTGAGCAGGAGGAGAAACTTCTGTATTAATAAAAAAAGCCTATGTTTTGAAACAGTCATTTCTTAAAGCAGAAATAAATCTCTTCTGAGAAGGTGAGCTGGTGTGAAAGACACAAATAAGCTAGAAATGTGAGGTTTTGCAAGTGTGGTGGGAGTTGAGGAGGTTGGTTGGGAGAAGGCTTGGAGGAGTGTGAGATGTGGAGATGCTGGGGGAAAAAGCGGTTACATTGAACTGAGACAAGTAAAAGTAGGGCAGTTATTTTGCTGTCAGTATTCTGCATTGCTGCTGCACGTGGCCTGGAATTGAAACTAGTGAATAAATGAGTGAGGATTGTTCCAAAATAGTAAGTTGGGCAAGACTTTCAGAAGCCCGTAGTATTGGTACATGAGGCATCCTAAACTTAAGACTGAAAAAGTGAGAAAGGATCGTGAGCAGCTTGGCACAAATGTCACAGGGGAAAGAGCAAACATATTCAGGTTAATTACAGCAGAGAACTTATTTTGAGGGTACTGGAACACTCTACCTTCGATTTCATTGAGTGCTGCTTGACAGATGAAGGGTCCTATGCCAAATACTTAGTCTGAGGTCACGAGTTCAAATTTCTTCCAGTTCCCCCAGTAGCTTAAGAGAGAACAGAAGATGGGTTTTCTGCAGGCCATGTGGTGCCATCCAGTAAGCACATGTCCTTGTAAACTCAAAACAAGATTAAATACCAGACAAAGACTCTGCTTTGTTATCTCTCTGTGTAGGTGAACTCCTGATCAGGCACACAGTGAGAAATGAAAAAGTGTATTGGGGTGATTTTTTAATGAATTCTTACTGAATAGCAAGAATATGGAGAGCTATTGAAACATTTTATTTGCATTATAAGATGCTATGTAACTTTAAACAAAAAAAAAATCTATTTATAGAAAATCTAGATATTCCACTCAAACATTTAGAAGTTCTGAACTGAAACATTTTCAGTTTTAAGTAGGGGTCTGAAGCACTCTGATTCAAAATGATTTTGCAGCATTTCTTGAGAGCTGTCTTTCACCATACTTCTTCTTCTGTTCTCCTTGCTAGGCTGGACCTTCTGGATGGACTGTGTATCCCGTAATGTTTGTTGGATCTGGATTCTTATGGAGCACTTTCCCTTCCATCCCTCAGGGAGAGGTAAGTGCAGAAAGAAGATGCCACGTGGGATCACAGTTGAGAGCTCAGAACATAAATAAAAGCATCCAGATTGCATGAGGTGCCATTTTCAAAAGATCTCGTTCATAGGAGTCTTTGTAAGATTCTCTTTTTACCATCATTTTGTTGCAAAACCTGAGTAACTCTCCTACTGAACCCTCTGTCATTTTAAGCTCTTGATTCTTTAGAAATAATATTTTTTTAATTGCTCTGTAGGGTTTGGGACTTTGCCTACCTGCTTGGTATAACTAAGATGGTAATAGCACACACTGAAGTCACAGTAACAAGAAAAATGCTTGGCCAAAACTAAGCAATTGTTTCTATGTTTTCTAGCTCTGATTTTTTTTCTCAGGACACCATCCACATAGCATGTATTGTGCTTTTCCTCTTGTAGTTTTTCAACAGAAAGCACCCTTTCTTACATTTCATCACTGGCTTTCTAGGTAAAACAACAACAAAAAAAAAAAGGCAAAATGTTTGTACCTCTCCTGACAGAGCTATTTTTTCCTGCTTTTTTTATGGCAACTCAAGGAGGGATAATAGATTTTCCTCATGCAGCAGAATTTCTGCTGCTTATTTTCAATGAAGTTTCTCCAAATTGCACTTGCCTTTCTGTTCATAACTCCTGTGTGGGATTATTGTTCAGGTTATACTGACCCTCTGTTTTGCTAATATTTATAGGACCACTTTAGACAAGTTTCAAAGATACAGGAAAGGAGATCCTAACTCCACATTTGAAAGAGAGATCTAGTGTAGCCATGGCTTTGTTTACCCGTAGTGTTCTTTCAACAAGCACTTGCTGTCTTTTGCTAGTGCCAAGGTTAACCCTCATAAAACAATAGAAAACAATTCTCCTGTGAAATATTTATACTAAGCAACCTTTTTGAAAATATTTAACATTCTTAGATGCTCTAAGTGATACATTATTTCCTTTTCTGAGCAGGCGCACAGAAATACATTTTTTTCCCTTTAAGAAATGAGAAAACAAGGTTTGTTCAGTTGGGAATGTTGATTCTGAACTATTTTAATCCACTTCTTTCGCCTTCTGTGAAGTCCTCCTGCCATGGGATAACATTATTTATTGATATCACGCTGTAATGGATGTATTACACACTTGTGTGGAGAGAGAGGAAACTTGTGTCCCTGGGGGAATCAAAAAGGAGGTTGTATCCTTCAGTCTCTGAGCAATTGCTCAAGTTAGTGTAAATGGAAAAAAAACAAACAAAAAAACCCCCCACGACTCCAAACCCCTTTCATGTTGATGAATGAAGAGCTGAGGTCGAGGAACAGAAGCTAGTGGCACAGAGCTCACCAAAGGCCCTGACTCAGGGAATGTCACATGAATAAAGGGTGCTCTGTGTGGCCTGTGGTGCCTCCCGAGCTGCAGGCAGGGACCAGCCACACTCTGAAGGCCTCACAAAGCACAGTGTATGTTACCAACTTGCTGGCCCTGAGATTCTGAGTAGTCAGATGGAAGAAACCAACATCCCTTGACCAAGGCAATCTGTGGAAGTTGGTCAAAACACAGCAAGAGGCACAGTTGTGGCATGCTCCTTTTCTTCCTCCTAGGAACTACCATTTCCTCATCTCTTTTTTGCCTTCTTCAAATGATCGTCCCATCTGCCATGCTCTGTTTCTCTCCAATCATCACAAAAATCTAGGGATGATGGCTTAAGGTATTCCCTTTAAATGCATTTATTCAGGAAGGGTGGGATGTGCAGAATTAGAAATGACAAATCTTCAGAATCCAAGCCTATGAAGTGAAGTTTTTATTCACTTTAGTCCTCCTAAGACTTCAGGAGCATGTAGAAGAATGAGTGAATATGTGGTGAAATAGTAAACAGCAGAAGTTACTTAAGAGCCTAATGAGGAAACTGGTGGGAGGAACAGAAGTGGGAATGGCTTAAGGTATCTGGTACTGCAGGGGCAGCTGCACCTCTGGTGAGGCCTTCTTAGGAGTACTCTGAGGGAGGTAAAGCCCGAGGACTTGGCAGCAACGAAGTGTGAGTGGGGTGTTATTCCAAGGGGGAAAACAGTGAGCTGCTCTCACAAGGAAGTCACACATGAGACTTTTATTGCAGCTTTTGTGCTTTGGGAAAGGAGTAGTGGGCGACTAAGGCTTCCTGTTTTCATATTCTTTTCCATCTTCTATGAAGTGCGTTTTTGTAAGTCATTTGATTGAGCATTTGTGACTGTGCAGCTCGTTAAACAGCCAGCATTAATTCCCTGTATGTCTTGCTGGGAAATGAGACTTGACCCAGTGTTTATTAATGATGCTGAGAAATGGAACTGCTTCATTACTGCTAATGAAGACCTGGCAAAAGGGTTAAATTTAGATGGAAAGTGTGCCTTTGGGAAGAAACTGGATTGGTTTCTTTAGTACATGGTGGATGAGATCAAGAGAGTTTGTGTTGGGTTTTTTTTCTTTACTGTTTTCTGGATGTTTTATCCAGTTTGTTTCCATAAACTGTTCAAACTGTGGGGAGAGGATGGTTGTGCTTTCGTATACTGTGTTCTTTTTTTCCTCTGCTAATAGGTTCAGAGAGCTTTTCATTGAAGGAAAAAGAACTTTAGACATATAAAACTCAAAATCTAAAGCCTGTCTTATAAATAACTCGTTTTCTGCCTTGTGTGATAAATACCATCAGCATAAATGACAAGATGAGGTTTTTCCTTGCTGGGAGTTGGGCGTATTTTAAGTCATGGATTTGGAATCACATCAAGACATTACAAGGAATGTTTTCTAGCTCATAGAGTGTACAGATTCTGACAGGGAATAAAATGATAAATGGTAGAAGTGAATTTGAGCAATGGTCTAAAATACAGTAGTTGCAGGACCTCTATTCTATCCTAGCAAAAGATGACCACTTAACTCTGAGAACTCAACAAAATGCTGCGATTTTATTCATGCTCCATCTATCAAATCTGTCAGTCTGTATGTTAATATATTTTTAACTCTATTTCACAACTAATGAAGCAGAATGAAACAAGCCACGTATTTAACCAAAACTACTGGACAGATCCCTGATGGCTTTAGAAACCATCTTTTGACCAAGAAGGGCAGCATGGAGGCTGTGGTAAACAACTTTATACTTTGTGCAAGCCATTTTTGGGGGAATGGAGCAGCTTTTGTTCCTTGAGGACACCTACATCTCTATGTCTATCACTCAGTGGCTCATTTATCTGAAGTTTCTAGATTTCTTTGGAAATACCCAGAAGATAAAGCAGATGAGGTCAGAGAAAAAGGATAAGTAGGGAAAGAAGAGAGGAGCAGCTGATCTTCCTTAAAAAAAAAAAAGGTGGGGGTGTCACTAGCATGAAAACGAGGACTGAGAGAGCGAGATCTGTAGGACTGCGAAAGAACAGAAGGCAGGATGGTTTGCAAATAAAGAGTGAAGACAGGACACGTTGTATCAATACCCAGGAGGGTATAAGGCCTATGTGTTGAAAATAGGATTTTAGAATTGGCAATATCCAGAGACTTACCATCCAGGTACTTGGTTTTCAAGACAGATGTATTCTGAGTGAATCAGGTGCACAGCAGAGCCATTCAGGTTATCTGTGACATCTGGATGGCTTGTCATATCAGAGAACACTTGAAAGAGTTGGTTTGTTTAGGCTGGGTAAATAAAGATATGGTAAGTCTGGGTAAGAGAAGATATGATTGCTGCCTGTAAATACAACAAGGGAATAAACTACAGGGACCAGAAAAGTAAAATCTTACATAAGCTAAAGGTCAATATTTGGCAGAGTTACCAGGGGTCAGGAATAATTTCAGGTTGAGAAAAGGAAGGGAGAGTCTCTAATGTGCTTTTCTACAGCACCTGGAGTCTAGAATGGCAGGTTTGAAGTACTGCATGCAGCCCGTGCTCAGATGAGGCTCAAACTGTGAGAAGATGGGTAGGTCACCCTGTCACAGCTCTCTTCTGAAAGATGTCAATCCCTCATGCGATTCTGTTTCAGCCCATCTCTAAAGCACGGGCCTCTGCCCTTGGCTTACTTTGAGAGCAGTGTGTAAACAATGTCCCATGGGTCAGAAATTACTTTCCTGATCTGACAGTTTTCAAAGATTTGAGACATTTACCCCTAAATAGAATGAAGCAGAACCTTTGCAGGTTTTTTCTCAAAAGCCAGGGGGAAGAGCAGCTCATTCAGGAAAGGTGGATGTGGCTGCATAGGTTTGGCACAGCTGGAGAAAAACCAGGGAGCTCAGCAGCAGTGCAGTCAGTAACAGCACCTCACTGCTGTGTTTGTTGGAAGAGCCTGGCTGGAAGTGGAGAGGAGGGATCACAGCAGCACGTGTTGGGCTCTGCGGTGTGTTGGCCTTTAGGATTTAATATAAGCAGCCTGATTTGGACAACTGAGCAAACCCAACCATCTTAGATGTGTAGGAAGGCTATGGAAGTGGTTTTAGGCTGCTGGCAGTTGCCTGGGGAGTCATCCCCCTTGCTGCCCTCACTTGATAAATATGGCTTAATAATTAATTTCCATCTGGAGGAGATGTTACTTCTCTAGCTTGCCTAAGCCTGGACAAGGAATTTGCTGACTCAGGTGTACATTAGGGAGCTAAGCTTCATTATTGCTAACAAACCAATTAAGGAAGCATTGCAAGGAACCTTTGCCTTTTTGAAGAGCTAATGCGTTTGAAGTTTTGGTGCGTAGCTGTACAACGTGGGGTTTGTTTCCTGGGTAGTACCCTGGATATTAGGCATGTGACGCAAAGCTTTGTTAGGCCCTCAATTTTGAAGTGCAGCAACTATACTAAAATAAAACCAGATTGCAGCTGCTGCTCCAAATGGAGGGTGTTTACAGGTTATTTATCCTAGTGAGGCAAACACTGTTTCACATTTTATTTTCAATATATGAAGTCTTTCTGTAGGCTATGGAAATGTATTGTCATGTTCCATGTCTCTGCATTTACTTCCAGAAATGGGTGAGAGGGAACAAAGTTTGGTTTTGTTGTGGTGTATCTTTGTGGGTTTTTGTTTGTTTTGTTTGGTTTTTTTTTAAAGGGTGATAAGTTACCGGGTTGTAGTTGTTTTGTAAGTTTAGGCACAATGAAATTGAAGTAGTTGCATTTGTATTATGCTGTAAGTCCCTTAACCTTGGTGAAGTCGCAGCTTGGATGAATTTGGTCTTATCAGCCTTGTGGAAACAGCGGTGGGTTTTTTGTTGTGATACCACTGAGATCTGATGGGGATAGTCTTGACAAATTCATCTTTCAAGTCTTGCCTGGATTTGGAGTTAGGTTGTTAAAGTAACGAACTGTATTTAATTCTTACCTATGACATAAAGTGATGAGGAAATTTCATTGATTATCTTGATCTCATGATAAAACCTATGTCTAACAGGATATATTTCACCCCATAAATGAAACAGAAATTCTGTCTCACCCAGCATGATTGGTGACCTACATTTCAAAACTTCTATTTTTAATCATACTAAGAAATTTTCCATCTCTCTTTTTTTAAAAGAATCTTTTCAATTTCCATCTCTCAAACAAGAAGAATTTCTGGCTAAGAATATATTCTTTTTTTTTTCCCCCTCACAATGCTCTTCCAGTTATATTCGAATCTCAATTTTAGTTTGCCATGTGAGCAAAGCAATGGTCTATTGGTCTATTATCTGTTCACAAAGCCCAGTCTGTGAGTGATTATGTAATACACATGTGTTTCATACCTCCAAACAGAATCCAAATGTTTCTGACTCCAGCTGACTTTGTTTCCTGTTGTCCTTCTACTTCTGAGGATAGATCCACACAAGTCTGATTCCTTGTCTGCTACTGTTTTATCCAGACTAGAGCACTAGGTTGAAGTTCCAAGATACTTGGCCACGTTTTTCTGTGGAGTCTGGTGGGAGGTTTGCTGTGTAACTTGAAGCTTATGTCTTTCTTCCATTAGAGTAAATGTTGTGAATTATTTTAAGTTATTAACAGGTACTATACATTGAGCTCTAGGTACTAACCACCACCTGTCGTTGCAAAGAAAGGGACAACCCCACTGTAATAAGGGCACAGACTTAATTAGGAGCGTGGGTGAGGGCAGCCTCTGTGTTATAACTTTATTTTCATTAGAGGTGGGAAAGAATGTCAGAGAGAAAAGGCTGAAGTTTGGAGAGCCTGGTATGTGTTGGAGTTTTCAGCAGTAGGTCCTAGAAGCAATGGCAGGGATCCAGCTATGGGGCACACCCACCACCTACCCACGGTCTCAGACCCTTAGCTGAACTTCGACCTGGGCCTTGGGGCCTGGCCTGAGCTCTGTCACCGGTGGTGTGCCTCTTCCCAGCCCCTGCCTTGGATTATGGCTTGGATTTCCTCGTTTGACCTTGTTACCTTACTGTTGCCTGACTATTGCTGGATGGTTGACAGGACCTGTTGTCATGACCCCCCCTCCTTGCTGTGGGTCCGTGCCCTGGGGGTGAACTTGCTGCCCGGTCAGTGCTGTGTCTGTCCTCAGCTCCACCCCAGCCTTTCTTTAGGGAGCATCCCAGCTCTTGCTGCTCCTTCCCAGTGTTCTGCTGGGTTTTATGGTGTCAGTGATAAGAATGCCATCATTGTGGATGTTAGAATCAGCCTCAGAAATGGATATGATCCATTCAGATGTGTAAAGGAGGATGTAGGGGGGAAGCATATGGTTTTGTTTAGCTGTCAAGATTTATATGTAGCTCCTGCATCTGTGGGATAGTGGTGGAGATATTAACAGGGCATTCTGATTTTGGCTTTTGTTCTGTGTGAAATGTTGATACTAAAATGGCAGTTTGTATTTTAGCAATGTGTAAAAATCTCTTTTGAATGGCTTTATCTTCTAGTCTTGTTTTTTCAAGGAAAAAACACTGAATGACAGTACTCGGGTAGTTGGCTTTCTTCTTACAAAACTGAGTTAGTGGTGTTTCAAGGAAAAGTTACTGTCCATTCTGCAACAGCTATTTCCAGAACAGTAAGCTAACGGTGAGGTGGATCTAAGAGTATGATATTTGCTACTTCCTTAAGGTAAATGTATACTTAATTTAAGAATGGATTGGGCTCAGAGCTCGGCAAGTAACAAGAATTTATCACAGTAACAATGCCAATTGCCTGTTGTTTAAAAGAACTAACGAAGCAAACCCTCTAGGTTATAATCCAGCTCCCTACAATTATCAGGCTGAGATCCTATAAAAGACCTATTGATGTATCCCTCAGGAAAAGTATGTCCAAACCACCTCTGAAAAATGTGTGAAAAGCAGCTCAAAATAAACTGGTGAGCATTACAAGAAAAAATGTCCGAGGCATTTGCAGGAAACAGTCATTCTGTGTTATGCAAGGGTTTACTGAAACCCGTCGCAAGGATATATTTAAATTGTCTGGGGAGGGTGGAGGGTTGGAATCCTGAGATCTGAACATATGTTAAATGTTAAAGTGAGACTTTGAATTTTGCATAACTTATACTTGGTGTGAACAGATGGGATTTGTTTCTTCATTCTGTGAGTTGCCTTTAAGAATTCCATCCTAGAGGGAGTCCAAGACTTTTTTTGGTTTGGTTTGGTTTTTTTTTTCTGTGACTTAGTCACATATGAGAAAGGATTGGAGATCCAGGGATGTGCTGATAATTTTCTCTTCCTTTAGGAATTCACAGAAATAGAAAGAATAACTTAGAAATATTGATGCAATTTTTCCCCTCTTTTTGTCTCTGCTTCGAAGAAGCAAAGTTGTTGCTTAAGCAGTATGTTGGTTATATATGTTTAAACAGCACTGGTGTGTTATGCTGCAGAAGAGCAGGATACCATGATGTGAACAATACACAGTGAGACAGCAGCCTGTGAAAAGGCAGACTTATGTTTCAGCAGGTCAGGGAAGCATTTCCACTATTTTAACTACAGTTTCCAAAAGCTTCCATACTTGGAATTTGAGTTGCAATCTGAACAGAAGCTTGACTTATTTGGCTGTAATCATCTTTGGCCAGGCCCTGAACACCACAGATTTTGGCTATACCAAGTGACTTCTCACACTGAATGGGAGGTGATGCACATGTGTGTGAATGAAATACTTCAGTTTGAATAAAACTGAGCAGTCCTCAAACGATGTGACATTTCCAGTTCCTCAGACCCTCCGTGGAACCTATTTCACACTGAATGTAATTGGTTACAGTTCAGTGTTGGCTAATCTTCAACTGAAATCAATAAATCAGGCTGGACAGGGAGAGATTAGGCAAGTCAGAAACATGTACCTGTGATGTTTGCTTTTGTAGTCTTTTTGAGAGGTCAGATAATGGAGACATCAATTAAAAGCAGGATAAACATCAGGCTTCTTCCAGTGCAATAGCCTTTTCCTTTCCTAAATGGGAGCGTGAATTCAGCTCTAGAGCAGGCTGCCAAATCATCTGTTATGTTTATATCTAATATGTCACAGATGTGACCAGTGACAACTTCAGTGTTCAAACTTGTTTTAGAGAAAGCAGAGCATGGATTTGGGATGAAAACATCCATGTTCAAAGCTGTTTTAGAGAAAGCAGTGGTTTTTTTCAACATCATTTGCTTTCCAGGGTTGGTTCCAATTCTATCAGCATGACTTCAATGTTCAGAATCACAGTTGCTTGTGATGCCTGTATGTGGGAAGGAGATACTTCCATTTGAATAAAACTGAGCAAACCTCAGTGTGCCACCTCCGGTTCCTTGGGCTCTAAATGGAACCTAAGTGTGTTACCTCCTAAGTGTCTGTCAACAGTGATCATTTCGTCTGTGGGGTGAAACTGCAATATTTATCCATTGAACTTTATTATCCAGGCTGTTTCATGTAAATATCCTTTTTTCCTCCACTGCCTTGCAATCCAATCAACTTAGTAAATACCATGGTTTCATCTTCCTCGGATGTTATGTCATGTGTATCTTTTTTTCAGGGCAAAGGGGATATTTTGGTTCCCAGCCTTGTTTTATAGGCCCCAAACAGTGATGCCTTCAGTAGCCAGAGGTGCCAGCGCTGAGGCTGTTTTTAAGCTGAATGTGCTAAATCAGAACATCTATTGAGGAGCGAGTTTGTCTTCAAAACTGGAAAGCAGATTGGCTGCTCTGATTCCACAGGCCTGTAGTCCTGGGCTTGCGGAGGAGAGAGAAGTACACGAGGGGCTCTATGGGGTTGTGTTCTGCTCCACAACAGATGTGGTCATTTGGCTGTAGCTCAGAAAATGTACAGGCAACTTATTAGAAAGGTGAGCCAAAATGCAGCTCACTCTGGTAGCTGATGGTGATTTCTTACATTGGTTTTGACGCTGCATGATTATTATGCAAGAAGGCACAGCCAGCTGTGAGACAGATGGAGCCACATATGTTTCCATACCCAAGAGAGGGGTTTGTGTACAGAGCAACAGTCAGGAGAAAGGATGAGTGAATGATACCAAAGGTTATTCACACAGAGATGTCTGGATTTATGGGTAAATTCACTTGGATTGTATGGGAGATGGTTTTTTTACTGCTAACTTCCGCACTGTAATGAGAGTTTTTCTTGTTCCCCACTGTAATAAGAGTTTTCCTTGCACTGAAGTCCATAAAGCAGTAAGTAATGAAGAAGTACTTGGAGATTATTCCAATCAGAAGCCTGAATTCAAGAATATCATGTGACTTGTGTGTGTGGTCTCATTCCCCAGCTGGGCGTGGCTGTGCCACCTTCCTCCTCCTCTCCAAGCCAATGGCACCTCACCACCACCTGGCAAAGTCTAGCGTGAAGAGATGCCACATTCTCTAACAGAGAAGTAAATGGAAGCAAGTTTATTCACCAGTGCTCCGGTCCCAGTCAGCAGTACCAGGGGCACTGGTCAGGGCTATAAGCAGGCAGATTAGGGAGTGCCAGTGTTCCCCAGGACAGCTGGAGCACGTGGCATCGCAGAGGCAACATGTGTGAAAGGAATGCAGGTTGTCTTCAGTGTCAGTTAGATTTGTATTGTATTTGGGTTTTTTTTAACTAAGTGTTCAGATTGTTATTCTCTGCTATAACTTCTTTAATTATTTGACTTTTGGGAAACTGAAGGGAATTTGCAGATAGATAGCTGGATCTTCTGAACAAATCCCCCTGCCTGGTCACAGTCCAAGATACCACACTACTATTTCTTGCTTATATAAGAAAGAAAACTCCCTGCTGGGATTAAAGCAAGCACAGAGCATTTCAGACGAGGGAGAAGACTGTAAAGTTTACAAAGCCAAATGTCAGTAATAGTTGCAAAGCTTCCGTTCCTGGGCTACTCAGTCATTTCCAAAGTGACTTTTAAAAAGCATTTATCATTTGAGGACACTGATTTATTTTATGGTTCATCCTTGAACAAATCACATCACATCACATACATGTGATCTGTAATTTGTTTTTAGTTCTCTATTACGTATCATGTACTCTTCCTTGAAGAGATGGTAGTCTTTAGAAATGCTAAACTTATCTTCAGTTCAAGCTGAAATTGAAGAGTTGCAGATAATGGCACTGCTAAAAAGCAGACCATGTTGTCTTGGCTAAGACTAACTGTCAAGGGATAGATATTAATGATATCAACAAAAGTCATTCTTGGAAGCAGATCCTATAGGCTGGGGGATTCTGCTTGTATTGTAAAACATCTTCAGGAAAACTTATTGGCCAGGTAAGAGCCTGAAGATGGGCTGTAAATATTCACATACCAAGCCTCTTAGTGAATCACTGTTGAAAAGTGGAGGCATGATTCAGGAAGATTAATTAGGTAATGGTGTCCCAGTTTAGCTGTGCAATTCCTTCCAACCACAGCCCTGTGAGAAACAACCACTGATGAACAAATAAGAGAACGGAGATTCCGCTGTGTGACATTGCTCACTGGGTATGTTAGGTGCATTGGGAGGTGCAGGGGTCCTTCCTTCTATTGCAGTGTCGTCCGAGAGAACCAGCCAGCCAGACTCTGGCTTTTTCACTATGTCCTGTAGCATGATTTATTAAGTACTTCTGAGGATAAGAGACCAGACACAATGCTGCATTTCCGTGGTGGTAGATTAGTTCACTTGATTTCTAATTAGCATGTGTTGAGCACTGTTTAAATTGCCTAATATTAGATAGAAACTTTACTGTAAGTTCTCTAGATATCTCAAGTTTTGCCTGCTTCAGGAAGAGCTGTAGAAAGGTCCTTACCCTAAAGATAGATCCCCTTTATGCTTACCCTGTGACAGGAAAACAGGGGGCTGAACACCTGATATTTTGGCACCTATCTCTATTCTTGCTTCTACCCTTTTGGCTTCCTTTTTGTTGCTGCTGTGGCCCTGTGGTGACAGTAGGAGCTAGAAGAGCTGTCGTATTTGTTCCTTCTTGGCCTTCCTGGTAGCTGAGCACCTGGTAGCTCTTGTGCCCACAGCAAGTCCCCCTGCTTGGAGCCTGCCCAGAAGAAGGGGAAAGGCAGAGCAATTAGAGCTGCTAGATTCAGAGTAACAAACAAGCAATGTGTTTCAGCCTAAATGTATTGCAATATATTTGCTGAGAGGGGAGTTTTTAATTGTTCTTAAGGATGTGTAGCTGAATTCAAGCGACGTGGAGATTCTCAGTCAGCAGTTACATCATCTGCAGTAGTCTCTGAATGCTTCAACAGAGCCATCCTCCTGGATGAGACTTTGTGTCTGGTGTTCCTGAAAGCAGGTAATTAAAAAGCTATAGCTGGTGCAAGACAGACTGCAGTGGTTGCCATCACTATTTCATATCATTTTCAGAAGCTGTAACATAAAAACAGAGAGCACGTTAGTGAGAATTAGTTGTTATACAGGGAGTCTAACCAGTTAACTTCCAGTCTTGTCATACAGAAGAGCAAAGAAGTTAACAAATCTTACACTAGAGGAGAAGGACAGCTCTTGGGAGGTGCTGAATTTACAGAAAATTCAGGGAGAAGTGGAACAGCTGCACTCAAGCCTGACACTGCCTGTCTTCCTGCCTTGGCATTTGCTCTGGTAAGACCAGCTGGATTCAAAGAAGCAGCTCAGTGCTGAGTGCTTCCAGGACCTGAAACTGGAGCAGTTATAACTGACAACACTTCCCTTTCCTGTATTTGCCTTGATAAGCAAAATCCTTTTCCTTTCAATGACATTTTCAACTTCTTCAGTTACGTTGCTCTGCTCACTGGCAGTGACTGCTAGTCTGCTGGAGCCCTTTGGACTCAGTACCACTCCTGTTCACATGATGCTCCCACATGCCTTCTGGAGGCATAGATGTGTGTTCACGCTGCTCAAGAGTAGAAACCTACAGAAGCCCTTGTTCCAGCCTCCTGACAGGAGCGGAGACAGGCTGCATTTTCCCAAGTGCTAAGCTAATAAAAGCCTTCCTATCTCTGCACTGGTGTTTCTTCTCTTCCTCTCTGTCCCTTCCTCCATACTCACAACAAGTATGCAGAGCAAGAAGGCTTCTTGCTGCTGTGTCTAGTCAAGGTTTGGAGCAAATAGAGTCCCACTGTAATAACATTTCTGTTAAGAGCCCTGCAAGTGGAACTGCCTACGGCAAGTGCGCCAATTATGTTTAGTGTCTGACACATCCAATTATATGGTATGATATTACAGCAGAAGATGGAACTGTTCTTGTGGAGTCCCCAGATGAATTACCAGTGCAAACTGGCTTTCTAGTGCTGGGAGCTCTGTCCACACTCCCTGTGTTAACTCTATGCTAGCCACAATCCAGACCACGGAGAAAACTGTAATGAAAATGTGAAGTGGCTGCTCTCTACTGTTACAGTTCAATAACTGCATGAATTTTTTGAGTTTATTGTCTTATTAATTTACTTAAGTTGTTGCCTCTAGTGAAAGCAGATAGTTGTATGTTGCAAAAGCAGCATCAATGTGTGGCTACGCTGGGAGAGAAGAGCTCAGTGCATAGGATATTTTTCTCATTTTCCTTTTCAGAACATTCCTACTAATAAGCTTTAAGAAAAGGGTTCAAACACAGCTGCTGACCCCAAAGCCACAACTCTGCAGATGCTTTTGGGGAGGTCCTGGTGAGTTATTCCTGAAGGTTCAGAGCCAAGCAACCCATTTCTACCTTGCCATTGCTTGATGCCCTTTTTATGATCTCCTCTAAACCATGCATTTCGAATGAGCTGTACTGTGGGCACTTAAACAGACATGCACATTGATCAGCATCAAAGGCATGTCTCCAAACTTTCATTAAACTATCTAAGGCTAACTTTCAACTAGGCTGTGATAAACTTCTTTTTGCGAACACGTACTTGCATCCAGTATACCCGAATTTATGATCTATCTAAACCTAGCAGAACAAAGCCTTAGTGATCTGTAATTGTGCTATTAAAACTGCCAGACTGATATATGAACATTTAAATCTAAAAGCAGATACTGTAATTCTTCCAGGATAGTAAGGAATATTAAAGAGTGCGATAGTAACTGCACTCTCAATAAATCTCTGATGGGTATGAATACCAAGGGAGAGGATTAGTGCTATACCATGTTACATTAAGATGTACTTTGAAGAATTAAGACTGTGAAAAACTATTTTTGTTATCAGCAAACCCCATAAGGCTTAGGTTCAGTTAAAAGGTTCTGTTTTCCCAAGAAATATTTTAAACCCTGTTAAACACTGGAACCCAGAGGAGCTAAGACTTCTCCCCTCCCTGCTGCACTGTTCTGCAGTTACAGCTCAGCCCTGTGTTAATTCAGAAAAAGAAGGTACTGAGCTTGGCAGGTTTGTCATCAGGATTTGTTCTCCTGGCTTTCTTCCCCCGACCCTTGCCCCTTTCCCCTCCCCTTGCCACGTGCAGTCCTTGCTGTGCCGTCCCAGCGCGGTTGCTACGTACCATCCCTGCTGCATCGCTTTTCTCTAAGGCACTTCTTTGTGAGTACTGCCTCTGCTGACTGCCCTGAACCTTTATGTTCTCTAGTCCCTTCCAAGTGACAGAATTACCAGGACATGGGACAATGAAGAGGCCAACGTGGCCTCTGGTTAGAACCTCTCTAACACAAGCAGGGAGAGAGAAAAGGGCAAGTAGTGGATGGACAAAGTCAAACAGCCTGGATCCAAAGATGCTGTGTTATTGCTTGGGGATTTTGTTCACGAGCATCAAGAACTTTCAGTGTTTTATTTTTTGTTGCCAATTAATTTTTCCATTGCTTGCCTTTTATGTGAGCAAGTATTTTTTATGGAAAGCAGTAGGAAAACTTAAAAAAATAAAAGAATTCAAACAAGGGAACTTTTTTTTTATGGAGCTGTGGCCAATATGAGAGATTATATATTAGCTGAAAATCCTGAGAACAAGTAAAACTCGGAGAAAAAAGAGAACTCTTCAGTGTAATGAGTGGCTGGAGGCCTTATTTTGGTTAGCTTGTTTGATTTCAGCAACAAAAAGGAATTTATGGAGAATTATCATGCTATGGAGACAGTTGTGTGAACTTTGGATTTGCTTAATGCTACCGGCCTGCTGCTGTCCTTGAGAGGAAAATCCTTGGTAGCAGTGCAAAACAAGTCTGGTATGGCTGATGTTAAGATCGAGCGCTTGGATTGGATTGCATTGCCCTGGGATGTGGTGAGTTCCTGTAAGAATTTGATTGCACCTTTATGTAAAACTCATGTTTCATGCTGAAGTTCAAGCGTACGTTTCTCATCTGGATATCTAGCTTTGAGTTGATCTAGGAAAAGCACATAGAAGTAATGGGAATAGCTAGGTCTTCAAAAACTTGCAAAATGGGACTCCAGAAGTCCTAGTTACAGCCAGAAATAATATGAAGCCATAATGTAGCCTTCTCCTCCTTTTACCATGCAGCAGGATTTGGACTCGGCCTTTGTGCTCTGTCTCCTCTCTGCTGTGCAACAGCTCTGATGAAAATTGTGTTGACAACTCTTGATAAGGCAAAGCAGAACTTGTACTGGAAATATTCTCTTTTTCAGCCAGTTATCAAAGTCCTTGCAGCTTCCCATTAAATCAAGTGAATCCACAACAACATGTTTTGAATGGGGTAGTTGATCCTGGACGTGTAAAAACCACCCAGCATAAAGACACCCATGTAATCATAGAATCATAGAATGGTGGGGGTTGGAAGGGACCTCTGGAGGTCAAATCCAATCCCCCTGCCAGAGCAGGATCACCCAGGGCAGGTCACACAGGAACAGATCCAGACAGGTCTTGAAAGTCTCCAGAGCAGGAGACTCCACAACCTCTCTGGGCAGCCTGTCCCAGGCTCTGTCACTCTCACAGTGGAGAAGTTTTTTTCCTCATGTTGAGGTGGAACTTCCTGTGTTTCACCTTGCTACCATTACCTCTCATCTTATCACAGGGCACCACTGGGAAGAGCCTGGCCCCTTCTGCTTGATCCCCCCCCTTCACATATTTGTAACCATTAGTAAGATCCCCTCTCAGCCTTCTCCAGGCTAAACAGCCCCAGGGCTCTCTGTGTTTTCTCATAACAGAGATGTTCCAGTCCCTTTGTCATCTTTGTAGCTGTTGGACTCTCTCTAGTGTTTCCCTGTCCCTCTTGAACTGGGGAGACGGGAACTGGACACAATACTCCAGATGTGGTCTCACTAGTGCAGAGTAGAGGGGGAGGAGAACCTCCCTTGACCTGCTGGCCAAACTCTTCTTAATGCACCCCAGGATACCACTGGCCTTCCTGGCCACAAGGGCACATTGCTGTTCCATGGAGAACTTATTGTCCACAAGGACTCCAAGGTCCTTCTCCATGGAGCTGCTTTCCAGCAGGTAAACCCCTAACCTGTACTGGTGCATGGGGTTATTATAATGTATTATATTCTATGTAAATTATTACTAAGCTCTACCGAACAGTCTTCTGTCATTTGGCTGTTCTTGGTGCTATACTCATTGGCTGTAATGACTAAAATATACACAATATTGGTTCAAAGTTGCTTCACTTGTTCTGATGTTTTAATCAAATCAAGTAAGAACTTAGGCTCAGTACATTCTTCAATGAATATCCCTTAGCTATAAATCACAGCAGGTCATTACCATTATTACTACTTAAATAACATGAATACTGCCTTCCACATCTGAAGTTATTTCACATTAGATTCTTAAAGCATTTTAAATATATGCACAAAAATATCTTTGTCAAATTCATAGCATTAGCAGTTTTTAATAAAAGAGAAAAGTGTCCAAGTTTCAACATACCTTCTGAAATTATGTAAGTGAAATTATGGCTGGCTTAGTCTTTAATGCCACTATAAAAGGGGGAGGGAGAGGAACAACATGAAACACTACACTGACATTTTACTCTGGAGAAAATGTTAGTTTCAAATGTTACTTACTAATTTGTTATAGAATAGCTGCAGCCTTCTCTAGCTTTTTGCATTATCATTTTCAAATGACCACCTCTTAATAGAAGAATAACCTTTTAAAGAGCTCTAAGACTTCAAAAGTACAACATGGGGAGCTTAAAGTTTTACAGAAGATAAAAATATGCCTTACAGAAAATCAGCCCATATGATGGTTTGAATAAAATCTTTGAATGAAGAAAAGAGGAAACAGGAAGGAAGCAAGAACAGACTGGATATGGCAGGAGAAAAGTGCAACCCTTGACTGTCAGAATCCTGCCCATACAGGTAATGCACAGATAAACAAACCATTTTCATTGTTGCCATATCTTTTATCCTGAAGTTCTCCATCACACAGATGGGGGGGGGGAAGGGAGGTGTAGGAAAAGTAAGTAAGAGAACTGACTGAAAGGAGAACAAACTCCAGATGTGAAGGTAATCCACTCATATCCCACATGAAGAATTTTAGCTATTCCTCACACAACAAAGTCTCATCAATAAGACCCTGGAATGGGTGCTGTAGTGGAGGAGGAGTCAAGCTATAAAGAAAAGGGAATGATGGGAAGATAACAGTCATCCTCTGAAGACTGCAGTGAGAGGGAATAGCTGTCTGGGGCTGCTATAGCTCTGGCACTCTTGACTGGACTATCACAGTCTTTTTCCACTACAGATGTAAATAAAGACCTCCACAAGTCTATGGAAATCACAAGGCAAATAAGCATATACAGAACTCTATACTCACGTCACAACTCAAACCAAGATTAATTTGGGAGCTTTTATTTTAAAGTAAAAATAATTGTCCACAGTCGCTATCTAAACTGCAAACAGGCACAGAAAGATAATGCTATACCAAGCTAGTGTCCTTTTTTGGGGAGCAGCCCTCTGAGCGGTGACTTAGCCAACAGCAGAACAAAAATATATTTGACTACTTGTGAGATGCAATGTTTATTATTTATTTTTAAACTTATTAATGAATTTTTCAAGAAATTAATCTGATCGGTTTGATTTTTGTACTTTTTGTGGTGTTCGGGGAGAGACAAAAGGAGAAAATGTGAGAGTTGCATTTCTGCATGTGTGTTTTGGACCACCACAGAAAAAAAAAAAATTCATCTCTTTCCTGTAAGTCCCATTTAAGATGTGCATCATCACACCACAGCAAGCTTTACTCTTCCAGTGTTACTTAACTCAGTACCATATCTGTGATGCATAAGGTTCTCTTCTGCATCAAAATTGCAAGTGACCAGTGTTGAATTCAATCCCTTCTGTCACTTAGTGCCCTCACAGCACCATAAGAAGTGCCCCATAATGCTGATTGCATAGGTTTGAGTAAATTGTCTACAGTCAGCTGGCTCAATCCTTTGTGATCTGAGCAACTCGGGAGAGATGAACATGTTTGTTCAACAAGCAACAATAAAGAAATCTGCAACTCTATTTGTGTTTATATAGCTATATATGACAGCTAGGTTATCTGAGTTTATCACTACTACCCTAAAAAGCCCAGGCAGCGCAGCCTCACGTGCTCAAGCCATCTGGAAAGATACTTCTTGGTTTCAATCTACCCATACTTGTAGAGACTAAATGTTCTAAAATCTGGAGACTTTATGCAGATGATTTAATATCCTGCTTTGCATATTTGATGACTCATCACTTTATTTACATAAATTACAACAAATGGTCCCAATTAGTAGCACTTAAGTCTGAAAAGGCTGCAGCACAGAACATGCCTTAGGAAAGCAGCAACTGCTGGTTTCTTTATTTCTGGCATATATTTGGGGTGGTGTCCAGGTTAGCCTGATGGGTCCCCAAGCCTCCATCAATAGGTATTGCTCATCAGGAACATAAAGGGAAAATCCAGTACAGTGATCAAACAGCAGACAATAGTACTTGGCAATGAAGCAAAGAAAGCTGAAATAGTAGCCTTTCCAGCCAAGAAAAACCTTAAAAAGGACCAATAAACCTACCATTAAAACATAAGGGCCTATGAAGTACGTTATTATCAACCCCAAACTATTTTCTGCATGGAAAACTAAACTGGTGACCATGCCAAGTGCAATATACAAACATAAAATCTCCTTTGAAAAATACTCAATAGCCATTTGTGAAGGGAGGTTAACTCAAGTTAAAATAAAGAGGACACTGCATCACTAGCATTTACGCCTAGAAGCATGAAGGAAATTGGTAAAATGATGTATTGAACGTGTACTCTATCTCCCAAAAAGCACATTCTTTACTACACACTACCAAACAGTGTTCTGTGATCTGGCTGTTCTTGACACTATAGTGGTTGGCTGTAATGACTAGAAGAGCTAAAAATATACAGCCTTAGTTCAAAGTTGTTTCAATCCTACTGATGCATTAATCAAATAAAACAAAAAATTAACTTCAATATGCTCTTGATTGATCCTAAAGGACTAAAATAAAAAGGATGCTATAAAGATTGTTACATAAAAAGCGGACATGTACTTAAAAACACATGCAAACCAAGAGAGACAGAAAGAAAACAGACAAAAAGAAGAACGGGAAGGAGAACACTAACTCCCCTCCAGTAAGCCCTTCTGTGCTATTAAGGAGCACCAGTCTGTTACCAGGGAGGCTTCAGCAAGTCTGACCTGAATTTACTGCATGGAAATACAACCACCAAATCTACCATGTTATTATATGAACTGTAAAAGAAACAGAATAATTCAGAAGCTATTAAAAATTAATGTTATAAATTCTGAGAGCAGCCCTTCGTGATGTCCCTCATTTTAATAATGCTTAAAACGCCTTTCAGTGCAAAGGTTTGTATGGGGGGAATAACTTGGGTCAAGAAAATCTGGTTTCTCATTTCAATAAAGACTCCTTGAAGGGGGAAGAATAGGATCTGAGTAACTTCCATATTTAACATTAGTAAACGGAACTTCACCATCTCTGACGTCCTTTGAAGAACGGTTTGTAAAAGATTTACTTCCACATCAACATCAAGTTTTACAATTGGGAATTCAAACAGCCCCCAGATAATGTGTGAACCTAAATAAAAGTACTGCCTTCTCTTTCACATATAACAGCTTTGTAATGCTAACAGTCATAAATAAATAGTGTAGCCAGGAGGACTAGGGAAATGATCATCCCCCTGTACTCAGCACCGGTGAGGCCATACCCCAAATACTGTGTTCAGTTTGGGGTACCTCACTATAAGAAAGACATTGAGGTGCTGGAGCAGCTCCAGAGAAGGGCAATTAAGCTGGAGAAGGGTCTTGAGCACAAGTCTTATGAGGAGCTGCTAAGGAAACTCAGGTTGTTTTGTCTGAAGAAAAGGAGTCTCAGGGAGACCTTATTGCTCCCTACAACTATCTAAAAGGAGGTTGTAGAGAGGTGGGTGCTGATCTCTTTTCACAAGTAACAAGCAACAGGACAAGAGGAAACAGTCTCAAGTTGCACCAAAGGAGGTTTAGGTTGGATATTAGGAGAAATTTCTTCACTGAAAGGGTTGTGAAGCACTGGAACAGACCACCCAGGGAAGCAATTGATTTACCATCCCCAGACATGTTTAAAAGTTGTGTAGATGTGGTGCTTAGGGGCATGGTTTAGCAGTGGACTTGGTGGAGTTAGGCTAATGATTGAACTCAGTGATCTTAGAGGTCTTTTCCAACCTAAACGATTCTACGATAAAATGTAGTAAAAAAGGAGGCAATGACCACAAAGATAGTTTCAAGCAAGTAACCCTTCCAGGTCTAAAGATGAGACCTTAAATACTGAATCTTTCACATATGGAGATATCCTCAATTGAATAAATTCATTTTAATTAAGCAGAACCTAACCACATGACAAGAGCCAAATCCAGAATCAGGATTTAATCACATACTTTCCAAGGGCACCATGGCATATATAAGTTATCTTACACTAGCAGTAATACTGTACATCAGCCTTAGTCCCATCTCTACTTCAGCCACCAGACTTTGCAGTTAGAGTTGCTCATTTGGTTGTTCTTTCCATTTATTCAACTGATTATCAAGTTTACCATGCTAAATACACTACAACACCTGTCAAAAAGGAAGCCTTGCAGTTTTCAGGGTGATACCACCTACCAGAGCACTTGAGATGTGATGGTGAGGAAGCCTGCACAGAGTGGTCCCCTAGGACAGCCTTGGGAAACGGCTGGTGACAAAATTGCAGTTTGGGGCAGAGAAGAAGGGAAAGCAGCAAATATTCAGCATTCAGAGGGCAGAGATTAGGCTCAAAGGAAGAGGGGAAAAATTCTGCCAATTATGATGGCCGTGCCACATCAGGCACATTTTCCAGTAGGAAAGAATATATTATGATGAGTTGTTATAAGAATGGGCTACATAGAAATGTGAGAGAGATGTCCCTATGCCTGCTCACGTGAATGCAAGTTGGTGCCCTGGGGATTCTCCTCATGGAGTGGCTTTGACTGTGTCCCCTTTCTAAATGCCTGACAGAGTATTAGGAAAGAGGCCCCTTTCACCCCTGGTGGAGTGAATCCCTGAACAACCCTCAGGACCAGTACAGGTCTGCACAAAATTCCCTTAAAACTATGCTCAGGTGACAAACAAATGTGATTTTCCTTAAGGGTCCTTGACTACAGCTGTGATTACCATCCCTTATGTCTGGAAAGTTCATAAAATTTGGATAAAATTTTTATTTTGGCAACTATGAAAAAAATGAGGTCAAATTTCAACACGGTGTTAATGGACAGATGCAATCTGCAAAGCACAAATCTCAAATCGGTTCTGTAAGAGGTAAAACAACAACAACAAAAAAGCACCACCCCAAAACCTTATTTAAGACACTTTTCTTTATAGCTAGACATATTCATCAATCCAAGTGTGTTACTTTACCAGTGGTCCATAAGATCCTATTAAAATCATAAATATATCAGTTAGACTTCAGGGAATGGGACTGTGTGGTTTCACTCATTTCTAAAAAATATACACTATTGATGACAAAAAAACTTTCCCAGCATTACAAATGACAGAGTGGCAGGCTGGAGTGATGGTGTACTTCAGGGTGATTTGTTCAGCAAAAACAACAGGTGCACCTGGTTTTTTCCAGCCATAAGTCTTCCCATTAGCAAGCTAATAATAGGTTGCCAAGTCAATGTAGTTTATGTTACATAGAAGGAAATTTTTTTAAGTTGCATAATTGTCACAGAAGTTTAATTTTAGATGGATGAGGAATTCAAAGAACATTTAATTAAACCCTCAAAAGCAGTCTTTTATTAATTTAGGGGAGAAATGCCCATTTCATTCACAGAATAGCAATTAGGATAACGGATAAATCAATACGTTTGCATTTATCAATTACTATTCTTCACCAAGCAGAATTCAGGAACTTTGATAAAGAATCTTCAATTCCTTTGGTCCTTAATTACAACTCATTAAGTTTTCATTAGCATCAAGCTTAGTAAAAAGCAACAGCAAGTCTTTGATGGTACCAGGCTTGGCAGCACCCCATGTTGGCTGCTAGGAACATTCTTTGTTTTGCAGAAGTTATTTGTGTTTAGCCAGTTAAGCCATTGCTATATCACAGCAACGCATCAATCAATGATAAGAAAATACCCCATGCCTCTTCATTTAAATTGACTCTATGGACTCTTTGAAGTAACTTTTAAGATGACACGTACCACTCCTTGGACTCTTAAAAAAGGAACATTGATTGTGAAAGTTACATGGAGATTATTCAGGAATGTCTGAACTGAAAATGTGCAGCCAACTTCTCACCATCCCAGCTGCAAAAGGGTTTAGGACCCGGATGGCAGTGGTGCAGGAGACCTTGTAAGAACCTGGGATGCTAAAGGCATGGAGAAGAGATTAAGTTGAACCCTTCAGCAAAGAGCAAAGCACCAAGACTAGAACTATGGGAAATCCCTCACCTGGAAAAACCTCCTGCTGACAGCAGGAGCAGCTGTGAGGTCATTTTTATCCTTCCTTGGCACAAGACTTGATATAACTCCTGTCTATTAAATAAGATTTATATACATATTCCAATTGAGTAAATCACAGTTTAAAAATGAAACAAACAAAAACAACATACAAAACAAACAAAAAACCCACAAAACCAAAGCCAAAACCAAACCAAACAAACAACAAAACCCAGAAATGTTTTATAAGCCATGTATAAAATAGGCTGTACTTAAACTAATTTTACAAAACAGTATTTTTATTTTTCTGAAATTACATTTCCCATTATTTATGGACTTATTTAAATACATTGTATGTTAAAGTCATTTAAAAATATTTTTAAATGAGATCCTCACTATTAGAAGAAAGACTCCTATGACACAACTTCTCTAGACCAATGTCAGATAACACATGATGAACAGTTTTGTGTGTTTGTGTTGTGGCTTTGGCATTGTTAGAGGATGAGCTAGGTTTCTAAGCTGATGATGTGATCTGAACTATTCCTAATTCCTTGTTTTACACATGAGTGTGAGAAAAGAAATGCTATTGAGAAGGAAACAGCTATCACCCACAACTTGTAAAATACATAGATTTTTTTAAAAGGTTAATATTTTGCTTAAAATGGAACTCAAACATATTTAAATTTGCTACAGTTTCTGTACTATGTGGAATATTTTTTCCACAGAAACACAAAAATCGCTTTTTTAAAACAGTAGGTCTCTCAAGAATTTATTTAAGAGTCATTCTTATTTTGCCAGCAGTATGGAAACACAAGTGCTTTGAACCTTTGTATGTTCAGGGGTTAGACTGCAAGTTTTAGAAATGCCTTGTTGAACTGTTTAGTATAAGAAGGTTTCAAAGCATACATAGCTATATAGGTGTACATCTGACATTTGTAAGAATGTGGTAAGACATGATTACCGTTGACAGTACCAAAAGAAAAAGAAGAAAAATAATCAAGAGCAAACGGAGCTTATTCACTGATACCTCAAACTTAACTGCAGGCATGACAGATATAGGCAAATTCTCTACTTTGGAACTGACCAGAACCACCAGATGTGGCTGAACAGCTGCATGCAGGATCTAAGTTCACTGGGGCAGGTAGGAGGCTTATAGTCCCCTCACTCTGAGGGTAACATTTGAATGACAAATCAGTACGTTGTTGCTTTTGTAAGTGTGAAGTTCTACATTACACATACTTCAAAGTGTAAATGCTGACTGCTGAAAAGCAAGATCTGTTTTTCACCTTCCTCCAAGCTAGACCCAGACCTTGCATCTGACCTTTAAAGCAAGCCACAAAACATTAGATCCCTCTTTTGGTGGTCACCCTCCCACCAGCCTGGCAAGTTTAACATATATACCCTGAATCCACATCAGCCCTAGATCCACCACAAGGGAAGCTGAAGGACTACTCAGCTAAGGGCAATAAGAGCTCTGTTTTTTCTGTAGCCTGTAGTTTCATCAAATTAGACATAACATCAGTCTGTTCCCTAAGTCAATCTTAAACAATCATTAAATGCTTTACACCATGGTTTTAAACTTCTCCCTGAGTGCCATAAACCATGCGTGCTTTCTGTACACAACAATGCCCTGTGAGGAGCAGCTGAGGACTTTGGGCTTGTCTAGTTTGGAGAAAAGGAGGCTGAGAGGCAACCTCATTGCTCTCTACAGCTTCCTGAGAAGGGGAGTGGAGAGGGAATTGCTGAGCTCTTCTCCCTGGGATCCAGAGAAAGGGTGTGTGGGAATAGTTCAAGGCTGTACCAGGGGAGGTTTAGACTGGACATTAGGAAACATTTATTTTCCAAGAGGCTCGTCAAACACTGGAACAGGCTTCCTAAAGAGGTGGTTGATGCTCTAAGCCTGTCAGTGTTTAAGAGGCATTTGGACAATGCCCTTAACAGCATGCGTTAATTTTCAGTGAGCCCTGAATTGGTCAGGCAGCTGGACTAGACGATCATTCTTTCCAATACAGATTCTATTCTATTCTACATAGACACTAGTTTTTCTACACAGACTCTAGTCTTTCTCCAGACTGTTAAGGTCTGCAACAAATTAAAGATCATCCAAATCTATAAAGACAACATACAATAAAGGTAACATAAAACTATTATTATGAACATTGTATTAAGTCATTGTCTCATTTACTCCTATGCAACAGGTACATTTGCACATAGTGCCACAGAATTTGCATCTAGTTGGTGACATTATACCCTGAACTTTGCACAATAACTATGTGTCTATGGGATTTCTATTCTGTTCTTCAGATGTCAGCAAATAATAGACAGACAGAAGTGAATTGATGGGTCTTTGCCTGAAATGCATATTTACAGTCACCTCAATAATATATATAATGCTGTAATTGTGAGCAAAATCTATTAGCCAGATCAATTACTTTGGTGTACAGAGCTGAAATACACATTTTCCTCTGACATGAGGCACCTTCAAAATTCTTAAGATTTTTCAATTCCCATGCATAAAGGGCTCCACACCAGTTCAGGACAGACAGAAGGGTAAGAGGCTCCTGCCACAAGGTTGCAGACTGCTTCCTGTGCCATCAGGGCAGCAACAGACCAGTAATATCTGGTGTGTTCAACCACTTCTTGTTACTTCATGTGCACCCTTTTTTTTTTTTGTGCTAGGTTACTAGGAATACCATTGACAATAAAAACACTCTGCAAGGTTAGTATCACAGCTTCTGGGAAGAACATCACCCCTGTTCCATAATGAACTGCCACAGAGGTCATGCTGACAAACCTGAGCGAGACTCAGCTCCTATAAGCTGTCCCTAGGATTATGTTTCCCCACTAAACAGCTGTCTTCAATCACAAAGCCCACACTTCCTTTCTCGTCATTATAAATCTTATGAAAAATGGCCATTTTCCTAGTGGTTTGACATATTCCACGTGGCTGCTCAGCAACATCTTACATAGATGGTCATTTAAATCCTTTTTCACAATAAATGCCATATGGGAAGGCTGGAGAAACAGGTGATATTCAGCTTGAGCCAACTAGTGCTACTTTGACTCCAGAGATCTGGTGAAAATGGGGTGGAACATGTGCTACGAGCTTATCATTCCTGCTGCACGGGGTCTAATCTCTGGTACTGCTGTGGAGGATGAAAGAGTCACAACACTGTGCTACTACTGAAAATGTGCAGCCAGATACATCCAAGTAAAGGCCTGTCAACTTCCAGAAGAGGCAAGAATTTTCAAGCAAGTGAAAGTTCCTTGAGCTGGTACAGCAAGAAGAGCGAGCTAATTTTTTGAGGTGTTCCAAAAGAAAAGGGAAGTAAAGACTGTCATGGAGAGGAATGCCTCCCTAGGACAGAACTTATTTCATTAGCATGGACTAAAAGCCTGCGGTCTCATCAAATGCACTATTCACTTCGAGGCTGCTTGCTTGGTGCTTATAATTTCTGATAGTACCATCTTCGTTATATTTCAGAAATTCCAGGAGTCAAAATGCAATTCGTGTGTTGTATAAAAAGAAGAGGAAAAGGAATTTTCATCCAAATATAATTCAATGCTTTTTGTTTTCTAAACAATTTGAAGGAATACTCCAGAGACTGAAGCTTACTAAAAGATCACACCAGATAAAACTGGAATAAAAATTCCTACAGCAGACAGGCAGAACAAAAAGGAGAGCAAGGAAGCGGAAGTAATGTGAAACATTTCAAATCATGAAGAAAACATGAACTGTGAGTTAGACGCAAGTGTTAGAACTCCAGGAGGTTGTCAAGAAGCACCAGTTAATTTACTTTTCCTCATGGGTAAATAACAAAAAAGTAAAATTACCAGAGATAGAAAGGCAAATATCATTGTATATATGGCATGAAAGTGGGTGTAACAACTATTGAGTTTTCATTTGATGCAATCAGCTCAAATTGGTGGTCTGCCACATCTCCTGATCACTCAAGAAAGTTTCTTTTAAAAAATCAGGACATCACTTGCTATTTCTATGAAGTGCACAGAAATCTAAGATAATGACAAAGAAGCCATAGATCAGTTAAAGGTGGTTATCTTCTTCAGAAGTTTCACACAATGTTCTGTTTATTAACAAAAATTGCAACTCACCTTTAGTCCAAGATGAAACCAAATTCTCAAACCAAATTCTCATCTAACAGCTCAGTCACAACCTTGAAGTTGAGGGGGAAAAAGCGCCTTTATTTAAGGCTTTTCTTCCCAGCCTCCACAGCCTTTAAACTGAATTATCCTGAGTATGTTCAAAGCTGTTATCCTGAGTCTCATGAGTATATTCATGGCACACTGCTTAGGACACCCTCCTCAACAATGGTTCAGACATGCATTGTATATTGACATGTCTTTGCTTTCACATCTCATGAGTAAGATACTGGGATATCTCTTCAGTTTGTTTGGCTGTTTTTAAGGAATAAGGATGAAAATCTGATACAAGTCAAGACATGAGTTTGCAAAATCTTGACATTTTCTGAACTAACTGAACAGGAACTGAAACACGATCAAAAAAACAGATGGGATATTTTTCTCCTCCCTTCACAGTACTTTACACTGGGCAGACTTACAAAGGTGCCAAGAAAACAGTCAAAATCTATAGTTCTCCATGAGGTGTTGAGAGAATCTCAGCTTCAGCTCTTCTTCAAATGTCTGCTAGCATGAACTGAGGCTTCTTAGGCTCCTGATTTACAGAATTAGATGATCACGACCACAATCTGATCCAAAACCCATATCAGAACCTTCCGACTTATTCCCAGTAGGGATGACTCAGGTCAGCTTTCAAATACATCAACTTAAAATCCAGCATAAATCACAAGCAAAAAACACCTCATGTTTTGTCTGCTGAAAAGACTAGTATCAAGACTCAAATCGAATGAAGAGTAGCTTGTTGTAAAATGACATTAGGAATCTAAAATACAAATCCTAGAAAATACTTTTAAGAACAATTGAAATCAAAACATTCATTGGCAAAGCAAAAAATAACTTACAGCCTCCTTCATTTCCACCTTCTTATTCTTCTTTGAAAACAGCAGCTCTTACCAATAATGTTGTTACAGCTGAGTTACTGCCGCCAGTCACACCTTGGGGATGAAATCTGCTTGTTTTACCCACACTCAAACATTACGATACCATTGGTACCTCACAAAGGGCTTTGCCTGTTTCTGTGGTTTGTTTTGCAGATAACAAACACTTTCTACATACTGCTTTGGGGTCAAACAGATGATAAGGAGCCCAGTTTGGCACTGGTCTGCAGACTGTGTGGCTTAAAACTCAGTTAAAAAAAAAAAAACCAAACAGGGTAAAGCAGCAGAGGGTCATAGTAGCATTGGTTTGAGTGTCCTTTGAGGACGTGCAGCTGATCTTACAGTACCCAGATCACAAAGGAATCAAAGGAATAAAATATAGCCTGATGACCACTGTGATGCAGTGGAACACATTATCACGGATACTAACCCCCTTCTTATTGTAACAGAGTGATGCCCATTTAAAGATGTAGTTAAATAATGAGATCTTCCAAACGTGGGCACCCCTGTCCCTGAGTTTGCTTGATCTCAGTTTCCCCAATAACAGCCAGGCTCCTTCCAGCCTCATTTTACTTGCTTTTCCTCTGTTTCACTTGACAGATACTGGAAAGAGTCACAGACACCCAGAGATCCTACCCAATACCCCTGTAGATCCTCCGATAAGAATAAGTTGCGGGGCCCCTCCATAGAGATTTGGTTAATTAACCCTTTCCTTATGCCACCACCCCCAAGGCTCATGCACTCTGTCACAGACACTCAGGGTAGATTTAAAAGGTTGCTTAACACTCAACTCCCAGTGACCTCAAAGGAATCTGCAAATACTTATTGTTTCTGACAGGCCATGTATTTAGATTGATAAACATAACCCTGTCAGATGAAAAAGAAAAAGGAGTTTCTATTTTCATTTTGGTTAAAAAGAATGAAAAGCTTTCAGCATTTCTTGGTGCCAAGTTTAGGCACTTTAATTTTAAATTTCAGCTGAAACACTCATTAAAGTGATCTATGTCACCTTATCTTTTCCACCCAGACAGCTCTTTTAGTATCTGCCTTTAGATCTTCACCTCTTTAACAATTGTTTGCATTCAAACTAATTTTGTATTCACTATCTCCTCTCCATCAGGTGACTTACAGAGTCTAGTTTTGTCCTACCTGTACAAGGGACAATTTTTCAAATACAAACACTGCCTTTATATAATCTGCTGCTGAAGAAATGACTAAAGACAAACATGAAGGAAAAAAACCAACCAAAAAAACCCCAACAAACCTTAAGCTGAAAAATGAAGACTATTTATCTGCATGAAACAACCTGAAATAGACTCCCAAAACTATCTGTTTTTAGAGAAAACACCTTTGTATTGCAATGTCACTGATGGGTGATTTTTGCCTTTTTTATTTTTTAAATAGTGTGAAATAATTTGCTTTAAACAGGGGAGCTGGAGATATGCTTAGCTAAAATAATTGCCAGAACTGTAGTGGCATTCACAGTATGAGTGCTCCAATAAGTGTGTGCACAATGGGATAAATTCAGCTATAAACTAATGATTAAAAAATTAAACAATACAATTAATTCAGAATATGATGACTAAATTTATTAAGAGTCTGTGAGCAGCACTGCAGAATCCATCCCATTGCAACTGACACTATCTAAGGATATTCTGCAGTCATCTGCAGTCACAGTATGGTGTCCCAAAGTCATCTCAGAGGTATGGGAAAATAAAAAGTTACACAGTAATGTCCTTCTCTCTATCAGAATGTTAATGGAGCGTGAACTATATCAAATGAGCACGAAGAAGAACATTTGCTGCAAATTTTACTCAACAGCAGTTCAAGCTATCATACATCAGGAAATGAAAATAAGAGGTGAAGAGTACATATTTTATTATTTCAACAACCTACTGTACTAATAGAATAAAAACCTTTCCTCATAAAAAGACATTAGTCTGTGCTGACCATACACTTTCCCTCTCCCCAGGAATGAACTGATACACAGCAGAGTCTACTTCAGTACCTACACAATGAATTGTCAGTTGAAAACAACTAATATTCTTCTTCTATTTTTCACAGACTTGTTTTACAGCTTCTATTTTATGACTCACACATTAAAACCAAGTTCCTACAGTATGTGAGAAATTTTTCTTCTATGACCTTGAACACTACAGAAGTTATCAGACATTTTTTTGTCAAACTTTCATAACATCTGCAGCTGCAATGTAGGTCTATCCTATCTTTCAGGGATACAGATTGATGCTATTGAGCTGCTTATCATTATCAGTTTTAAGGCAGCAAAGTAAATACTGTTCAGAAAGAAAAAAATAAGAGGTAGTAATAAGGAACGGGTGTTCAGGTTTATCATCTCACAATACAACGTGTGTTACGTGCACAGGCTTTGGGGTAGGAACGTTGGACTTCACTTACAACACCTTAAGTTCGTTGTTCAAAAAGTTGATGGAAATATTTCTGGATTACATGCAGTTGCTGAAATTTTTAAGTAAAACTCTTACAGCTGTATAAATATTATGAAAGTATATATGTTACTCATACACATTGATTTTTTCTCATGCAGATTTTCAGACCACCAGAGGACTCTGAGTTTCTACAACTCTACAGTCAGACCAACAGCATTTCACGCAGGGATGAGAATTCAAGTTTAAGGATCCGTTTACTAACCTGGACCTTGCTCTTTTCTTCACAATAAATACAGATAAAGTTGTGCACAGACATACTATGTAAAGCTCAGATTAGAGACAGTCACTATGGAGGAGCTCTACTGTTTGCATCAGTCTTATCAGTAGTTCTGTATCAACAGGGATGACTGAACATATTCCTATTGGTCCCTTACAGTGTCCATCTACACTGTAATAGATACAGTGTCTTTATCAGCTCTTTCATTCTCCAAATCCCCTTTTGGTTTCTCTCCTTTCCCGCAAGGACTAAAATACCTCATATTTTTCTAAATAATTTGAACCTGGTATTTTCCACAGCCCCTGTCCTACCCCTTGCTCCTTCCTCCAATCCCACTCCCCTTTGCACAGCACATTCCCACTTCCCTCAGCAAGCCCAGCTCTTCCTCTCCACCTAGAGCAACTGCTGTTAGCACTGAGGAAAATCCCTGTCCCCATGTGCAGAGCCCATCCATGTTTTACTCGCTAAAGAGAGGAATTACACAAAAACAGGCAAGTTAGCTAAAAGAAAACCTAAGAGAGCAATTAAAAGACTAAAATAATTGCATATGCCAGGATGCTCTATGAAGATACCATATAAGAAAGGCAAGTATAAAAACACAGAACAAATGTGAAAAAATCCAAACGCAAACAACAAAAGCTGTCTAATAATTCTCCCCGGTACTCCATCTCCAAAAGACAGTATGAGGAAGAGAGCAAAGAAGACTACCAGACATGAAAAATATTCTTCTAAAGACAAAGGATGTCCAAAAAGGAAAACAGAACTCATGGGCAGGAAAGGAAAAGATTACATGAGTCTCAGTGGTCCAGTATAAGGAGTAATGCAAAGTCACTATATTTAAAGGTCATTTTTAAAGACACAAAGTATTATAAAACAGAAATGAGGAAATAATAGAAAGCTTCACTCTATAATAAAATGACAAGTATTAAAAACCATTGCATAAAAAAAAAACCCAAAGCAAACAGAAAAATCCCAAGCTATTTATGTTTTTTAAAAAAAGCAACAAAAATAATCTGCAGTCTGTTCCATAAGCAAGAAAGCAATATAAAGATACAAAGAACACAAACTAAAAAATGATGCACCGAATGAAGGAGCAAACATTGAAAGCAAGTATTTAGTAACCTCTCCTAATCAGGCTTTTAAAAGCTCTAGTATTTTGTGAAATGTTTGAAATACGCACTGACCTACTTAGGATGTTCACAACCTATTTAAAAAAAAATAAATTTAAAAATAAATAAATAATACTTTAAAAAGCCTGAAGTCTAGGAGCTGCTCAGTAAAGCCAGAGATTCCCCTTCCATTTGGTGCTGTGGTAACTTTGAAAAGTACTTCTTTCCCTGCAAATGCTATCTCACTGAAACACTGCTAAAAATGACTTAGGCTCCAAATTAAGCTTAAATATCCTGTTTCTGCCAAAAATGTAATCGCCTACAAGTCGCAGAGTGCTGCACTGCTAAAAGCTTACATCAGCATCAGGCAGCGTAGGCATTTGTCAGTCTGTCCTGGCACCTCTCCCTGGGGACATCCAGCAAACGGGAGCAGTTGCTGGGGCTGGGGAAGTGTCAGCTGGCAGGGCAAAGCAGGTACTGCCAAAATGTGAATGCAGTCAACATACCTTCAAAGCTTAGGTCACCTTGGCCTGAGTTATCAGCTAGGTAAGGCATCAACACACAAATTTAAGGTGGAGGCTCCGTGCTCGGACCTCATATCCTCTTTTGGTGGCTCTCCCCGGTTACATCGTTCTGCCCTCACAAGCAGCCTCACACAGGGTAGCGACGAGTCTGTCAGTCCTGGTGCTCCAGCCCCCACAGACCAGCATAACGTAGGGACTGTGGCATATGCAGACAGCTCACAAAAGCAGCAAAGCCAATTTTGAGCTCTACTGATTTCTATATTTTGCCTTGGGTCAGGTCTGTGTCTCTAAAAATAAGTTTCTAACCTCTACCAGGTGAAGGTTTCTAACAGCAGCACTTGAAAAGAACAGCCACTGAATGTGTGTTATCTAAACTCCTGATGGAAATGAACCCAAAGACTTTCCAGCAACGTCAGAGAGGAAGTTTAGAGTGGAACTGAAGGAAGAAATAGCCTGAAATCCTGTGGGATAGAAACCCGCTGGAGAGTCCAAAATTAGATAGATAATACAGGGAAATAACTATGTCTCACCACCTTCTGCAGTCAAAAATGATGACTAACGCCTTCAAGATAGTGAAAGAAGCATTTATCAGAATAAATATTTGGTCCTACAAAAACAAGTAACACTTTGAAGCCAATGAAAATTACTACAGCTCTAACAAGAAAGTAAACACTCCTGCAATCTTCCTGGATAGATGATGAAGTGGTGGATTAAAATGCAGAGAAGTTACCCACTCTGTGCTTGGTGTTTTAGGGGTTTTTTTTGTTTGTCTGTTTGTTTTCTGGGAAAACACAACCACGGGGATTCATCTCTATGACTTCAGCAGAAGGGGACAGGAACTGGCTCCATTGAACAGGGTGCCTACAGATGCAGGGGCTTCTGCCCTGCAGAGGATGCACAACCAAAACACGGGAGATCATCCCCCAGAATGCCAGCATAGTGCAGGAGCAGTTCATGGAAACGCATCATGCTAATAGCTTGTTATTAGGATGAGAATCCAACATTTTGATTAGCCATATTTCAAAAAAACCCTGTGGCCTGGCTAATTTGAGGACCATTTCTCATTTGACTAACTACACAGCATGCACTTGTCTGAAAAGCTGACAACTGTCCACACAGGGCAAAGCCTGAAGTAACAAAGGCCAACTAGAAGCAGGTTCCAGCAGCCAAAACACCTCCTAAAAAATGTGCACAAACAACAATTTATCCTCTCCAAATATATATTAAGCAGCAACTTTTAAATAATGGTCTTCCTTTACTGCAACCCCATTAAAATCTGAGATACAGGTTCCATCCACACAGCAATGTAATGCCTGTCCAGGTGCTACCATATGCAATGGCACGCAGCCTGCTGTGCCCACAGCAGCACTGCAATGCAATGGTGAATACTCTTCTGCTTAACTTTGCTTTATGCTGGGGAATTTTTGGCACCAGACCAAGGAGAGCAACATCCTAAATAGGCACTGAATGTTTTTTGATCACAAGCTCTTGAAGGTGGGAGGGTTGCCTTCTGCATGTCTGCGCAGGGAGGACCCAGCTCCCAGGCTAACGCCATTGTGCGCCAGGCTCCACCACAAACACAAACTCATGAAATAGGGTTTGTTTTGTGCTCAGCACTAGAAAAATGAAGATGGGGGATAAGCACAGGAAGAAGGGAAATTCCCAAGTCAGCTGCTTTCCCAAGGGGATCTCATGGCTTTTTTTTGGAGCTGTACATAGCCTTGCACTGAAGCTAGGAAAGAGCTCCTGCAAAGGAGTTGTCAGGAGGCTGCCAGCCCTGGCAAGCTCCTAGAAGGGACTCCTGAGTAAAGACCACCAGCTCAAGTCAAGGACACTATTATTGTAACATCATTAAACTCCCCAAGCTGTAGTATGGGTTGCTTCTGTATATGGGTACAGAATGCAGTAAAGAGGAATGTTAATTAATTTTCTGAAACATGAGGGATTGTTCTGCTAGACGCTGCAGACTTTAAAGCTTACCTACAACAATCCTGTAACTCCCAAGAGCAAGTTTTATGCACACATTTCCTCTCTTAAACCCGAAATCAGCTTCAAGAACTATTCCGGGTTAATAACAATGTGCGTTTTCACATGGCAGTGAAGTTTCAGTCAAGACTGGAATGGTTTTATATTGGACATGCTCTGAATGCTGAAGATTGACCATTTGCCCCGGATACATTATCTTTTGTATAAGACTGTAAATTATGGGGACAGGAATGGCAGCTAGGGACTGTCAAGATCCTACAGAAGGTTGGTAATGGTACCAAAAGCAGGTCTTGAATTTTTAACCACTGAACAAAGCTTGATCCATTAAAAACACTATTTAAACATGTAAATGTTATGAGTACCTTGTAACTGCAAATGTTTTTGCCCACACTCATAGACTTTTCATTTAAATGCCTTTCAATGGTTGAATAGGTAAGATGTCACACTGGGCATAAAAATAGTAGACTTATTTATGTGCAATGGTTTTTAGCTGCTATAAAAATATTCTTCACTGGCTCTACCTAACATTCCTAGAAGTTTTCCTCCTTTACAAAGTCCAGGTAGCAAAACAAGTATAAATATGTGTAATAACAAGCCTGATCTTGTGAGACTGAGCTTCACAAGGTAAGATAAAACCTACCGGTATAATCCTTGTTTAAGCTGATCATGGAAACAAAAGCACCAGGGGAACAAAAAACCCCACACCTTTTTCACTTACAGACAAATATTTAGCTTTCCTAATTTTAAGCAAACCTTAATTGAGTAGACTTAAGCAAAGTATCAATAAAATAAAGTAACTACCTTATGACTGAGGTACTTCATTTGATAGCAACTCTCCACCTCCTTATTCAGATATAATTAGACCACCTGCATTTCAGCAAATGGCTTTAAGCCTCTAAACAAAGAAGATAAAAAAGTCTATATGGAAATACTGTGATATGTTTTATTGAATTCAGACCTGTTTCTCTTTTCAGTTACACAGGCAATAAGGTTTATTCAGGCAGCAATGGCCTGCCTTCCATTGCATGAATGAAATTTTTTAATTTACAGCAGAGGATGGAGCAAGGGAGAATCCCTGGAAAAAAGACAGTGACTGGGTATAAATGGCTGCTGCCAGAATAAATAAACGTGGCTGCAGTGTATTTCATGCTCACAGAGGCTAGAGCAGAGGGCTGGGTTGGGGGCTGTGCCCATGTCCAGCACAGAAACCTGGTCTCAGGCACTGGAGACCAGGGCAGCCCAAACCCCCATTCCTAGGTCTGCTGCCAACTCACTGTGTCAGCTCAGGCACAAATTACAGGGTTTCTCCTCTGGAAAAGGAGCACAAAGCCATTTCTCAAATACCTATCAAAGCAAGCAGAGGTTTGGCTTGTTTTATAATTAGCAGCTTTTTGAAGCCTTTCTGCGATCTGGAATGTGAAAAATAAGCCAAGTGGCCTAAACACTGCAACTGAAGTTGCCAAAACCCTACAAGTGTGTGTATATATATATATATATATCATGCCATTTATCACATTTGCTGCCATGCACATATACATTTATAAAATACACTTTGTGTACACACACATACACAGACACACCATGTCAAAAACAACTCAGCCTTCAACTAACTTCTTCACAACCACATGTCAAACTGAATTAATGAACTAACATAATGATTAAAAAAATTTCAATGCATGTCTTTCACATTAGGAGGAATATTTTAAAACAACTGTTTTGTCTTAGGCACTCTTCTTTAATCATCAAACAGTTTTATGTGTTACAGGAACATTCTGTAATGACAATTTAAACATTTTTCTTGTTGATTGAGATGAAAAATATAAAACACTGGAAAATGCCAAATGCCATACAGTAACTGGTGAGATTTTCCATCAGGCAGGACATATAAATAAGGAAAGATAGCATAATTGCTAGGTCACAGCTGTCAATAATTCGCAAGCATTAACAGTTCGAAATACAGTAACATTTGGTGGAAACCCATTTTATGGGGTCTGTAGTGACCCATGAAAATTCTTACTTTTACTGTATTGCAAAGATTTTCAAATCCTGCTTTCCAAGCAAAACTTCACAACTCTCAGCAGAACCTATATTGCTTTCTAATATTTCTGTCAGAATATTATTAACCATTATAACATTCATAATACACAGAAGCCTATTATTTTTAACTTTCAGTATTCCACTGCTTTTAGTTTGGCTTCCTCCAGTGATTCTGTTTCTGTAGTTTTATTCCTTTTATTCTTCTCCAAACACCATGAAGTGCCTACTTTCCTTAAATGTTAAACCCAGTGCTCACGTATGTTTATTATGAATGACATCCCACACATTTGTTTGCCTGCTTGCTGGTCTTTTTTTTAAGTGGACCCTTTACAGACAAGTAAACATGACAAACCGATTCAGCAAGTTTTCCAGCCATTTTCACTCTTTTTAAAATCACATTCCTCTTTTTTTTTTTTTTGTACCAGGTTTTTATTTTTTGCAATGTGTTGAATTAGACACCACAATTGCAAGTGGCTCATAAAATTACAGAGGTAACAGTGAATAGCTTTGCAGCTAGAGGTACTTCTTTCGTTAGGAGACTAAATGAAGAAATTGATTCACATTAAGGTTCCAAGGAAAAAGAAAATAGATCTGTATTGCAACATCCAGATTCTGCCTCAGCATAAGGGAACCAGTCAGAAACAAACCTGACAGCAGGAAAAAACAAACAGGTGCAAAGGTGGGGATAAGAATATATTTGTGGAGCAACTGTTTTTCCTCATTGATCTGGATGGGGGGACAGACTCAGCAGCAAGATACATGTTTCTCCCACTGTTGTAGTGGTGTTGTGATATTTTTTATTTCTTTTAAAAATAGTTCCTTATATTATTTTAGGCTACAGTCAGTAAAAACAAGCACTTCTAAACACTGCTGCTGACAGCAGTTCTCTCCTGGAAGAATTTGGCACCTGTAGCTCACTGGACAACTGCACATTTTCTTCTTAGTGCAGTCATATTAACACCGTTCAGTTTTGTAAACACTTGATCCTGTCATTGAGGGAAGGTGTATCATAAAGTGAATGGGATGTGGACCCTTCCACTGTGCTGCACTGCAACACACTCAACCTAATAATCCAGAAAATCTCCCTTCTATCCCACGGTACTCATCCAGCAGCACCCAGATATTGGAACTGAAATAATTAGCGGCATACTAATCTAAATGTCACATTATTCTATCTGTTTTTAAAATAGAAAAATTGAGATAGGAATCGCTGAATCTCTGTCAGTGTATCTTTATAATATAGACATAACAAGTATATCACAGTTTCACAAATTTCTGGATCATCTATTCTGTAAATATGAATAAGCACAGTTTCTGGATACAAAGGTTAAAAGTATTGACTGTGTTTTTCTGTGAAATATTAAAAGTAAAACACCACAATAATATTCTTTGACTAGTACTACCAATACTGAAATATGTGTAGCAATATACAGCTCTACAGCATTTATGAGTTTATACAGATCTTCTCCAGGCTAACATGCAAGTTTAATGTTAACTGGAATTGTATTAAGTTTCTTTGATTTAACATTCATAGCACAAAACCAAAACTAATAAAGACTGAAAAATTTTAAAAAAGGGTTTTGCTAGTATTTCTGTTATTAGTTCACAGGATTTGCAAAATGGAAATAGACCCTTTTTCACTTATCTTGCACAGAGCCATCTAGAGCACTGGTGTTTAAATACAGTACTAGGAAGGAGAGAAGGATTGAACCTGTCAACAATATCAACGCCACCTTTCATTTCACAATCTAAAAATAGAAACATGAAGAAATAATTAAAATTCACCAACATGTACACAACAATAATCAGTGCTAGAAGGAACCAGAAGATTAGTTCCCTAGGAAGTAACATTTTCACTAAACCAAAGACTCCAACAATTTGCTTGCTTATAATAAAACCAGTCCCTCCACAGTTACTGTGAAGCAGCATTGCTAGAAATTGGCTCTTTTATGGGTTTGTGCAACAGGAATCAACAGAGTGAGCTACTAGAACCATGAAGCTGTATATTTCTTACACCCTTGCACCATCCCACTTTTGCTACACTAATTCTGATGGGAAGAGTTCCTTCACTCTGCTGAATCACTGGCACATTTCTCATAATCATGCCCTTGGTGGGCAATGGGGTATGTACATGCTCTACAACACAGTGTCCAAGTTGAAGGAAGCTCTTTAAATCAATAAACTAACATATGTGCTCCCACACAACGATACACCCCTAGATGAACACACTGTGTTCTAACAACAACAACGACAAAACAATAAAACCCAAACAAACAAACAAAATAAAAATAATAAAAAAAAATTGCCGTAACAGGGTTTTTGCTCTTTGCATTGCCCGTTTTGAGAACTTCTCCATGGTAACTTGCTCTTTTCTCAGTCAACATGATACATCATGTTTCAATTCAGCAGATGTTTCCTCTTATTCTTTTCTCCAAGATTCATTATTTATTCTACATTAATGTGTATTGCATTTTATCTGCCATCTGTTAACCTAAGCATATAAAATATCAAAATTCTTGTATACTTATCTGCAACTTCCCTCAGAATTTAGTTAGTGTTTCTCCTAGTCCAACTCATCTGCTTTTTAGGGATAAATCCTGCAACCACTGCCCAGGCTGGGGAGGCCCTATCCACACAAGGAATCAAACATGTTCACAGCAACACCAGGGACAACTCATCATTACTAAGGGCTCCAAACTTGCCCATTGAGGACAGCAGCGCTTTCATGCTTACCTTCATTATTTCTCAGCCAATATGAAACAGAGCAGCACAGCTTTGAGAAACACTCATATATGTCAGAACCAACAATATAATGGGAATATGAATAGCATTAGTGTCTACATGGATAGCGTGCATGAGGATTTCTAGCTTATTTAAAAAACTCTCACATAATGAGTAGTCTGGTTTCTAAACTTCATGAACCTGAAGCAAGATAAAGGAATGGACTTACACTCTGATAACTATTAAACGTAAAATACAGAAGCAGTCCTGTCAGCACAGAACGGCACAGAAAGACTCTTCCTCTGATTTCTGAGTACCATAATCACTTAATTCCTAAAGCACTTAATTTAGATGAGGTGGGTTGAAATTCTCTCAGGAAAAGAAAAAAGCATTTCACCAAAATCTCACTTCCAGTGCAAGCACTTTAATCACCATGTTCAAGAAGTGACATTTAAGATAAACCCCCTCCTCTGTGTTCCCCTATTAGATAGCAAAACCTGTAAATGCCAGGGGATCCTCTTACCACCAGCTAGCCCCATTTCTGATTCGCCCAGCAGGCTCCCCTGCATTTCAACAGCTGCATCTCCCCTCTGCACCCAAAACATCAGGATACCAATTTCTGGTGGCTCCTGTTGCAACAATTCATCTCTCTGGACTTTCACAGAAGGAGGACAGGTGGTAATACTCAGCACAGCTCCATGTTATGTTTGTTCCAAGCATCAGCTAGGAAGACAAACACACTGATGGAGAGCTTGGAGAAAGACCTGACACTCAACTTCCAACTTATCAGCTTTATTAATGAGCTTCCCCTGCAGCTCTTCAACTCATAGGGTCTAACTCTGAATGCAAGAGATCCTCTAAGCAGCAGCCTCCTTAGGAAGGACAGCCTCACAAATACCAGCTACTTCTTGCCAGACTTTCAGAGGGTCTCTGGTCATTGTGTGGCACTGAATATCAGTACCGTCCATAGCTTCATGAAGTCAAACATAACAAGAAACAGGCTACCACATCCTGCTACTATAATTAAAGCCACTAAATGCTTCTCCCAAGAGAAGCATCAGGGAGAAGCCAATGAGTTCATCAGATGAAGAGTAACATGCTACACCGTGAAAGGCAGCAGCTTTCCCGCCATCCTGGCATCACCAGGACCACCAATGGGAGGGAAACTGGAGTCTTCAAGTAAACCTAGGAGCTCTTATCACTCACTGTTTCTCGGGAACAAAGCTCCATGTTTGGCTTGGAACCACAACTGCACATCACTTGGTAACAGGGTGAAAAACTCCAGAGAAAGAGCAGCAATTCAAGGCAGTAGGTCAACAATCCCCACTGATTCTGGCAAAATGTTATGTTTGAGCTTGCTGAATTTTGCTGAGTAAAAACAAGTCCTGTGCAAAGGATAAGGGCTCAAAGCAAATTCCAAATGTTACCCTGCTACTTTTCATGAAACTCTCTGTTATGTACATGATTAAGCAAAACCCACATTCACAACACAAAGACCAAGGAAAAGAAATGGCACAAAATAGATCTTAGTATAGGAGGGAGAGTATTGGCATTAAAGGCCAGAACCGACATAAATGGTGAAATATATCTTTTAATGGGAGACAGAAGGTTTATCTCCTAAGCAATCGGGCTTTAAAACCGGCATGAAGACTTGTAACAGAGAGATATAACAATCTGTAAAAGCTTCTATCATCTACCACAGCACTTTGTCTCTTTCCAAAGAGAACCTGGGAAAAAGTCTGCTTCTATCTATAAACCTTCTAAAATAATCTATTAACCAATGAGATGAAGACAAGCACCTGTATTTCTTTTCTTCCTATTCACTGAATGCTCTGATCTAACTGAAGACACCTTGGACAAAATAGAAGTTTGAAGTTTGTCATTGAAATGAAGCTACATTTCAGCTATTGGCCACAAAGAACGAATGATTAAATTAGTATTTCATTTCAAGCCATGCTATAAATCTCTTCACATTATCAGAAAATGAGCATACTGTAGAAAAAGTTTCTTTTCACTAAGTATATTGTATGCAGTTTTCTAAAAATTGAGTTGCTACAGAAGTTAACCTTCACATCCCTATTTCTCCACTAAATGAAAACTAAACCTGAAATTTTACCCCGGTATCTGAATTTATGTATCTGCAATTTTGAACCATTCAGGTAAAGGTAATCATCAAAAAGAAATAAAGATGCAACATATTTGTCCCAAGAGTGAAGCCACCCAACCACCCCCAGCTGCCAGCTACCTGCCCCCCCTCCTCCTCCTGTGCATGGCTGGGGGGAACGACATGGTTAGTGTCTAGGCTCAAAGCAATCTTGCAGGGAGCAAAGGAAAGGATCAAAGCAGGATTGCCTCTCTTAACATCCAAGAATATTTGCTTAGAGCTGTCTAGTCCAAAACAGCACAACGCTTTCTTTATCAAAGATGCATAACCAGTTTTAACATTCCTACCCATCCAATGCTTTATCTCAGCAGGCAGCTTTCTGGCATATAACCTTTGAGCCTGTCACTCCTAGTCTCGCCAAAAGCAATTCCCCCTCAACAACTACACTTACAGACACACATGATTTTTGCTGGAGGTGCAACACCTCAGAAGAAAAGGAAACACTTATAAACTACTTCTGAAAAACTTCAGATAGAAGAAAAAAACCTTTACCTCTCAGTACAGCAAACAACCACCAAAACCTGTTCAAAGAATTAGAACCAAACTTTTTTTTTTCTTTTTAAATATACATAGTTCAAATACAGTTTGTATAATTCAAGAGGTATGTGTCTTAGTAATACAAAGAATTTTGAGGGAAGCTTTGTAGAAGCTGGAAGTATTTGTTAACCTAGAAAGTACAGAGAAAATTAATTGCCTATCACCTACAGCCTGCACTTCATGGACCAAAAGCTTCACAGAGGCTCTTCACTCTGTCATCCAAAATGCAGAAACACAAATGGAGTTCTTCAGAGGTCCTTGTAGGACACAAAATATCCAATTTAAATGGTCAAATGCTTTCAAAATAAACAACAGATAGAAACTAAGTTTAAAGGGGAAAATTGTGGCTTTGAGGCACAAAATAAATGACACAGCAGTTGGCAGGAGTACACGAGAGATGGAGAGAGATCCAAATACGAGCTATGGCAGAGAAATCTGTGAAGAGTCAGTAGGAGAGAGATTTTTTCAGACATTCCAAAGACCAGAACAGACCATCCACCAGTCTGGAAGTTCCTGAATACGTGACCCAGTTAAAGGCTGGTTCCTGCTCCATAAAAGCATCAGTGATAGAGGCTGAATCTTGCCATGCCACAAAGTCAGTGAGCTGTGAGGGAAGCCCAGAGCTCTACCTACACTGCTCTTCCCAGCCTGGAAAACAAAGCCAAAGGAGGACACAGGTTCTTTTTCCACTAGCAAAGGATATAAGTCTAGACCCCTAAAATGAGTAAGTGACCCTCAGTTACAGATCTATCATTAGATGAACTTAAGAGTGCAACCTCTTTGATGGGGCAGGCAAGAGAACAGTACTGCAGCACCCTCAGTAACCGTGGAGCAGTAATGGTTGAACGCTGTTCAGAGAAAATGACTTGTTATTTACAAAAAATACTTCCCTTCCTCCTGGAAAGCAGTAATTGCTTTCTTTTGCTTTAGAAGGAGGAGGATATTAGACATGCTAAAACTGTATTAAAGTAGTAATGGAACGTTTATAGTTTCATTCGTATGCCAAGAAACATAAAAGGTTCCTAAAGCAACGTTATCTCTTCTCTGCTTTTGTATAATTTTACTCTCCTGCTTTGCCTTTTGCACATAACCCGATGCAGGGTAAGTTAGGCTAGTATTTGTACTACTGAATGCATGCAGGGCCATAAAACAGGCACACGTGGAACCTGAACCAATTTTGCCATGGGACACTTAACTTCAATATTCCCTGAATTGTTACAATTTTTAACTCTGTAACCTTAAAGTTGCATTAGTACAATTTCCTGCATTGAAATATGTAGCCATTTTACACAACTTAACATGTCTTCTTGTAAACATCATCATTTTTATCATTCCTCAGGCAACCCATCCCTCCCAGCCTTCAAGCGTCAACATCTAACAATGAGTGCTGTTTTTGACAGGCTGCTTTGTTCCTTGTTCAGATTTATCATTACATGAGTGTTTAGCCCCAAGGCAGCATCTCAGTCACATATCCATTTACTTATGGTCTACAAGAACTTGCAAAGCCTTGCCTGGCATGCAAAGGAACATAGCAATTGTTTCACATGAGTTCAAGGGAGGAAAAGAAATTCCCTCATTTCTTTCACGTCGTCACTCATGATCTACAACTTGCATCAAACATTCTAAATAGGCTAAGACTAGAGTTGTTATAATTAATGTCATAAATTTAAAAGGGTTGTATCATACTTATGATCATAGATTATAACATATGATTATAGTTGCATATGATAAAAAAAATACATTTCTAATAGGTGTTTCTTAATGTGTTAGACATCATCACCAGTAACATCTAGACATCACAAAACTGCATTTACAAGTGTACTTAGAGGTTTTCTAGAAGACAAAGCTTAACCGAAAGGTATATAAAAAAAGGTCTTCTTTCCCTTCATCTCATTTTGCTCACATTCCGGAAACTTGTGTTTCTCATCTTGTGTAGAACAGATCCACTGAAATACACATGATTTCAGGCTAGGGCCATAATACATTGTGTGTATAAGGTGGTTTATTTTAATGTTTATACATAATATGAGTGGAAAAAAGAAAGAATGAAAGAGCAGGGAATAACCCAGCCATAACACACCTGGGACTGGGAGAGTACTGGGTAAACATACATTAGAATTTTGTTGCCAAAGCTTTCAGTGGAAGATATCATCCCATTGACATCCTTCTAGCACCACAGAACTACCCTTTAATTTGGCATGATCCGTCAGGAGGAGTAGGGAATTATGTACAAGACAGGGTAGCAACAATAGTTGTCACTTTACTGATCCATAGGAGTTTCATGCACTTTCTCATCTTTTTGCTGTCCATCAGCTCATGGACATTGCTATGACCTGCTAAGGAAAAGCACAGCTGTCCTAGAGGTCTATCTCAGTTCATCACGTAGATATTCTGTCACAAAAGGCACAGCATGCCATGTAAAACCATTAACAGTAGCTCTTGCCCAGTTAGATTAAGTTCAGAAGCGTGCTGCAGGCCTGGAAAGCAAGGGAAGATGCTTCAGACATGCCAAATGATAGCTCTGTTTTGCAGCAGAGGCTCTAGAGATGACCTCAAAGTCAATCAGAGGCACCAGCTGGATCTAGACTGTCTAGCTGGTTTTCCTACAAGTTTTATAACTTGTTTATAGCTTGTTTTGTCCACATGAAATCATTACTTATTTATGATATATAGACTGTCAAATAGGGGGCCTTTGTGGATAAAAGGGTTTTGTACTGCTGACTGACCTACATTCCCATGAATAAAGTTTCTTTTCCTTTCAAGTTGGTAGTGGTTGAAGGAAATATCCACAGTGTACTGTGTTTGGGAAAATAAATTAAACTGATTCTCTATTCCAATACAGCTGGAAATTTTTTCTGAGGTTGGATTTGGACATAGGATTTTTATTATTTTCAATTTAGTTCAAAAGTGGAGGGCATTATTTGCTGAGGAATTCCCTTCATAAGATGAATTCAGATAATCAAATAGATCTGAAGAATAAGTATTGGTGGGTATTGTTTAGGGTACCTAAATAAAAAGGGTGCTGCAGGACCAGCAAGCAGGATGTAAGTAAAGAGCCAAGCAAGCGGAGCTTGAGTGGCCATGGAAAGCCACCCATGCTACTGCTGTGCTCCTCAGACAGGAACCATCTTGCTATCCACCAACACAGTGCTCCAATCCTGCTAGAGCATCTTTTGTAGCCAGTCAACAAAGCAAGCAATTCCTGGCCTGTGAAGTTAAAAATATCCCTGACCTGAAAGAAATGACTCAGTTCTTTGGCTTTTGCAAGAAGCCAAAGAAGAAGAAATGCAGAAGCAGGAGGTTTGCTCTTAATGAGCAGTCTTCAGTACCAAGAGAGTTTGTGCAAAGGGTGACTCACTGGGTGCTATTTTTTAAAGCATCAAGATAGAAATTCAGAATGTTAACTTAATAACCTTGTTTACTGAACTCTTTATAGAGTTTCTAAAGTGGATTTTTTTACTCTCTGGTTTACTGATATCTCATATTTTGAAATGCTTGAATATTTATTAAATATCATTCATTTGTAACTTGTTCTACCAGTAGTCATTCACACCTACATCACCCTTGAAAAGTTCTTGTGACACAAGTCAGTGATCACTAGTCCAATAATATCCAAAGGGTGGAGAGAGTAACATCTAAAAAATTATAACTTTACCATCATTGCACTTTCCTACACTTAACTCAGTAGACTGTGTAAGACAAAACTATTTTTCTGTAACACCAATTGTGTTTACACCACAAATTTCACCTGGAGGGCCAATGCAGGGAAATCCCTCTACGCACTGGGTTTTTTTTACTGCGTGTATTAAGTGGGCTTAAAGAGGCAATGGTGCTACTGAGGATATATACAGTTTTTATTTTCCTTTACTAAGATATAAAAACCACAATGGCAATTTTACTC
>WUAM01000431.1:85926914-85951516 GCA_024336885.1 Actenoides hombroni | reverse complement strand
CAATGGTGCTACTGAGGATATATACAGTTTTTATTTTCCTTTACTAAGATATAAAAACCACAATGGCAATTTTACTCCCTCTTCCCAATCTCCCTCTATAATCATTTAGCTAGTACTGTGATTCAAATGACATATTTTCTGTGGGCCTCACTTTTTTTTTTAATTATTATTTTAAATCACACCCCTTTTCTTCCTCCACCACTTTTATTCCTTCCTCCCTGTCTATCACAATTCCTATGTGCTAGTTTCTCACTTTGGCTGAAATTAAATTTTTCCTTAAAAATACTTTCTTCTCATAAGCCTTTTAGTCCCAGACTACTATGAAAGGAAAACTACTGCAAATTAATTGAACAAAACTGCACTACCAAAGACCCTATGTCTGATCTCGAGTCTCTTTGTTTGGAGATGGACAAAATCTTGCAGATCACATCTCTGCAGACTAAATCCTTAGCTTTTTGTCAGAGTGATATCCTGGCATACTATCAGGCTAAAAAAACATATTCAAGCCTTGTTCATACATTATTTCCCAATAAAATACATTTACATTATAATTTTTTTTTTAAGTTACTATTATTTATAAAATGAAAGTACATACAATTGATCAAACAGAAACCTTAATGTGGAACTGATTTTTACTTCTTGATTAATAATGATGAAATTTTAATGCTGAGATGCAACAAAATAATTGAAAGCACCATATTGTTCACAGACCCCAATATAAAAATACACATCAGGGTCTACTATTTCACTTAATATATTATCAACTCAGGTAACTCTTTGGGCACAATATTTAAGTATCATTTCACAATACAATGCCATGGACTATTACTTTTACCAACATGTATATTTCAGTACATTATAAATGTTTCACAAATGAAATAGTAATTTTACAGCAAGTAATGTTACCCTCAAATAGCAAATTTTGCTCTTTTTTTTATTATTATTTCAGTGAATCACAAAATAAGTATCTTCGAATGATTGTACTACGCTCACCCTTGGCTCTTGAACAAGCATGGAGACACACACTTGATTAGCTTCTCTCTTTGATGTTGGTTTTAGTGTCTGTAGGCATCAGTGCAGGGAAATGAGAAGCATCTGCAGAACAGGAACATCCACTCTTTGCTGCTGCTTCTCTTCTTGACTTCATCCAATTTAAAAGAAATATGCCAGCTCCACTCCTTTACTTGTCATGACCTGGGCAAGGAAGGCCCAGTAAGACTGTCCTCGAATGACAACAATGTAGTTAATAATGGAAAAATGCAATTCATTTTCCTGGACACACTCAGTGTGCGCTGGTGAGAACAGAGGGCAAGAACCAAAACAGGCTGTGTGCAAATCAAGTGATGGTCATTCATCAACGCTGGTATTCTCTTGACAGAAAACCCCTTTTTCCCATCCTGCCATTTTCCCTTCCTTTCCACACATACATATGACAACACCCCCAAGGTCAAGATAAAAAGACATAACCAAGCCCTTCCTTGATAGACATCAGAGAAGCCAGAAATGTCTCCAAGATGTGCCTCACGACTATTCCCTATCTAAAGGGAACAACACAGAAAAAAAGAAAAAAAAAAAAAGGATAAAAGATCCTATTTAAGAAAACTCTAGATAGCACCAGTTTAAGTATACAGTTATTGCAGTCGTCTATGAGAAGAGGTGCAAGTGATGACTAGTAACTTGCTGATGAGACAAGGGAAGCCACAAAACCACTACATGCTAAGAGCTCCTCTGTGAGCCCAGAGGTAGCAGAAAGACAAAGAGACAAGGAAATAAAATGCAAAGGTGAAACTTAAAATCTACTTAAGCTGTAGGACAGACATAACTCACTCATTATCCAGAACTACCTAATCTCCAAGGCACTAAAATTCAATAGGTGACTCCTTCCTTGTGTTCCTAGGAAAAGTTCCCCATGCATTAACCTTAATTACCCACACATATGCTTACGGTAGATAGGCATCTGCTGATCAGCTGTGCTCCAAGACATGCAGACTCCAGCAAACAGCTTAAGTCATTTAAAATGCTGAAAAATGACATGTGGCCAAGACTGAAGTAGTGGCAGCAATGATGGAAGCACATGCAAGCATTTTATACTTTCAATCCCTGGACAAGCACTTTAAAAGAAAGTACTGTCTTGGAAACATGGATCAGATAGAGAAACACACCAATCCCTACATTGGATCCTGGCTCCACTTTTGTTTGTTTCATGACTGTTGAGTTCTTGGCTGTGGAGTGGCCCCAACTCAAAGAGCAGAGAGTGCTTACAGCTTCCCTCTCCCTCAGCTGAGATGCTCACTGTCATGGTTCAGGGTCAGGGCGGCCCCTTAGACCTATAACAGACACTCCCTGTTAACCCCCCTCCATCTCCAAAGGAGAAGGGAAAGGGAGTAAGGGAGAGAGACTTATCAATTAGAAGAGGTAACTAGAACAGCTTTAATGAAAGTTAAAATAATAACTATAATAAATGGAATACATACAAATATATACAAAACCAGTTTTGAACCCAACCCCCCCAGTGGCCATTACATCACCATCACCACTGATGCTGTGGACCAGGCATCGGGCGAGTCCCAGACTGGGCCCAGCAGCAGATGGGTGCTGTGTTGAGGAGCTGGATTCTGGTACCAAATTGAGGAAAACACAGATCATGATCGAAGGCAGAACAGACAGAGTCCTCCTCGGAAGAAACCGGAAGAGGACCCGAGACAAGCCAGCAAAGCAGGACAATAGGGACAAGACCCTCCTGATCCCTCAGCTTTATACCAAATATGGCATCTATGGGCTGGAATCCCTCGTTGGTCAGTTTGGGGTCATCTGTCCTGGCTGCTCCTCCCCGCAGGTGCAGCCTTTGGCTTTCTGCACCCCCCAATGTGGTACACAAGACCCAGCAGTGCCCTTGGTCTGCACACCAGCCCTTGGTACTAACTCTAAACATGGGGTGTTATCCCTGCTGGAAGCAGCCGCTGCCTGGGAAAAACAGGCTGCTCATTTCAGAAAGCACAGTTAGAAGAACTGAGCTGAAAAGTGAAATCACTGAACAGAATTAGCTCTGTTCTCACTCAAACCAGGACACTCACACAAGGCGCGGCAGGCAGACAGTCATTCAAGTTAAACCGTATGGATCACTTCCCTGAGGTACTTGTGCTCCTTACACAGTTGACATATCAAGGCAAAAACCTAAGGCAAGCAGGCAGGTTTGCATGATGCATGTCTCTATCAACGACCCATAGAACGCAGATAGTTACACTGAACTGGATAGTGGTGGATCACCCTACTTGAAAAGGCACCTAAAATTTTGGTGAGACATTTTAAAAAGAGACTAGATGTCATCCCATGAAACGCCCATGGAGCCCCAGGAGAGCTGAGTTAAAACAGCTGTGCTTCACTCCATATTTTTATCTTTAACTATTTTAACATCTGATACAGATGTTAGTGTTATTTATCCCTGCTTGCACAAATTTAATGTGTGCTATATGATAATTGTCTTGTGGGAAAATAACTTTTTTTAATATATATTAATAAATGTAGAATAAAGGTGAGGGACTCTGAACTACTTTACCCACAGAAACTGACTGCTTGACATTCTTTTCTAGGTCACTAAGAGAATATTAATTAAGAATCTCATAAAGATAAAACATTGATTGATTTATTTATTTTACTGCAGATTTTGGACTGAGTTTTCAGAGCAAAAGCATACAAGTAGTTAACTGAACTAAGATTTTCTTTAATTTCTACTGAAAATGAGATATAATTACAAAATACTATGAAAAGAGGGAAGTAAAATTGTTTCCACCACCCTCAAAAAACCTCAACAAAACAACAAGAAAACCAACCCTTAGTTTTACCAGGAGACATAATCTGTTAGAGGACTAGTGAGGCAATGCAGTCACGTCAAAATAACCGTTCTTGCCTTCATATCTGAATTTCAGGTTTTGTGTTGAATATGCAATTTATAGCCATTGATCTTAAAATCAAAGAAAGAAGAAAAAAAAACCACTAAATAATAAGAAAAAAAACCAAGTAAACACTTTCCAAAATTCTCATTCTTTCACCTTGCGTTCACAAGCCTAGGTGTGTAAGTAACTCAGTTTTAATCACTACCTGAACTAGTTCATCACATACCTAATTTACACATGGTAGAGAAAATGGCTTATTAACAACCTCTTTCGCATGCTGCCAACCACAAACCTTTCATCCCAGCAACTCAGATGCTGAATAATAGTTCCTTTAAATAAGGAACTAACATGAAACTCCAAAGCATCAAAACAACTTGCAAAAGGATTATCTATTACAAAAGCTAATCTATTCACAGTAAGTAGTGGGTTGTTTGTTGTTTTGTTTTCTTTTAAATCTCACCATTCAACTCAGTAATTACAAGAGACTAACACATCTTCTTCAAGGTAAAGTCTAGATTGACTCCTTCATTTGTTGGGAAAAAACACAACTACATAATGTCTATTAGGCCTACATTTAGCTTTAAAGAAGGATGAGACCCAAGTGCTGGGCCTTGTTGCACCTGGCTTCTCCACACCCAGTGAAGACGCTTAAGGTTACTTTACATCAAGGGAGGAAACTCAGCTTGTGAAGAGCAGAACCCACAGACACCAGCATATTCAGTGGGGACAAGTCTAAACCAGCAGATAGGAAACAAGAGGACAGAGGAGGAGCTTATACCAGCCTTTCCTCCATGCACTCCAGCTTTTTCACCTGAAATGATTCCCTTCTGCTACAACAAAGCTACAGACCAGCAATGATGCAGGAGGCAGAAGGAGTAGCTTCAAAGACCCTCCTCTGCCAGGTCTAGCTTGAACCACAGCCTAAACCAACCAGACCAAGGTTTCACGAGCTTGCTGTGAGGAATGCTGACACAAGGTCTCTTGGTGAACTAACTACACTCTGCAACATATATCGACATGCTTCATGAGAGGGAGAGAGAAGAATGATGCTCTAAACCAAGCAGTTACCAACACCTACCCAAGAAGAAAGAGGCCTTGCTTTAAATTTCTGCTAATATTCATTTTATAAAACACCTTAATAATTTGTGTGATGAAGGTTTTTTAAGTGAATAGTCCTATTAAGTTCACATAAATTTGGAATGTGAATGATGGCTGAAGGACGAAAGAAAAATCTAGAAAGCGTTTCCCCCATATAATGGTATTTCAGTTATTTGCAACAACTTTATCTGCAGTTTTGTCCAAAGTATAGATAAACACAGGCTTCTGCTAAAAAACATTGTTACAAAGTAAAATGAGTTCTAGCTTCATCTCCTGCTTAATCTCCTTCACTCTGCTGGTAGACTTTCTACATCCCTAATGCAAGTGAGGAATTGCAGCAGATCCACTGAGCCGCATGAACTGCATTGATGAGGCATAAACTCACTCCAGGATGTTAATATTTACTCCTTTTTTATTATTATTATCATTTATTTTATGCTGCAATCTTTTATGTCTACTTACATTTATTTACAAATGTTTTTCAAATCCTTATATTAATTACATACTTAAACACAACACTGCACTGGAAAATGCAGACACAGTTACAGTAATTGAAGTACACTGTCGGCAACCATTTATGCACTTCAGTGAGCCATAACTCTGTTTTCTGCATTAAAAGACAGACAAATATACAGAACCAATCCTGAAAAGATGCTGAATGGCTCAGCTCCATTTCTGTCACCTGTTGGACTCAGAGTCCAACATTAAAATAGATATAATTTGAACAGGCAGATGCAAGGTGTGATTTTATGCAGTAAATGGCATTCACCTTCTAGCGTTCTCATTCAAAACATGTATTATTTTGTTACTATCCAAAGTTAAAAGGTTAAAAAATTATTCTTTCTTGCAACAGCAGAGTGAATCCTGCTTGCTTACACAAATAACATTGAGATCTCTTCAAAGGAACCAGATATGTTGTTGCAACTCTGCTCTCCTTAGATGCTCAGCATCAAGCAGCTGCACAACAGGACACCAAGGGTGCCAAAAATCCCTAAATATCATTGATAAAACTCTGACCAGCCCCAGGGATTCACAATGAGAACTTAATTCAATTTAGAGAGGTCTCAAGAACTAAAATTTGGAGAGGTTTCAACCACTCGGTCCCTGACACATGGTATTATTTAATATTTTTGTTTTAAGTATGCTTTTACTTCACATAGGTGAACATATGACCTCAGCTTCTGCCGCATAATTTTAGCCTGCTGGCAAGTTAGCATCAGATAAGACATAATCAAGTGTGAATTACTTCTTTAGTATTATTTTTGCATTGTTTAAAACATTTTTACACTACTTTTTCTCAGAAAGTAATAGAATAATTTGTGATCCATAGAAATAGATAACATTTAGTGTATGAGATGAGCACTAAACACTAGATTTCTAACTTTCTAAGTAAAAAATATCCTAAATCCTGATTCAATAAGTTGTTTAAAATTTTTTCTTTAAAAATTTTGTTTAAAAGATGTTTTCTTAGCTTTTAAGAAAAGTGATAGAAGAGACTAACATTTATGTTATTAAACACTTCTACAACAGGCTTACCTGATAAAAGTTACTGTCATTACTATCAGAACTGCTCCTGTCATCAGTAAAAGCACAACTGAGATCTCAAACTGCCACCTTCAGTTAACTGTGCTAAAATATAGACAATTGGTGATCCATTTAGAATATTTCAGAAAAGCTGTGACATTGCTAAGCAGCCTTTTTACATAAAGATTTCTGGGAACCATGAAACCTTGTGCCATCTTTTTTCATCCATTATTTGAAGCCATTTTTCCCCTTCGTGGCCATGAGATAAGCTGCAGACTATGTTGGCATAGACTACAAGAGGCTGCTACAGTTGAGGCACACGATTGAACCAATACTGCTATTTTTTCCTTCCCCCCCCCCTTTTTTTTTTTAAAGGACAATTGTCTGAACAGGTTTTGCAACACCAAGTCAGCAGCATGTAAACATGAATAACTGGTATCTATATTCCAGTTAAGTCATTAGTAACATGAACTAGGTATCAGTCATGAAGTACTTTCTGAAACTTAAGAGCACTTCAAGAGTAGATAAAACAAAGACCATTAATCTGTCTCTATATACTATGTTAGCATATGTTTAACAGTTACATGAGGAAATTTTACTGACTTCTGCTGTTGTAGGGATACTAATAATATATTTTTTTAAATACATAAATAATACAGCCCCATATATAGATACATAGACACAGATATATAGGCCCAGCCTTCAAAGCAGTCATCACATGAGATCACAAAATCTGGTCAAACACTTTCAAAGAATTTCAAAGCACTTCACTTTAACTTTAGATCTTGTGCTTTCTTGAAAGACTAATTTTGAAGTATCAGCTAATCAGAGGCCTTCCTCTTCAAAAAGTAAAACAGTCGCTGTCCACCATCATCTGAACTTTTTCAACTGCATCTCATATTCACATATGTAGCAGATACAAATATTTGCTTCCCAATAAGCCTAGCATAAATTATAGGAAATGGGAGTTGTACTTAAAAGAAAGTAAAAAGTTATTACTTTATTTACAAGCAAGTTTTAATCTTTTACATTAGAAATAGAAGTGCATGTAAATAATTATAAGCAACGTTTGTTCAGCAAGAATGGTCAGCTCCTAAGAACAAAAACGTGAGAATGCCCAAAGCCAAAAAATAAAAGAGTGGCTTAGAGGATTAGACTCGCTGAATGACCTGAGGGTTTATTGAAGGCACAGAGCAATAACGACACCAGAGAGTGTCTATAGTATTATATTGGTGCCCTAAATGTCTGAGCAAAGAAAATCCCATGCAAGGAAAGACATGACAGGTTGGATCCCTCTCTATTTCTCTCTCTCCCAAAAAAAAACCCAAACCATGCTCACTCACTAATTATTTTCTAATTATCTCCTCAGAACCAGAAGGAAAATCTGCAGATGGGAAGTTTACTGCAGCCAGGTTAAGCAGAGGGGCTCAGAGTTGGCTGAGTTTCTTTCTTTTTTTCTGAGGAAATTCTCCTCCAATTCCTCTCCCCACCTCCTCTTTTATCGCCAGCAACCTCTTTCAAGTCCTTGTTTGGATACTTCACCTCAATGTTTTCCTTATGTACTCCAGACTGTGATCAAAGGCCCTTCGGTATCCCCTTTGTAGGCAGGATCCTCTCTGCTGCTGCTGACAGCACTGACTGGGGCTGCCTCTCCAGAGAAGGCAGCAGAAAAGTTAAGAGGACCCACTATTATAACAAATAAAAACGCTGAAAAATAATGCATGTTTTAGACACCACTACTCTTTTTCCCCTAACCTCGCTGTACTTATTCATAAAAGTCAACAATGCTGTCCCCTGGTAACCTCTGAAAACGGTTTATAGAGCAAGATCTTCTGCTAAAGCCAAGAACAGGAAAGAAATTTTTAAAAACTTAAATAAATTGCTTCTTCTCTGTATACATCCTATCTGTTAGCACGTTCAAATATTAGGTTTTTACACACAGACTTCAAAAGTTCATTTTTGCCCCTGCTGCTTGCCGTGCCTTTGCATGCTGTCGTACAGCAGCTCCCTTATCTCAGCTCAAAGCTGGTCTGTGGTACTGGGGCTGAGCTCAAGAGGCGGCAGCCTGGCAAGCAGTCTGTCTGTCTTGCAGCTGAAACTGGGATAGTTCCCCAGCGAGAACAGAAAAGAACAAAGGAGTCTGTAATGCTACGAGAGGACTACAAGGAAACACAGGAAGGATCTCATTCTTGTTCGGAGACAACAACAACAAAAAAATCCCATCAAAACACTGAATTTACATTTTTAAGCAGTTTCTTTGTTGCAGCCCAGCAGTCAGAGCAGCAACACAAGCAGACCTCAGGAGATGGCACGCAATAGGATATCTTGCACAAAAACTAAATACATAAAACTTACCAGCACTACTTTGTGCTTCTTTTGAAGCCAGAAAAATAACAAGTAGTGCTTTCAAAAGAGCATAAATAACTCATGTGTCCAAACTCCACGAAGTTTCAGTGAAGTTAACCGCTTTCCTTCTCTTGAGGCTCCTCTTACCCACACAGTTATTCAAAAACTTACTGCAAGTGAAGCAAATCATGAAGATCAATGAGGGCTAGATTCAGAACTACTCAGGAAACATTAAAATCATTAACATATTTAGTTCTACCTTGAGACAACAAAACCAAATTACTGCTGAAATTCAGAGCTGGTGCGGAAGCTCTGCATATAGTGTACTCACGTGTCAGGGCTTTGGCAGGCAGAAGGTGCACCAGAAAGCTGTCCCTGCCCACATCACCTATTAATCAACCAGATTCGTATGAGAATGAGGAACCATCCAGCGAGATGCAAAGTTCCTGAGACTGCATTTTGCCTTTTTTTCTCAGCAAAAGAGGGTGGATAACTCTGTAAAAACGTGTCGTTCCCCCTCTGGTTTCCACCACCGCCGCTAGGACTTTGCAAATGAAGACTCAGTGTGTATAGATTTAATCTCCACTGGGCATTTGCTTTATTCCCCTGACTGTTCTTACAAAGCAGACACAGTGAAAGCGACTGCTGACTCCTCTGTCTGGGCATTAGCACCGAGGCACCAGCGACCAGGTCAAGAGACACAAGTTATGCACCAATAAACTATTGTGCCACTTCCAGCGTGAGGCCACTTAAACTGCATCTAATCCCATGGTTTTGCATGCCCGACCGAGACAAAGCAGGCAAGGCTGCACCTAAATGCTCCCTTTCCCTTTAAACATAAAGAGGAGTTTCCTGATCTAAACCCAGGGATTGAGTCTGTTGTGCAGCTTCATTTGACGCTATCTTGTTTTTCCTACTCAGAAAATCAGTGCTTACAATGTGCCAAATACACTTCCCCTGTGCCTAAGTACAAGGGAGATTAAAAAAACTAAAATGGTCAAAATATTCTCTCATCCCCATTGAATACGGGCTGCCAGTGCTGCACAGAAAAGCACTGTTGGTGAGGATGCACTCCCTTCCCTGGACATTCCTGACAGCTAGGATATATTAAACATTTTAAATTATTAAAATCTCCAGGCACCCCATGGACAACCCATGCGTCTCCATACCTCATAGGTCATGCCCTTAAAATCCGTAACAAAGGCCAGCAACTTCAATATTCCAAATATCCAATAAAAATGAAAGATTGTAGAATGGCATCCAAAATGCTCCTTGTCCTCGGGGAGGCAAGGTCAGCATGGGCCTTCCCTCACTAAACACACTCTGCTTTCATAACTCTCATTTATGTAGACTATATGAAATCAGCTGCGTGCTAGATTTAAAACCCACATTTCATCTTAACCAAAAACATAAGTGGAGGAGAAATAGAAAAGGATCTTAACAGCAAATGGTAAAGGCATTCATAGGTCACAGTATATTCATTTTTTATTATTAAAATTCTCGAAGATTAAGAATTGGAATAACCTGTTACACTATCAACATCAATTAAGTGTCCAAACTCAGTTTCTAGATGCTGCATGGAAGCACACACTCACCAAGTGCAGGAGAGACTTATATTCACCTAAAGCAATGCAATGGAATTATTTTAAAGTGCAGGGCTTTGGACAATTTTTAATAAGATTAGTCGGTCACACTGTAACAAGGAATTGAAATAAATGGAACTTGCAGCAAGCTGGAGCAGGGCACTTTAGGCATGAGGCTGTACACACATAGCCATGTACATAAATGTGTCTGTGTACTGAACTTAATTTATACAAGATCCTACCCAAGCGAAGCAAATCTATAAAATGCTTTAAAATTAACCTGCTGTAATTTCCAGTGGGTAAGGCTGAGAAAGGTAAAGAGGTTTGCTCAAATAAGGTTCTCTTTTCCTCTTCGTTACAAACCAATGCAACTTGTACCTGGCCATGGAGGAAATTCAGAAGACAATTTCAAAGGAGAACAAAAAGATGGAGGGAGAGAAGGGGCACCATTATCCAGCTAGTGCCTCACACTAGCACAAAGTCAGCAGCAGAAGCCAAGCACTCTTGTGACAGGATTAATCCTGACCATAGCCCCCCACCATCCTCCTCCTCTGAAGCACGTGGCCATGCAAAGAGGATAGTCATGGGAGCAGGCATCAAAATATTTAACAAATGGCATCAGTTCTATCACTGTATCACAGAGGAGCTTGAAATCCACTGTGCAAGTCTGTCAGACTTTGTGCATCTCAGATGAACTGATACAAGGACAGGGAGAGGTGTAGCGGTTATGTTATCACCAAAGCACTGGGGAGAGGGGGAGCCAAAGATGTTTCTGAAGAACAAGCCAACGACGACTGGTTAACATACATTTGCAGCATCAAGAATTGGAAGGTGAAAGCAACAGTGATACAAAGCTTGGCACTGAGCAAAGGTTAGTTGAGTGGCTCATGGAAGTAAGCACTCTTGCCATTTGTATCCCCACACAGTTTTGCATGATCATCCTACTTTCAAAACACTTCAGTCTTCACAGAAACTTTTTCATAATCTAGGCCATCCTTACATAAACTGTAAATTTGTAGATGACTTTGTGCCTTCCAAGCTATTATTTTCACTAGCTTTTTGAATAGTAAGTCAACACTTGCAGAAATTTATGATTTAAGAAGTTGTTTATTAATGAGAGGTCATCAAGGTTGAGGAGTTAAAAAAAAATTCAACGGTCCAGTTTAATTACATCAAGCACAGGAACTGAAGTGGCCTGAATGCATCTAAAATACTCTGGGGCCTCCTAAATAGAGTATAAGAAAATTCATAAAATCCTTAAATATTGGTATGAATATGCTATGCACATTGAACCTCATTACTATGATTTATAATTTGACAGTAGCAATAAAATAATTGTCATTTTCGAAACATTAATAAACAAGCTTACACTAAAAAAAAATAAATACACACATTGGCCAATAGAAAGGAATAGGCAAATAAACTAAGCAGAGATAATAAGAAATTATTACATTTCTATTTTATCACTGTTAGTATTGCATAAACTCTTAATACATAAAGAGTAGACTGGTCCATGTATCTACATGAGGTGCCCTTTGATTATGGAGGCGAGGCCCCTTTTTCCCCCCATACTGAGACAACATCTGTTGGAAACATCTGGAGAAAAACTGTCAGACTCACCAGAGGGCTAACACTAGGAAAGGAAGGATCCCAAACCACAGGAGCACTGTAGTTTAAAGCACTATCATCCAATGGTATTAATGTCACCTAGGTGCCTGTACTAATGGATTATCATAGCATGCATGACACTGGCAAAGCATTCTCCAGTCTTTTCTGGTGAAAAGTTGTCCTTAAACTATAGATACATATTCTTGTGTAGAAAAACTGCTCGAGAAGCCAAAGAAATAGAGACTGTTTCAGCCTACTTGAAGGGTTTAAGAATGGAGATGGCAGTACTCAGGAACACAGGAGCTTCGTGCTTATCTTTTAGGAATTTCTGGGCAAAAAGCACTGGATGAAGGGATTGGCAGAAAAGACCATAAAGCAAAAGCAGAGGCGGGAGGTAATATTTCAAACTGTTTCCCCAAATCACTACAGCCCCAAACCCCAAAGTGACTGAGATATTGAAGTCCTGGGGCTGGAAGAAAATGGTGCTCATGTTGTTTCAGGGGCATGGAGTAGAAGAATTTTGTACACAGACGCTGCTCACAGGATCCTGACCAAGTATGAACTTCAAAACAGGTGGGTTTTTTTTTAACTGGAATACTACATACGACTGCAGAGACAGATTAGGAAAGTCTTAAACCCACCCAATTCAAGATGAGCACCCACTAGGTGACTGCTTATTACCTATACATCACAGCTGCTTATATTCCCACACTTTCTGACATACTTTATTGAACAAGTATACTAATAAAAAATATTGGGCTCCTCTCACCCCCAGTGAAGACAAATGAGAATGTTGTCAGCAGGCTCCTGTATAGTTACTATACAGGAATCTGCAGACTGGAGGGAGAGAAGGAGGAGGAGCTGAAAACCAGACTAAAAGCAATGGGGAAAAAACAAATGTGAGCCTCTTGTGATGAAGGAAAGAGTGGTAGGAACTTACTCAAGACTGCACTGTTTACTGCTGGGCAGTCTCAGAACTGTTATTCAAATCTCAGTTTCCTGAGCAGCTTTACAGTAAAGATAAATATCTAGTGGTATACCTATAAAAATTAATGACATAATTTTTGTGGAAATTTGTTCTTTAAAGTTGTTTTAACATAGTTCATTAAAAATGCATAAGAAACTCATTGCAAATGGGCAATATAACTGGTTTTGCAGCTAATTCCAAGCTAGGTTTCAGGTAAATGAAATATCATCTGGCCTTTGTTTATCTGATGGCTCCCCCTCACTGAAGCACATCAGAACCAACTGCATTATTTACACTCCCCAGTATGAATCAAAGTCCAAAATGTCTTCTATAACAGAGATAAAAGAACAGAGCACAGACATGATCCATCATGCCAGTGAAACACAGTAAAGCTCCAAGCCTAAGCAGGACATCTATCTGCAACATGAAGCTTCCAAAGCCTCCAAAGCCTTTGAAGACTGACGTGGTAATTCAATTTGGTGAAAAAGACCATATATATTATACAGCATACAAAATGAGTTTATAGTTCAGGTTTGGTTTCTAAATATTTAATCATGAAACATCTGAATCAGCAAAACAAGGAGGATGGTTCTCTACATCAACATGTTTTCTTTTTTGTTTTGCATAATATTTAATAAGGACCACATTTATGAATCCCCTCTGCGGATTTGAGTCTCTTTGTGGAATTCAGACCAGAAGTGAGGTAGAAATTGAGAAAAGTTTTCCTACAAAGGGATAAGCCATTTAAAGGATTCCCAAATTATTATTTTTTTACCCTACAGAAACCACTTGAGGAGAGGAACATCAAGCTGGGCAACAGCTACAAAGACCCCTGCCTCTCCATCTGCGATGCAGGGCTGGCACAAAGGCACATTCGAAAGCTTCAAAGGTTGCAAGGGGCACATTAAGGAACATCTGATTTTTGCATATGTATGGAGACAGGAAGTGGGAAGGGAGGATGGCAACACAGAATTTCACTTCATACTCTTCCTTTACAAACACAATGTAAACAGATTACAAAAAGGTGTTTCTTTAGACCTTAAGTGCCATTTGGGAAGCGAACAAGACTTCAGATTCTTGGTAAATAGTCCCACTACTTAAAGAAATGTCCCTGCTAATTACCATATGCCAAAGAGATTACATACAACAAAGATGGGCAAAAAATTTTAAGCAGCTTTTCTTGAGCCAGTTTTCTACAAGACCACAGTGAAAAAAAAGAACAATTATTTGGGGAAAAAAAGAACTATTTTGAACGTAGTAAAAACATCAGTCTCAGCCAGTTAAGTATTACCTTTAACAATACGTCATAAAACCATATAACTTTAAAATCTTCTTTCTTAAATGCCAAAGAGAATACGCTGCAATAAATGTTGATGGAAAGGGGCTGTTGAGTTTTGGCTTGCCTATTAATACTGTAAGAATACATTGCCATGCTTCAATACAGCTTTTGGAAACTGTTCTTATGATATTCCTTCAGAGTTCTATACCCCAAGAAGAGTACAGGTAACTAATACTGGAATATGTTGATTTTTCTGGCAGTAATAGTAGACATGCCACAAGGTCTTCATTATTGGAGAATTTAAATAGATAAAATGCAAGGAGATTAAGAAGGAAAGGAAAATAAAGAGTAAATATTAACACAAAAAAGGGAAAAGAGAGAACGACTATACAGAAAGCATAAAATTGGGATATACTCCTGGATAACAACAAGAAACAATGAGGGGTTGTTTTTTTAAGAAATAGTGTAAACGTTCTCTAACATCTTGTAATTTTTCTTCATGGCATGTAGCACAGAAATCCCTAGTTATGCTGAGATACAAGCTGCATTTCAGAAAGCTTGATATGTTCCTTCTTCCATATAAAAAAAAGATTAAGGACAACACTGAACACAGACGTGTTCACCCAGTAGATTCTTAACTCCTGCTCAGTGCCAGTGTGTGTCTTCCAGAGCTGCATTAGGGGTGTGCAAACCAGGTGAAGAGCAATGTGCATAGTATAGCAGTCTGGTTTGTTAGGTATTTAATGTAGTGGCACCAGGAAATTGTTGGACTGCAGGTGTCTATTTCCATGGAACATATAGAAACACAGCCTAGAAGAGAAGTAACCTTCTAAGGTCAAGGTATTGTTTTAAAATTATCTGCTACTAATTTATTTATTTTTTTACATTTAATTTTAAAATTGTCTACTACTTAAATCAGTGTCCTCTATGCAAAAAACCGTCCTCCTGAAAAGGTGCTTTCTGAAAAATGTGCATCTGGAAAATGCTTCTATTTATAAGCTTAAGGACAAAAAAAAAAAAAAAAAAAAAAAAATTTATTAACAATGCTCAAACCAGGAATGATTTAGAATTGCATCGAATTGCATTAAGAATGCTTTGCAGTTTTATGCTGCTGGCTTACACTTACAGAACCAAGTGCAGCCTTTCTGCTCTGCCAAGGAGCTGAAGGGCATCAGATTTGTCTAAGAATATAGAAGCTAGCAAGTGAAGTCATTTCTACTGAGCATAAGGTGTGCTGAAAATGTTCTCACTGGCTCTCTCTGCTACCCTCTAGTGAATCAGCAAAAAGAAACTGTAAGATGTGTTTTTGCTTAAAGGGATAATGTTAATAAACTCAGTTTTTCCATTTTGAGCCTAAAATACAGACTTCTGTCAATATCACTTTTGGTAATTATTTTTCCTGACTTTGTTGCTCCATAATTTGAGATGTTTAAGACTGCAAACTGCATTTAAAGACAGAATAAATATTTCTGAGCAGGTGATCAGACTAGCTAACCTTAGTGTTTCTCTCTCTAAATTCAGAATCCATTTCCTCCCAGTGATACACATTGTTTAACAGTTTAAAGCATTTGTTGTTTTTTAAACTGTGACTTGTTTTGAACCACAGTAAGTGTTTTGCTTACAATGAGGGACTGTGTTTTCCTTTTACAAGAAACTCAGGGGAGGGGGGATGCAGAGAAGAACGGCGTGTCTGAGAAACTTACCGAATTTGCAGTATTTCGTATCCACTTCCAGATACAAGAAATGGGTATTTCACTCTAATTACTTAAGAAAAGCGACATTCAGGACATATTGTGAAGGTTACTGTTTGCTGTTCCTCTGCACCATTTCTAGCTCCTTTCCTGCCTCTTTCTGAGGATTAAACAGATGGTAAACAGAAGCTAATGCCAGTGTAACTCACCATCTGGCTAATAGATGCATTTTTCCACAGGCTTATTAGCATGCTTGTTCCATTCCAAATCCTCCACATTTTCGTCTCTGTATCATCTTCATAACATAATCAATAAATGCAAACCGCATATAAAAAGTCTCCGTTCATGTGGAACATAATCACAGCTTTTAGCTAGCCAAAACATCAAAAGTGGAACTAGAACCAACACTCCTTAGCATCAGCTGCATTTGTTTGTCTACTCCACTTTTATATTATTATTATTTTATTATGCTTGAATATTTGCCTTTAATTTACCATTGTTTGTCAGATAAGGACTCTGTAAGAATAAGCAACCATTAACTCAGTCTTTATTATCTTGGAGGGAAAGGCAAGTCATTTAAAGAAAAAAAAAAGACATTAAACTTCAGCTTATTTGAGGTATAGCTTGGTTGGCTTTGCCAATTATAATAACCCCAAGATGGCTAAAAGCAAGGAAAAGAATGACAGGACTAATTTTAGTCTATTCAGTAGCACTAGGGCAGTTTGTCAAGAACATTTGTTTTTTCACCTTGACCAATCCTGTCACCATTTAATAATACTGGTGAGAAAGTTCAAAACTTGGGTTAAGTTCAGCAAATTACTGCTCAGAATCAACTGTGACATAACAGGCTAATGGACAGATAAGCACAATGACAAATAAATATACACGCAGGCCTGACTGAAAATGGGATTTATCTTATCAAGTGGAAGTCAAGAACATCAGCGCTGTGCATTGTGCTATTTAAGGATACATTAGTGTCTCTCCTCAAGTTTTTGTAAATCATCAACTTTAAATGAAAATGGGAAACATTCAAAGGAGAAAAAAAAATGTTTTCTAATATGTTATCTATGAGCATTTTAATACAATTAGAGCAAGTAGTTAAGAGAGTGAAAATGTTAAGCCAAATCCTGGGGACAAGACAGCAAAACCAGTCAACTGAAGCCTGCATAGGAGGAGGATGCTTCAGCAGCACAAGCACCACCTGCTTTATGGACACTCACTGACCCCCACAAAAACTGTGGTTCAAAGGTACGGTGGTTCAGCCATCCCAGACTTATGATTGGTCTAAATTGCTCCTAAGGTTTGAAAGAAGAGAGGTAATCAGCAGGAGACAGATAAGGTTATCACTCAGATGAAATGAGCAGAGCATCAACATTAGATTTTTGTTGGTTTAAGTTGTCATGTGACTTGGAGCTAATGGAAAGGGAAGCAAAGAGTAGAATGAAAATGAATGTGCAAGCAGCAATGATGGAGAAGAAAGAAGGGGCAAGAAAGAAGAGAAAATCAATAAAGAATGAAAATCTGTAGAGAGAGAAGAGAATCTCAAGGTGCAGGAAAAAATGTTGATTGCCCAAGCCAACAAGAATAAAGTCTGAAATCTAGATATGCCCAGTAATTTTCAAGTTGCAACATTTCAAATACACAAAGGATATGCTGCAAATAACTTCTTTATCCAGATTTATCCAGGTGAAAATACAGCCAAAAACCAGTTTTCAGAGAGACAAACTTACCTAGAATAATTTATTTTGGCAAAAAATCCAATATGGACAGCAACACAACTTATGAAGGTTAACTCCTTCTAGCCACCCATCAGTGAGATTACCACCGTAGTAGTGGTCCGGTGGGTTTTACCCCAGTTTTATCTGGCAAGACTATCATTACTCTTTTATACTTGCACATTGACTTGAAAGCCTAATAGTTTGCTTTAAGACTACTGAGTTACTAGCATGAATGTAAGAATTCTGGGTTTTAAAAAGAAAATTACAGATTTGAGTTATGCTGACTCTAAAAATAGGTGGATAATTTCAGACCTCTTTCCACAAGCTGTTGAAGACACTCAGTTTCAAGTGATGGCATTTTTGTCATAGGTACTTAGCACCGTGCAGGCTTTAACCTAAGTTGTCTAATTTTCAGAATTCTCATCTGGTCCACTGGCAAAATGCTTCAGTTTGCAAAGAGCTATTCTCAAGGCAAGAATGCAACTGCTTAATCCCACACTGAACAAATTCCACACTTTAGTAGCATGCTCAGTTCCAAGCAGAATTTGCAACTGTCAGGCCTCAGTTAAAAAAAAAAAAAAAAAGAAAGAAAGAAAAAAAAAGTAGTATTTCTGGCCTCTTTTGTAATACCAGAATACCATCCATTTCTGTTTCCAGAGCTCTTTTCCAGTCCTTTGTGTTTCTACATCTGAACTGTGTCTCATAGCTCTCAGCTTCACACTGTTCCTTCAGCAGAAAATGATAGGCAGCAGCACAAAAAGGATGCCAAAGAGTCCAGGAATCTATTTTTCTCAACTCCAGACTGCAGCTCTGTTTCAGAAAGCTCCCATCCCTAACCATCGCTCCACACCTAACAGGGCCGTATTCAGACATAAGCCCCACTGTTGCACCAGAGTCTAAGGCAGTACACACAGAAACCTCCCACAGACCAAAGCTCAAACCCCAAGAATTCTGCATACAAGACAATTAACTCCAAAACAGCTAAGCTATCCCAAACCACTACTGTTTGTGCTTGCTGTCATGAATATAGTGCACCTCCCAGCATTACTAACCTGGATCCATTAAATGTATCCACCAAATAAAGTACTGTGACAGGAGAGTACAACAAATTAAGTCTACTGAGTATAAATCCTTCCAACAGCTGATGATGTGCAATTGATACTAGGGTGATTAACAATTCCAAAGTCTTCACTAGGGATCAAGAACTTTCAAGTCAATGAGTTTCATCAATTGGTACGAGTCCACAAGAAAATGTTCAAGACAGGTATGGCTTAAATTTGACATTATAGCTACACAGAACGTTTTGACATGCTCATCCCAGGTGGGCATGAGAACATATACAAGAGGATAATTACTATCTTATTAGAATAGAATGTTATGATACTGTAGTCTTCATTTAGCCTGATAATACTAAATACATAAAACAACCATCCACTTAATTATTTCAACACTTGAACAACAAAGAGAAGATGAAGAATTTTCTGGAACTGAAAGTCATTTCAGTGGAAAATTCCACTTTTTTTTTTTTTAATTTTTTTTAAGCAACAACATTTCAAATCGGAATTAATAAAAGTGGAGTTTTCTGAGACAAAAAAAACCCAGAACAATTAAAAGAGATCCCAGGTAAATTAAAGTATTGTGTATTGTAAAACTGAAATTTTTATATCAGAAGATTTTAGCTTCAAGGTGCATACATTCAAAATAAAAAAGTCAATGCAAATACAGAAACATATCATCTTGCAAAGAGCGTTTTCAATATAACAGGACATCACTTCTGTCTCCCTCCTAACTGCTTCCCCACCCTTCAAAGAAAAAAAATCCAAAGCACCACTGAAATCTGTTTTTTCCTGCAGACAAACATAATTTTGACCAAATAGCATTTTCCAAGAGAAAAGTATGAAAAAAACCTTTACCATTGCTTTCTCCAAAGCTATTCCTGTGGCAATGCCAAGAAGAATGCCATGCTGTTTGTTGGACAGCTCTATTACAACTTTCAGCTCCCTGTCTCCTACTCCAACAAATCTCCTTTTAGAGCAAACAGAAAGCATGCTGTCTACCCTTTTGCTTAGTTCACTCCCAGCTTGCTGCTTCCAACTGGGGAAAAATTACCTAAGCCATCTGGAAACATGATTATCCATTTACAGAGGGAAGTCTGGTGCTGCTTTCCATCTAACTCCTTCAAAACAGTATATGAACCATTATTGTTTTCCTGTTCAAAGATTCAAAATGTTTTTTATAGAATACAAATAAGTCAAATTGAGAACCACTGTGGACAGAAAGCCTGCCAAAAGTAACATTCACAAACTGAAAAAATGTTCACTGCTCACCAGGAAGAGTGCAGAGTCCATCCCAAGCCAACCCAGGGTATTGCCATCAAAAACCAGTATGACAGGCCCAGCAGTAACCCAGCTTCTGTTGCTCAAAACCTCAAGCTCTGCTAGCTTGAAATCCTGAGCTAGCTCAAAACCTCAGAAGTTACCAGCTACCACAGAAGAAATAATCCCAATACTACAGTTTCTTTCTCACCACAAGACCATTATTATTCTGGTATTTTTAACTGTGGCAGCAACAGCTTAACTGGTGCAGAAAAATCTCTAATGATTTTAAAAAGGGTAGTCAAATGGGTTTCTCCATACAGCTTATCCTGTATTTTAAGTAATCCAGGAGAATTCTTCTGTTCTCAGACTGGTGAGGGCTGGTACAAAGCTGTACCTTTCCCTGGCAACATAACCCTCCCACCCTGCACATTGCTACTACCCAGAGCCTCATGGGAAAAGGAGTTCTGGGTAGTTTTGTTGCCTAACAACAATTTAAAGCATTCAGTAACCACCTTCAGTCCACCACCCTTGCCTACATTTGAGAAGAGTATGCAATTGTCCCAGATTGCTACAGACCACCACTGCCATTTAGGAAGTTAAAACTTAACCATGAATGCCCTCAAATGTGCTACCTGCTTACCGTAACTTGGAGAAACCAAAGGAAAAACTCCACAGCTCTTATCAGCCAGAATTCAAAGGAGGGAGAGAACAACAACAGGATTAAGCATGTACAGGCACGTTAGGGAAGGAACCAGAGACACTCCTTCTTGCCTCACCATGATGTAGCAACTTCCAGTGACTGCAGCTCAGCCCCTTCACCAAACTGGTTTTTGCCTTGAAGGGTATGTCAAGAAATTAAAGACACGACATATGCTTTTGTTGTGGTAACATATACACATTGTTAAATAATATGTATGATCAGAAAATAGACACTGCGTGAGGTTTTTCACTTACACAGATGCAAATAAAACATCGTGAATATAGTACTAAGAAACCTTTCTCTCCAGGCACTCAGCCTCCTTTAAGCCATAAATATGCACTGTTAATGCATCGCTGTTCTATGACAATGTTTTTCCTGAAAACATCATTACAGTGCTACATATTCAGAGCACTCGCACAAAGAAAATTTAAGCTTAAAGTCAGAGCAGAACAATAAAAAGACAGTTTAGGTAGAGCAATAGATAATTCTTTACAAGGAACCCAGACACACAGCTCCTTCAACAACAACAAAAAATCCCACTTCTTGATCTTCATGAATTGTTTATACTCAGGTTTGGTTAATATACAGACTTCCATTAGTATAAGACAATTGTGAAGACTACTTTTTAGCTTGCCAATACTATCCCTTGGACTCCTAATTTAGCTACAGAAAGTAAGGAGGTGAATTCAATTCCTACCTTACTGCATATAGGAAAATATAGAAACTCTTCTGACATCTACCAGGCCAGGATGCCACCCTGACCTCCTGTGCCAGAGCTGCACTGACCAAAATCATCATCCTTGGTCTTTTTTCCACATAAAATTGACTGCAAACATAGAGAAATTGAAAGCATCACTTCACAGGAAGGATGTATGCAGGGATCACTGTGATACTGTGTTTTGCAGAACTGGGCTACGGTGAGTGATGGGGATGACAGAAGCTTGCTGTGGTCAGAGATAAATCACTGAGCACTTGGAAATCACTGGCAGTGATTTCCAAGGGTGCTGCTCTCTGTACAGAGACTAAGAGTATTCAGATAATATTGAAAAGCTATGCAGTTTATATTGGCACCACCACAGAGCCCTAACAGCCCCAATCTGTGACTTACTGTGTCTCTTCACCATATAATACATCACCTCACTTCTGAGGTTCAAAGGGAACTTTCGGAGGGTAACAGGAGATGTTCAAAATGACAGAGCCACATGCATGAATCCGTGCTCCTGTATGTGTTCTTGTGCTCCTGAAGTTCCACACAGCTCTACCCTGGTACTCCTCTACCTAGAGATCAGCCCTCTTTCCTTACGATCAGTTCTTAGTACACAACAAAATCAGCGCAAAATCCAGAATTGGCAAAATCCATCATCTGTAATTCCACTCAGAGCAGGGTCCTGCAAGCATCATTCATCACTTATTTCTGCCAACACTGTGCATCTCTGTTCCTCTCCTACTTCTACATAGGAAAGGAATTAAGCCTTTGGAAAACAGCAAGTGATTTACATGCATTATTAATGCCTCTTAATGTGACAGTATTCAATATGTTACTCTTTGTACTCTTTTGTCTTTTTCACATCAACCAGTCTCTTAGATTTCAGGAGAATATTTGCCTACTCGCTGTGTAAAGCTAAATATTACAAAAGAAAATTCTGCTCATTCCTTGACTGAAATTAATTATGTTTTCACAAGATTATAGCCTGGTGGACCACAAGTAATTTGGGATGAGATAAAGTATTAAAAAAAAATAAAAAATCATTATAGGCTACATTTTGCATTCAGCACTGGCAAATTCTACATACAATTTCTATCATCAGTGATAAGGATTAATCAAAATTCTTCTAATGAAACAAAAACAAGCTCAAAACCCACCACAGTATTTCTCATATATGCAGTCAAGTTACTTAATATACACTTTAGATGTTGTTGTTGGGTGTGATGCAATTGAGAGCAGCCCTACAGAGAAGGTCTTGGGGGTACTGGTGGATTAAAGGTTAGACATAAGCTGGTGATGTTACCTCACAGCCCAGAAGGCCAGCTGTATCCTGGGCTGCAAAAGAAGCATGGCCAGCAGGTCAAGGGAGATGATTCTGCCCCTCTACTCCACTCTGGTGAGACTTCACCTGGTGTACTGTGTCCAGCTCTGGTGTCCTCAGCACAAGGAGCACATGAACCTCTTGGAGTGGGTTCAGAGGAGGACCACAAAAATGATCAGAGGGCTGGAACACCTCTCTTATGAAGAAAGGCTGAAAGAGTTTGGTTGTTCAGCTTGTAGAAGAGAAGGCTCCAGGGAGACCTTATTTTGACCTTTCAGTACTTAAAGGGAGCCTATAAGAAAGATGGGGACAGTCTTTTTAGCAGGGTCTGTTGCAACAGGACGAGGGGTAATGGTTTTAAACTAAGAGATAGTAGATTTAAAGGAGATATAAGGAAGAAATTCTTGACAGTGAGTGTGGTGAAAAACTGGAACAAGTTGCCCAGCGAGGTGGAAGATGCCCCATCTCTGGAAACATTTGAGGTCACGTTAGAGAGGGCTAACTAGATCTAGTTAAAGAGGTCCCTGCTTTATTACAGAGGATTTGGACTAGATGACCTTAAAAGGTCCTTTCCAACCTAAATCATTCTATGATTCTATGATATCATCATATAAAACTATGAGACACATACAGACTTGTTCTTCAGCAAATATTGTTTGCCAAAATGGACTTTAATTTTCTATTGTATAATTAATTTACATTTAGATACAGGTATCTACAGGCAAAACCTATACGTAAACAAAATAGAATATCAGCTACAGGTTTTACATTACTACCTTTAAGAATTCAGTGAAGAGCTAAAAATTACTTCCTCAAGGTTATGCAGGAAGTGCCTGGCAGAACAGAGAATCAAACCTTAAATCACCAGAGCCCACTTAAGCACAGATGTCAAACTTCCAGTGTCTTGAATTTGGAATGAAAAATTTAAATCAAACTGCTGTCATAATCCACCAGAAAGGTATAATTGTATATTGCATAAATAATGTCTAATTTACTTGCAGCTATATATCTATTTTGCTAATCTTGACAGCTTGTTCTGTATTTTAGTCATCATATATAATAATTCTGTGCAGAGTCGTTCTATACTAACACCGTTCTCTAAAACTGTTGTAACTTTTTAAACACGGTTAAAGTACTTTTTCAAAACCTGTAATGAAAATTTGTCTGAAATTCTCCCTATTCTTTCAGAACTCAAACATACCAGCCTCAAACTCTATGAAGTCCAAGTCTAGTATCAATGCCTGGTTTATTTCAGCTCTGTGTGCCCCACTTTCAAACAAAAAGCCTCTAATGAGATTAAAAGGAAAAAAAAATAAATCAACTAAATAGAACAACTCACTTGGGCATCTTAGAAGGTCATTTCATATCCATGTAAAAAGTTTGCCTGGGACTTAAGAGCTCTAATACTGAGGAAATAACATATTGGCCACAAGAGCCTGTGGTTTGCTTTGGCCATGAGATAATGGAAAAAGCAGAACAATAAATAAATAGCCATTTGCTTCCACTTTCATCAGTGCTGTATGGTATGTTAAAACAATGTAAGCCTGAACTGTGTAAACCTTAATTCCTCAAAAATTATGAACGGCTTCTCTGTTGGAGTTGCTGGCTGGAATGTTTCACCAATTCCTGCTAAGTGATTTGAAAGGCTGAGTAGAAAAGCAGAAATACCTTCTGTGTTTCTCACATGAGGATCATCACCTTTTTGAGTTAGCTGTGAGACGATCAGAATGGGCAGTGATTCCTGCAAGGCTTCTTTGAGCCCAAACAATCAGATTGAGATCTTTCTTGGTGTCACTGATGATAATAAATGTGATGGTATTAGTCCCTTCCTTGTTGATCAATGTCAAAAG
>WUAM01000431.1:85900293-85926814 GCA_024336885.1 Actenoides hombroni | reverse complement strand
TTGAGATCTTTCTTGGTGTCACTGATGATAATAAATGTGATGGTATTAGTCCCTTCCTTGTTGATCAATGTCAAAAGATCTCCATGTAACTGCAAACAATTCAGTCCTACTTCATGAGCTCCTGAACTGAATGAAAGAGCCAGAAGGCAAATAAGATTTTTGCTGCACTGCTTTAGTTCTGTTAAAAAAAAAGAAAATTAAAACAAAACACCCCCACACTTGTCCCAGGGACTACATATTCCTAAAAGCAATGTGATTAGTCTTTGTTGTGAAAATATTACAGTCACTCAGATCTGTCTAAATAAGAGAAGTTGCTATTAGAAAGAAAAGGACTTGAAATTATTTTTGACTCAAATGAAGACAAACATCTGTATTTAAATTCCAAAACAGATAAAAAACATAAAATATGCATTTAATAGTAGTGAGCTCTGTAATCAAATAACACTTAACTCCTTAGACATCAACCTAATTAGCTACATACCAAGCCTATGGCACTAATACATTAACTTACAATCTCAAAAGCCAACACAAGGAAAAATAACGTCCTGTAAACAGGAATTCATAAGGCAACTTATGAATTGCGATTACACTCACGATTATACTTTAGGAATGCTACTCAGGACAAACATCCCTTTGTGGTTTCAGGTGAACACAATTCCAAACCTCGGGTGATTTAGAGCACACTGGAGGGTGCCCTAAGGCAGCTCATGGGCTCTGCCTGCTGGCACCAGAGGGTGTTGCTGTAGGAGCCTGACCTGGCCCACGGTTCCTTCTGGACACGCTGATCATCTTGGCTATGTCTCTCAAGGCAGACTAATAAACTTCTGTGTGTGACTGCCTTAAGCTCTTCACCTCACTTGATGCTACTTATGTCATGGGATACTAAAAGAGGAGGAAAATGAGTGTGAGGATTTGTCCGAGGTCAGTAAATGTTCTTTCTTCTACTGTCTCCAACCACTGTATATGCAAATCACTCCCACTTACAGCCTCCCTGCTACAGTGGAAATCAGAGATGACACTTGAATTAAGTTGCTGTCCATCAACCTCTACTTAACCTATTCATACCCAGTCTGCTACACAGCATCTAAAGCAGCACATATTCACAACAAACTCCTGAGTAGACATAGTAAAGATTTTTCTTGCCATACAATCATTCATACAACAAATGTTAAGTGAGCAGGTGTTGAACAGAGCCTTCCAGTGTTTCCAAATTAAAAGCCTGTATGGGAGGGGAGCATCTTTTTAATAATCTAAAAGTTAGAGATAAGTAACCATTCAGACAAGATCTTTATCTTCTGTAATGATTCAATAATTTGCTACTACAATCAACTGGAAGTTAACCATCAAAATAATTCAATTTTTAATGTGACAGTATTTATTTGTTCATTGTTCCAAGACACTAATTCACCATCATACTTAAAAAACTGAGAATGCAATTTGTAACTAGAGCATTGACCAAGACACACATGACATCACCATTCACACAACTTACTGGAAAGCCAGAATGAGCAGCAGTTCACATATTGTTTGTTCACCTAATATTCTGCCTACACAAATATTTTAATCTTTCCCTACAGATCCTGCCCTCTCTGCTGCCTGCAGTAGGCCTTTGAAGTTCAGCAACAACAAAGCCTTGACCTTAGATGTACACCTTCTGTCATGCTGTGACACTTCCTTCTAGGTTCTGGGAGATAGAAACCTTTGCAAACCTTCACTTGCCTTTTCAAAATAAAACACTAGAAGCATTTTGACATGACTGAACACAAATCCCTTTGCACTCTCATGTCTTGCCACCTCCCCTCTTCAGTGAGATCCAGTCTAAACCCACCCTGGCAGCTGATCCCACTTTTTGGAGGATAAAGGAGGCCAACAGATGGGATGCTTCTACAAAACTTAAACAGCCCCTGTCAGCACTGGAGAAGCCACCTAGAAGAGAGCAGCTTCTTTCCAAAGGGAGGATAGAGTAAGAAACAGAGTGAATATAGGTCAGGAAACTTCCATTCCCAAGGTCATCTTCCCAGAATCCCACTGCTGCTCAATTTGTCCCTAAGCTGCAAGGTCCCAGGTGCTGTCAGCAGAACACTGGGGCTGCAGATCCAGCACTCTATGCCTCACAATGGCTCCTAGCTCAGCAGGGATAGAATTGTGAGACCCCTGCTCTTACCTCCATTTTTGTTTTAAAATCCAACTTTTGCTAATTGAAAGCTAATGCCTGATTCAGAAAATGACATTCTTTCAAAAGTGCCAGAAAGTTCATTTATATCTGGTTATAGTTTTAGAAACTCCTTAAAATTCAGAAGTTGGAGCTAATTTCAACATTAATTGCCTAAGTATTCAGCCAAATTGCTTCCCTGCTCCCAAGTCAGAGGGTAAAAAAACAGGCTGATGCATCTCAAGGTTTGCAAACATAATTGCTTTGGCATCCATAGCTGTGAAGTACTGACAGCTCTTCATAAAATCCAATCTGCTTGAATATTCAAAAGCTAGACTTCATGGATCACTGGAATTGATGTAGTTTTCCTTCATTCCCTCTTTTTTTTTTTTCTGGGTTTGTTTTTTTTTTGTGGGGGGGTTTTGTTGTTTTTAGTTTTGTTTTGTTTATTGGTGTTGTTATGGGTTTGGCTTTTTTTATGCTGTAAACTGGACTTATGCACACTTTTACTGATAGCGAGATTTTGACACAGAAAAAAATGCACACACACATATATATATCTCATCAACAAAGCATTACAAACTCAAAATAGGTTACAAGACTCAGACACAGGAAAAAGGTTAATCTTTACTTTTATCTGCTTTTCTAAAAAATTAACTTTCGCATTCACTGCTATCCTTTACATATAATTTCTCTACCCTCCAAAAAAGCTACCAGTGGTGTTTTCCCCCCTTTACTTAGCAGTTGCCCATGAATTACGAGAGTACAAAATGCACACAGCAACTTTTAATCAAGACTCTAATTTCTAAACCTCAGATTGCCATGCATATTTCCTACAGAAATACTTTTTTTTAATTAAAGTCCTAAACAATTAGCCTGTTCCCTTGCACCTCCCTTCCCCTTACTAAAACACTACTTTTTTTTTCCCTAACCTACACTACCCACACTTAACAAAGCTGTGACTGCTGAAGTGTTCTCTCACTTGACATGTTAAAATCGTTTTTAACAGCTTAGTTTACAACTGAATGCCTGTAATTTCCTAACGTGTCCTGAGGCAGTTCCCTAAACTGTGTCATTATCCCGACAAGCCTTCAGGGACAGGGCTAAGCAAGGTTTGAAGTGTTATCTACAGCGCTCCTTTGGGACTCTTAACAAGTTTTTGTAGTTATTCGAGTAGTTATTTTCCCCAATGCGGGGAAAGTGGCATTATTTGGCATTATCTTTCCACCATATATTTTCCACAACTAACAAAGTCATTGCCAATTTTCATTTGTAGAAAAGCAGTATTTTCTTTAATTGCCTCCTTTGTATCTTCTCAAAATGTTCTATCAGTAATTTCGTAACACCCTCTTCCACTGAACACTTTTTTTCCCCCTAAGCACTACCTAAATTGTTATTAGGAAGGTTCTTCTACCTTATTATATGTTTAATCTTTCTAACACTCTACCGCCATTAAGTTTTACAAGATTATTGTAAAACATTTCAGGAGTGAAAAAAAAAAAAAAGAAAAAAAGAAAAAAGACTTTTTGTCACTGTAATTATAAAATGATTTCAAGTTTTACAGGAGTCATTTTCTTTTCAATTTACTTCAACCTAATTCAGCATCATTTTATTAAAAATGACAGCCATTACATATCTCACTTTGAGTAAAGAGAAGAAATCTGCAACCACAGAAAACCTATACACTTTTTCCTTCACCTCCTTGAAAATGCACTGCAGAATGACTCTGAACATCTGGGCATCAAAGGGAGTGTTTTCATATAGTACAAGTAGTTCAGCAGGGTTGTTTTGTCCTCATTTTTATCTTCTTTACAAACTGATAAAAATGGGGATTGTTTCTTTGACATATTGTACACAAACACCAAAAAAACCACCCCCAAACTGGCTCACTTTCTTTTGCTTTTGACTGTATTTGTGCATTTATTTCAAATTAACAACGTAAATCACAACTGTTGGCCAGATTCGCTGTACCTGGCAGCGAGTCTGGCTCCTCAACAATAAGATCTAGAACAATAGGTCTAAGGGGCTGCCCTGATCCTAAACCGTGACAATCTGTAAAATTATTTAAAATCACAATCAAGAGATAATTTTGTGTTAGAATTCTGGCAGAAATGAAAATACTGCCTTGATAGTCATCCACGGTTACAGGTGCTGCTGTCTGATTGCTGGTTACATTGGTGGGATTATGCAGCACCCACTCTCATCCAGGACCACACTTTCAGCTTTTAAGGCTTCAAATACTTCAGCCTTCTCTTTGATGTAAAGCCTGAATATGCCGTAAGGCAACCAGGCCAACAGAGGTCACTCAAGGTAACAGACGAAATATATTTAAGAGCGTACGGCATCCTGTGTGCAGCCTGCTTTGGAAGACTTGCTCTAGCTCCCGCAAGAGCAGCCTCTTCAGGCAAGGGTTAGCACTATTTTTTCTGAGTGGGTTCTGAGAGTGTGAAGCCAGCTTCCAGGCATGCCTCTGGCTGGCTGGCAGGGAGGTCCTCATCACAGCAGGCAAGTGGTGATGATGGCCTGGGAAAACCTCTCAGAGCTGGAGCTGAGTAGAAGACCCACACTAGAGGGTTTCAATGTAGTACTGCTGTGAAGTTCACAAACAGAACACCTGCAATCCTTCTCTGAAACCCTGCAACAACCAAATCACAGCCTTCCATTCAAGAAATCTGTTTCCTGCATTTGTCCACTAACTTTGACAAGAAAGTTGTTTCTATAACTTTGTAACATGACAAAACAGAAGACTGAGCTGGATACCAGTCAGTCACAAGCCAAATTAACGTGCAAGATCCCATCTAGCTCCAAAGCATCAGTGTCATTTCAATCTATAAACTCCAGATTTATACTCTAGTATTGAATAAAATTCCATGGTAACATTTGATTTGCCAAGCTAAAACATCCTTTGCCACATATTTAAATCTATTGAGGTCAATAAAATCACTAAGTGAGAATTAACGTTAGTTCTACAGGTCCAGAGTCACATTTTAAATTATCTTTTCTAGTTTTAGGAAATGTAAATAACAAAACATAGTAAATAAAACGGAAAATGAAATATGGATTCTAGCTCTAGTCATTCACACTTTTTTCCCCACATAGTATTACTTCTAGCACATGTAAGTTAATAAAATTGAGATAAACCGTTGGAATAAAAGAAATATTAATTGTATAAATTTAGTGATAAAGTATCATATTTAGTAGAAGATAGATTAAGTAATACAGACAGCTGATAATAAGACAAATTAGGTATTTCTACACTTCATACTTTGACTTTTTATTTTCCTTAAGTCAGGTAACTGTTCTTGACTATACGCCAAAATTGGCAATGGCTAACACCATTTAAGAGTTAACTGTTTGGTTATGAAAATTAAATTATGGCATTTAATTTTATTCCCATTTATGTAGTAGAATAATTTCTTCATTAAAACACATATCTGATTCAAAATGGACATTGATTAAATATTAATGGAGTTGTGTAATGCAATTAAAAGATCACAAACCTAAAACCAAAACATTAATGGTCAAAAAATATTTTAAGAGAGTGAAATATTCCCTTAAGACAAAACCCCCACAATTATTTGCATTATAACTACCAGAATGGTATTGCTTCTTTTTGTAAGATTACAGATCAAATTAAATTTGTTCAAACTAATATTTTTACATCCAATTGGTTTTCTTACCCATTTTAATGGAATTTTGGCAGAAGATTCTAATGTCTCCTATTCTTGAACTTTTTCATATTAAACTCTATTTAGAAAGTAACAGATAGCTTAATGCAGCACAGGAAGATTCTTTGACCTAATTACTATGACTACTAAGCTTTAACTTTTTTCTCACCAGTCATTTATTTGTTTCACAGCAGGAGCTCAATCAATTTCTTTCCTGTTGGTAGAGGGATATATATTTCTATCTTCCATGTAAACATTCTTAAATGTTAACAATGATCTAGCAGTTGATTATTTATTTATTTCTATTTTAGCTTGAACTACTAAATGAATGGAAAGAAGAAAAAGAAAACAAATTCTGTTAAATAGATTGCTGGACAGTACCCAAAACAGAAAACATTGACAACCCCTGACATGGAGCTCCAGTACAAAAATAACTAACAATGGTCAGCAATGAAAGCCATAGGCAAGTAATTGTCGACAAGCAGAGAAGTAAGTGAAGCCCCTTTGCCATTTAGCTCAACCAGTCTCCGAGCTGTGGAGCTGCTCAGAGCTCTCTCCTCGGAACACTGGAGAAATTCCCAAGTGGAGACTTTCTCCATAACCTTCCCTGCAGAGTCCCATGCAGGTGGCATTGTCAAGCTCATCCATTGAGCTCCCGGTCCCAAAGCAACAGTGTACAGGAGACCACAGCAGCATTCATGACACCTGCCTGTCATGTCTCCATCCTTTGTGGATGGTTGTTCAGTGGCTGCAGCACTCTTGAGCTCTGCAGGAAACTCAGACTCCTTTCCCTTCCTGAACCCAGGAAGTGAGAATCTCTGGTTCTCCTATGGCTGCCCTGATCACCAGCACAAACAGCCTTTCTCAGGACTCTTCTTGTGCATTAATTATTTAAAATATTCAACAGAACTTATAATATAAAATGTATGTTCCTCACAGCATACTACAGGACGTCCTGCAGCTGAGTGGCTCAATTCATGCCAAGGAGGTGGTACACCTGGGCTTACAGGCACCAAAAAGAGATACATGAACGTAACTAGATTGACACCATAAATTAAATCTTTATTTGCTCAGAAATAAACAAGGCGGAGATGTGTTAGATGTGTCAAAGTCAGGGTGAGAGAAAGAGCACAACAACAAAACAAGATTTACAACACAGGATTTCATTTCAGTTATCCATGCAATATATTAACTCACTTAGAAATCTTTTATTCTGTGAATCTCCTGCAGAGAAAGCATGTGAAAATAAAACTGGGACAAATGGTCCTGCAAAGAATACAAGTACAGCCCCCAGCTATTACAGGCAGTGGAGTTACCAGGCACGACCCAAGCTGCGATGTGGGGAGAGCAGACAGCATAAATCACCCTCGCTCCCTACTTACAGTAAATCACTCTCACCCATCTTGACCTCCCACAAGTTTGTTTTGCAAAGCCAGAGTTATCCAACAAGTAATCTAATCTGAGCAAGCCAAGGATCAGCCGTACCTGCATGTATAAATAGCTCTCTCCACAAAAGCAATCTAACTTTTGTTTTTGCTTAGTAGTGGTGCTGCAGAGACTGAGCAGCTCCCAGAAAACTACTGAACCTGGTTAAAAAATAAAATAAAATAAAATAAAATCTTAGGAAGTTAAAATAATGGTAAAGTTTCTTATGCCCATTGTTGAGGTCAAAAATATTTCTGTGTCACAGAACTATTGAATGATGCCAATGCAACTTGTAGGCAACCATCCTTGAAACATTTACTGGGCTAAACTTTCAGCACAATGATTTTATACATGCATTAAACAAGACACTGTAACAGTTTATCACAAGCTTCTTTCTGCTTCATAAAAGAATGTGAAACACAGGAAATGAGAAGTCAATTGCTTTTCTCTCCACAGTTGAATGTGTGAGACACCAAGGTTGTATAACAAATGCATGACATTCGTTCCCTATAAATCAGTATCTAGAGATTCATAATTTGTGTATTCCCTGAAGTGGCAGAAAAGCATATGTTTCGATGTAACATATTGAATTTGGAAATCAGTCTAAAATGTGGCTATTAACAGGGACATCCAGATACTCACCTTCAGAAGGACTTCATGCTTCTTAATTTCTTCCTCAGACTCTCACCTCTTTCATCATAAAACACTGACTTTCTAACTGCAACTTATTATGAAACAAAATCAGGTACTGAGTGAAACAACTTTTCCATGAACATACATATTAACAACAAATCTCACTAGTTGGGGCTGTTAAAACATACAGGTTTCACAAGGCTTTGCCAGTTTGGAGACAACTAGACTGAATTTTTTCAAAGTTCCCTAGCCCAGCAGCAGCTCCAAGATACGGGGAAACCCCCATTGGATGTTTCAAAATTCAGTGAACAGACACTGCAGCCAGCGGAGTCACAGGCTACAGAAGGCAGACCTCTGCCAGAAATTAGCATCACCATGTGAAAGCACCACTCTCAGTTTCTATTTCAGGGGGCAATTTTAGAAATTAAGCAGTAGAAGTGCCCAGTAAAAAAACTAAGCATGAGTTTATTATTACGTGTTCAGAAAGGACTAATAAATGCTGAAGAATGTGACTGTTTTAAACAGGACTCTTCTGATACAAGATTAAAAATCCCAGAGCTCAGTCCGGCTTGCTGCCTGCAGCCTGAGACACGAAGCCACGGCCAGCCTTGACAAACCCATTACTGGGAGAACGTGCTGGAGGAGGAAAGCTCCGAGCCTTTTGAGACCAAACTGCTCTACGTTTTGACAGACCGTTTTCATCCTGCAGATGCTCAAGACAGACTCCGAGACATCATAGTACACAAAGCAGACATTAGTTTAACCTTCAGTGGGGAATGACAGGTGGTTGTGTAAGGTGGAAAACGCCCTGTTTTTAGGTATGCAACAAGATGTTTGTAAATTTAAAAATGTTTACACATAGGTTCATGTCACAGTGACTTGCGAGACAGGAACAAGCAAAGTAAAATATCCTGAACAACAGTTTGCTTACATTTTGATGCGAGTCAGAAAAAAAAAAAAAAGCTCCGTATAGTGATACTATCAACTTCTTCAAAAAAGAAACAGATCTTCATCTGTTTCATGACAGAAGAAACAGGAAGTACACAGCAAAACACAGCTTAGATCACCATTACAAAAATTAAATTGCAGGTCTGTTGTCAGTATTATCAAAGGGAAAAACAAGCTGTGCTTAGAAAATCCATAGGATTAAACCTATTCTTTTGTAAGGAATGAGATTAAGAACTCAAGATCTAAGCTATATTTCTAAAAAGAAGAAATGCAAAAAAGAAAACCCTTCCCCCATGTTCTCACCCCACTAAATACCTCCTTCTCTAAAAGGTGACAATTCCACATCAGAATTCAAGTTCAAGTACAGGCAGTTTCATTTCCACCAAGCTGTTGCATTTTGAAGTCTGTGGTTAAAACATTTTTTTCCCAACTCTAATTTTCTGAAGAAACTTATATGCAGAAAATACATGGCAAAAGAGAAAATTCTCTTGGAATTACAGTTCTTGTTTGAAGAAAGAAAATGTAGTCCACAGACTTGTTGCCAGGTAACTTTTTAATATACATATATCTAATTGTATAGATATATATTTTTTAAAGCTAACATATTTGAAAACTACATTTAGGATTTTTCTTTCTTCTGGTTACAGGACCCAAGTTTAGAGAGAAAAGGGAAAGAGCAGAGTGATCTTTCCATCTTACAAATCAAAAAGATACCATAGTATAAGTGCAAGTTTCTATTCCCCTTGTCATCCGCACATCCCTCAATCCAAACATCAGTGTTTTCATTACAGTGTCCTGTAGATTTTCTCCTGCAACCAGTCGACATGAGATTCCTTCCTAACCTAAAACACTTTCTTTTCTCCAAGCTATTCTCTATACACAGGCTCTGCGTTACAGCTGGGTTTATTTTCTACAAATTAATTCTGCTACTGCCACGGGAATAGACAATAACTGTTTTTTGGAGAATGACCAAGTTGCAGCTATCACTTTATTTTTTATACTCCTCCTTTCATTCTCAGCTCAAGATGTCCAGAGCACAAAGGACTCTTTCTCAAATCAAAATCCAAATTTGAGGATGGGTACAAATTACTGTAACATCTACGTGTGAGTCCTCACCATTATTTCTCTAGCAGTAGTGCACAGCACTTAAAAAGACCTGTCTGGGTGTGTCCAGTAGATAATACTTCTTGCAGCCTTCAGCACTTCAAGTAAGTCTTCATTTTAGCAATTACTTTCCAGCAAATGTCCTCCCTGCAAGTCAGTGTCTTCTCCCTCAATATCAGAAAGTTGCACCTTCAAATAAGCACTGTCAGACACCAACCTGCAGACCCCAGAGGTCAGCACCTTCTGCCATCAGACACGTTCTTGGATTAGAGTTTATTTAAATGGAGCCTGTTTACCATACACAAAGATGGTATAAAACCCCTGCTCAGTAATTTGAACATCATAGCTTGGAAATACCTAGCTGCACTACTGTTGGATTAACCATTTTCTTTGGTTTAGTTTTCTCCACATGCCTCAGCTTCATGCTAGCCATATAAAAAACAGGCCTTCTAATACAAAGATATATAAAGGTAGGTTCATCTTTCTCTGAACTACACTCACAAGAGTAGCTAAAGTTCAAGCTTAATGACAAAGCCACTCTGCAACACAGAGTCCACTATGACCACACCCTAACACGAGAAGAGAGTACTTCAGCTACGTACTCCATCTCAAGCAGACCCTGAGTCCAGCCAAGAGGAAGTCACAAACCATCTACTCACACACCTCACTCAAAGCACATACACAACTCGAAACACATCATGCCAAACCCAGGACCTACAACACAAAATCCTACAAGTCTAAGCTATAAGAGTCAGGAAGAAAAACCAAAGGTATTGGTAATGAAGAACGTGACCAGTAATGAACTTCTTAAGTTAAAATGCTCAGGTGATGTTAAATGGTAAACTGCCATCCATGTGCCACAGTAAAAGTAAATTTGAATAAACCAGAAAATAATTCCTAGATTATAACATTCCGTCTTAAACTCAGACTATGTTTCACTGTTTCTCCCTTTTTCTCCTCATAAAACCATCTATCAGCTCTCATTACTGCCATTGCAATCGCAACTATATTCCACTGTCTGTATAAGTTTGTAACTGTAGCATCCAAGATGACAAAGTGATCATTTGAGAGAGAACTCGACTCCTAAAGTCAGATGTGAAGGGTCAGCATTGCTGCTGGACAGAGGCTCTATGCTTGAATCAGAGACTGACCAAAAAGCTTTCTCACAAGTTGCTGCTTCCTAGCCAATGACATGACACCAGCTGTCAGCAGCTAGCAAAGCAAAACCATGTCCGTCTCCTGTCCTGGGATAAAGCACAGGTCAGAGACAATCACTACATCCCTGCTGTACCATTACAGTACCCAGGCTGGATGCAGTCCCTACAACAATTAGCCTAGCCCAAAAATCCTGTCCTAAATACACATCTCCCCCATGCAACCAAAGATTTCCATAACGCAAGCACAAATACCAAGGTATTTCCTTGACTTGCACAGCCAGACAGAAGGCAAGATTGAACACAAATGTTGGATCCAATGGTAGGACTTAACAAGTCTGCTGTGATGGGGGCATGTGTCTGGTGACAGGACAGCAGTTTGATACAGTATCACCTAAATGCCTCAAGGTGCAACATATCTTCTCAAGCCAGAAGTCTGAGGGCATTTCCAGTAGAGTCCTGCTTTGGCATGGAGCAAGAGAGAAAACACTGCAGCTGCACACTGTGCACAAGCAGGAAAACTTCAGTCAGCTATTTTTGTATTTCTGGCACTTGTCAGGGGATTGTTATACTGATCTATATCCTTGTTTGGCCAAAATTCACTTGCGGTCATCCAAAACATTCTTGCTTAATGCTTAGTTAATAAAATGCACATATACTATCTTCAAAAGAAATAAAGCTGCTTGTCAAAGCAGCAATAGATACATAAGCTGCTTTTCAAGACCACTAGCAGCTCTACACACTGACTTTAATAGATTTTGAGGAAGAAACTGTACATGGGTGGAAGAGCTGAAGTTACATGAAGAGAACCTACAGTGCTACGACAAGAGCATGAATCAGGGTATCACTGCTCTACAACCATCAAGTGCCAGTCCTCTATTTCACAAAGTAATGCAGTCCAGATCCAGTCACTTCACATCCTTCCACAAACTGAGTACATATTTTTGTCTTCATATGCTGCTTATAGGAAAATGGAATTATCAGAAAATAATTTGAAGTCAAACTATTGCCTCAAACTGCAGTAGTATGGAAGGGAATAGTGTTTACAGCCTTTACACTAAGCAGGACGGCTTCTAAATTCTGACAGAAACACAGACTGAAAAAAATCACCTTTCCAGGTGAAAAGCATAACAGAAATGCTCCCCAAAATTCAAGATGTGAATTCTTCCCCCGCAAACCCCCCCCTTAAAACTAGGAGGGGAATCTACATAACAAAATGGGAATTCCTTTCTAATACATCACTATAGCTATCCCTGTGGCAGGATACTTTACTAAATCTGGTGTAATGAAACAACTCTTAACTTTTGCTCTCTACACTGCCTATGGAATAAAAGACATGACTGCCTGGGTGAAATCCACATTTAATTAGGAAGCCTACATACTGAAAAGAACTTAGCTATTGCTCTGAGCCAGAAACCCAGGGACAGTTTCATAAAAATCATCTGATTTATTACTCCTGACGAAATAATATCCACCTAAGTATTTCTGTGAGAAAACCAGTCGCTGCATGTTGCCAGCTGCCGCGAGTTATTATTCTCAAGCGTCACCCACAGATTGCCACACAGCAGCAAGCCAATCTACACAACTACTGCACTATATACATGTCAGCATTCCTCCTGTGCAATAAAAACCTCTCTGAATATGCATAAGAATTATCACAGGATAGCAGAAGATACAACATGGCCAATCCCCACCCAAAGTTCACAGGGTTTTAAAGACCACAGGCTCTAACCTTTTTCCTGGCCCCTCTCCAAACCCCTCTTTTTCCAGTTTACATTTGTCCATGAGGGCTTCAACAAAGGTCTGTTTAATGTTAATGGTAAATACTGCATCTGTAGATTCACCCTTCTGGAGTTCTGAGACATCATAAGTGTTTTTCAATGAGGTGCAGGAAAAAATCCATCGTGAATCCATGTGGCACTTTTTGTATAGTAGCTAAAGGAAAACAGATTCACAATCTGCAGTCTCACACACTCACATTTCTGGATTCCTTCAGGTCCTTGACCTCACGTTGCTGATGCAAAAAGTTTCCACTAGATGGTGCGGGATATGTAGGACATGTAACTCTCTAAAGTATTAGTAAATATGCATTCGGTAAATAGTATTTCTTCGACTTTCAGATGCAATTCTCTTTCCTTCCAAGAGAGAGAATTAGTTTATAGAAAAAACAAAATGCATGCCTTACAAAGCATTAATTCAACCCAGGACGTGTGCACACTGCTGCTCTAGGAGGATAAAAGCAGCAACTCTGAAATCCTATTATCCAGTGAATAGCCTTAAAAAGCATGCCAGTTTATTACTTCAACTAGGAAAAATAAAAATTAAATTAAAAAAAATTAAATAATGACAGTCATCGCAGAAAAAAAAGAAAAAAAAAAGAGAAAAAACTAGGAAGTCCAAGAGAATGCAAAAAAACCTGGAGTTTAGTCAGCTACATTTCAACCCACATCTGAAGTGCTATTCTTTTGTGAAGTTGTGACTACGAAAAGACAGTTTTGTACTTGAGAATCTTCTACCGAGTACCCGACATGATAAGTTCAGCTTTCTCCAGCCCTCAGTCATGTTGGCACAACACGGTGCTACGTCACTCTCCCCAGAGCCGTGATGGTGTGAACTGGGGAAGGAGGGAGGAAATTAATTATCAGAATTTGAATGCAAATTTCAACACTAATTCTTTTATAAGAACTAGTCTCAGATGATCTACATAGTTATCGCTAAGGGCTTGATAAGACTCGGGTACGATACAATTATTAAGGCAGGCATAATTTCTGCAGAAAAGTTTGCATTGTTGAGTGAGAAGAAATGAACTCAGCTTGAGTCTTGGATCGCTGAATGAATTTGTGGCGTGTGGAATAAATAATAAGAATTAAAAAGAGAAAAATCATAATCCTTACTTATTTTTAACCTAGGCACATATTAAAATAGAAACCATTAAGACACAACAGCCATTAAATCCTAGGGACGTTTTTAGGCAATTCTGAGTGCTGAATTGCATGGTAAGTCTCTACAATGTTGAAAAAAAATTGAAACAAGCACACATGATCTAAAGCAGAAACATATTTATTCCCCACTGACTAATAATCAGAAACAACTGAATAAATTCAATGTGGCACAAAATATTACACCACGAAATACTATTGAGCGTGTTCTACAGCACAGGGAGAAACCAAACACTCTGCGTGGGCCACAGCTGAAACACAAAATCTGGTGCAGGAGGGAAGGGAGTGAGCAGGACCAATGAAGCAAAGAGGACTTGGAGACGTTTTGGGCATGAGCAGGAGAAAACTCTCTCTGGGGCGGTGGGGAAAGCCCAACAAACCAGAGCCAGGCTCTTGCCCTGGGGAAAGTCGCAGAAGTGGAGCAGGCATCTTGCTTTCCAAGAGATTTTGATGCCTGACTGTGGGGGGAAGCAAAGTAAAGCAGTTATAGCTTCGAATGAGCAGGGAAGGATTATATTTATTTATTTTTAAATCTAGCTTCATCTCTTACAGCCATCTTCTGAATTAACAAGCAGTTATGAGGATAGCGTGCTCTGAAAGCTGCTCCTGCAGGAAGGTGCAATGGAGTTAGACTGACTTGGTGCCACAAGATTCCCTTCCTGCCCATGGATGGCTAACCAACAGTGTTCTTTCCAATAAAGGATAAGTACATGGAGATACCGAGCTTCCATTCACTCACAAGAGAGTAGCCCACAGCCTCTCAGACATCTCACCACTCAAAAATAGTTGATTTCTCAATCTCCCAGAAATCATGCTATTTAACCTCTCCTATATTCCAGAAATAAAACTAAATTCACAAGGAAACCGAAAAAGAAAAGGAAGAAGTAGCCACCTGATCATTAGAAAATATTTCCTTGTAGTTAAACTAATTCACCTCTTCTTTCTGTGGAAGAATAGTTAACAAAGTCATTCTCAAAATAACCCTCTCCTGTTGCTGTCCCGTTCTTTGGATTTTTTTATTTTCAGGTGAAGTTCTTCCTCGTCCCTTTCTTATTTCCCTTAGTTTTCCAACTCTATTGCTCTTCAGTGTCTTCTGAGCTCTGTTTTTTTTCCTTCCTCAGATAGTTACTTCTTCCCTTGCAGCTTCCCCAGCAAAGTGCCCAGCCCTAGCAAGAAGTTCTTTAGGAATCTGATAAAGGTTTTTTTTTTATTTTAGAATTCCTTGGGAGCTACGTTTGAGGGGATTTCATTATAACTCAGTGCCAAACAAGTCAGTTACAGACTCAAATGAAGAGGTCATTCTGCTTTATTTTTAAAAGTCCATATACAAGACAGCAGTACTTAGGGACCCAGACTATATGGCAGGAGATGCACAGAACTGCTTTACCAGGAGTTCTTATTGACAACTGTCTGGAGTTTGTGATTTCGTACATTTTTAGAATGAACTAATATAAAACAGGTAGCTGAGAAGAAAATGAAAGTTACTTGCTTATGCCACTTCAACAGAAGCACTGTGGGAAGAGTTTGCACAGTACTCTCATAAGTCATTATTACATGTAACTTGCAAAGAATGGGAAAGAAAGGGGAAGGGAGTGGCAAAACAGCCACTTCATAATAACCTGTGTATGCTTTACTGCAAGCATCATCCATACCTACCTCAGGAGCGGCGGATGTGATGTAGTCATGCCAGAGAGCCCATGACTGTACCAAAACTACCTCTCTCCTGCTGTGGGGGGCTGTGGCATACAGCTATCGGGCACCAGCTTTGAGATTAGCAACCTAAAAATCCACCCACAAGTGGGTTACAGCTGCCACTCCTGCTATAAAGTGTGCTAACAGGGAAATTCAGGAACAGCAACCACAATTTTCACCCTCCTCTGTGGTACTGTACACTATGCATCAAGTTTGATTTGTCCTAGCTTCTATCAAAGCCAATATACAGCACTCTAAAGGGTTTCTTCTATGTTCCTGTGTCCTTGACTCTAGCTGTCCTTCACAGGGACATCAATTACAGTAAACCTCTTAACTATTCTACCTACATAAAGGTTTCCAGGGTCAACTCTGCCTATATGACCACCGGTCCCTTTGCTTCCATTAATCACCATTATCCTTAGCAGAATGGACAGCAATTTGACTGTGAAAAACAGAAGTAGATGCATTTCTATTTTTTTTTTTTAAATCACATATTAAACCTGAGAGGTGAATTGACCTCACAGGGCAATCTATGGTCTGCTTTTAAATCCATCTGCTTTTAATCCCATGTAGTGGAAGCTGCATCTCCTAGGGCCAGACATGGCTGTAGAAAAAAAAAAAAAAAGGACAACTTCCAAACCAGAAGAAACATAGAACAGGCACATGAGCAGCATTAGAGAACACAGGACTTCTGAGTGAACAGATTTTCAGATAACAGATAAAGGACACTCTGGCAACAAGAAAATAGATTATTACACTGATTACATGATACATAGGAGATTCAGTGACTGGAAGGGAAGAGACAGCCAAAAGAGATGTAACACAGCTTGGTGCAGCATAGATTTCTTAACCATAGGATGGCCTAGACTGGAAGGGACCTCAGAGATCATCTAATCCAACATGGGGAGGAAAAGCAAAAAAGATTTGTATGCAGGGAGCAGACTAAATAGAGCTGTAGACAAAAGTATTAAAAAACGAGTGTTTTTTAAAATCTTACATATGTTACTCTATCAAGGATTTAATTACCTCAAAATATTATGCTATAACATTTCCTTCTTCCTATACCATCAGACTACTCACAATATGATACAGACACTTACAATCAATTAATACTATTAGCATCATTGACTGAGTTAATTCTCGCATACATCAAGAGAAAATCATATCCACAGGAATACAGCTGACACAGAAAGAAAACATCAGCAGACTTGTTCAGCATTAGTCTGGTGTATATAAGTGTATCACACCAGCAAACCTGAACCAACCTATGGACCAGCACAGCAGCTCCACACTAAAGTCTCTACTCTCTTGGAGCAGGGCCCATCTGCTGTTTCTGAAGGAGCCCTGCATCCACAGGTCTGGACCCATTGTCTCCCAAGTAGGTTGACCTCTTGCTAACTGGGAACAACTGGTTAGCTGCAAGAGCCAGGGCTTTTTTTTCCAGGCCATGCTGAGTCCTAACCAGCTGCTGGTGTTCACAACTATGCCTTAGTTCTGCTTACTACTCCAGGTGTAGCCTATTTTAGGTCTGAGATAACAAAGCTGCATCTGGTGATGTGATCTGCTCTTCTGATGCCTGGGCCAGCCTTGGGGGTGCCACAGTACCAAGAAAATTATGGCAGCTGAATAAAGAACTACTCACTAAGCAAGCCCAGCACCTTGTTTATCCCCAGTACCACATTTAGCTCCTTTTAATATATTTACTGAGTTCCATATTAGAAGCACTAATATTTTTTTGCCCTTGATACTCTCAGTACAAAGCTACCCCCTAACAATTTTTTTCTAGAGATCTTCTTTTTCATTTCTATTTTGAAATGTCACTCAGATACAATACTTTGTTCTCCAAAACATCTTCACTGGCTTCAGATATGCATTCCAGTTATGTACTAGTTCTAATTTGAGGGGGGTGGGGGAAAACCCACAAAACTCTATATTCAAGCCACTTCTATATTTGAGCAACACAGCCCAGCAGACTTAAATAAACTAAGGAATCAGATTAATGTACTCTGTCCTTTCCAAACCCAAAACCTTACTTACATGCATGTTTGTACTTATCTTTCCATTCATTTTAGCTTGTGAGAACTCAATCCAAGCCTATTTACTAGAGCCAGCTGTTTTAATGGCCTCATTACTTACCCAAACCCACATCTCAATAAGCTCGGGGAAGCTGCCAAAGGATTTGGCTGAACCCCTTACAAGGCCCCATGACAACTGGTAACTATCATTTTATTATCTATCTCAATGATATGAAGGTCTGGTTAGAGTCTCCCAATTCTGGATGATTAAAGAACAGCAGCAAGTTTCTGATTTCCACCCATCATGAAGAAGAGGGCTGTGAAAGGACACACAGGCTTTACCACTACAGTTATGCAGCCTGTGATGTCCAGGCTCAAACCCTGGAATTCATGGTAAATCAAGCAAAAACTGCTTGCATATATTCAAACACCAGGGCACTTGATGCCTGTTGCCTTCCTGAAAGAAGAGCTCCAACTTTGCAACCACCTAGGACACTGATGGCTTTCCACCACAGCAGCAAAATGGACATAGTCCAGCTCACCACAGTACGAAGAGTGGCAATAAAGGTGACAGAGCACCCAAAAGAACTCCCTCAGAGTTTGAGCTCATTTTCCTGGCACTGGAATTTGACTGGTTTACTTTCAGAGAAGACTGAAAAAAAGTAGGCCTTTGAGCAGACAGATGGGAACAGCTCAAGTTCTCCAAGAAACCCCAGGATAGGAGGCAAAATATCTTCTGTATCTTCTTTGGTGCCTACTTTCAGGCAGCCAGTTGTTCTGCAGTGACCTATACTGTATTCCAGCAGAGAATAAACCCCACTCTGACATTCAACTGAGATAGAAGGATTGCTTTTTGTCTTAATTATTTATTCAAGGCCTAAAATTAGTATTTTAGGAGACGGAAAGAAAATTACCTGTGAGAATAAAGAAGTTCAAGTTGTTTGACAGTATCAATTTGCTCCAGTTCTGCTTTTAGAAAATAGTAATCTTCACTTATCTGCACTAAAAAGGAGTCCAAATCATGAGAGGTTTGGCCTAAAAGCTTTATTCTGGGCCTTGGCTAAAAGAAAGCCTTATCTGCACCACACACCTCAGTGCAGCCTTCTCTTTGGTGGCCCTTTCATTGCATTTCCATCACTTTTGACGTGTCAGTTAAAAAAGTGCTGCAATAATAGTAAGCAAAACACAATCTGATACAGACCAACACCAAAGTCATCAAAAAAGCCATGCATAAGGCAGGGGATAGCTGAAAGGGCAGGGGAAAGAGCTTCTGCGCAGAACTGCTGCTATGATAAAGGCACATATAACCATTACAAAATACATCCAAGATGCACAGATCAGTGATTCCCCTGAGATGATTTCTACAGCTCAATTTCTCCTCCACTTCTGAACACTATTTCAGCTGACAGTTTTTAAACTGCTTGACACTTCAAGCTTTTCCTGTTTCCTGAGGAAAATGACATTTCTGAGGTCTTATATATGATCCTGCAACACTACTATGGTGTGAGATTCTTATTTCTGGTAAAGCAAGAGAGAGATTCTGTTATACATTAAATAAATGGTCAAAAAAAAAATCTCTCATGCATGACATGAGTTAAAGTTTCACAAAATCACAGAATGTTAGGCGTTGGAAGGGACCTCGAAAGATCATCTACTCTGAGTTGTACTCACCATAATAAACTCAGCTCTGCACAACAGTGGCTGAACATTGAGGGGAGTCCCAGCTCTCCACCACAAACCCAGAAGACAGTAACAGGCTCCCAGTAGGGACAAACAAGTCCAAGTAAAATGAAAAATCCACTATTTCCTTCAGGATTTCATAAAATACCCCAGCAAGTCATCCTGGAAGTCTTGCTGCTGATTACAACAGAAAGAAGACTCTCCACAATTACTCTTTGGAAGGGTGGAAAGCACTTGACCACCATCACACATCCAGACCATGTAGAGCCAGCTGAGAACAGAAGCAGCACTCCTGAAGTTTGGGCACTCACAAGCATGCATTGGGATATGCTGCAAAAGTCAATACAAACAGAGTCTAAAGGATTAGGTAAAGAGAGGAGGCAATCATTCTTTGTGCAGAAACAGCTACTTAGAGCTGCAATTCTACGAGAGGTCTCCTCTTTTTCACTGGAACATGTTTCAGGTGACTCCCCCGACCCCACCTCTCTCTCCTCTCCAAAGAGAGAAAGGCTGCCCAAGATTTACTACTCCAGTCTTTATTACAGATAAAATCAAATTCATACTTAACACAGATCAACAGCTAAAGATATTAACCCAACAATATTATCAAGCTCCCAGCAGTTTTCAGCTCAGTTTTTATGACCCATTACACAGGCATCTCACCAAGTATGCCATGGGTCTTTTGCATATTTATTGACTATTCATGTTCCAAGTTTGTTTTTGTTTTTAAATAAAGTAGTCACATTTACACTTCTCATTCTAGGGTGCCTTCAGACATTTGGCTGGAACTCAAAATTTGAGTTTACTGCTCTTACTTGTTTGGTGTTTTCCTATAGTGTTCCTATATTAGGCTGCTGGCGCCCACCAACTCATAAATTTGTCTCTACTTTTTTATTATTTTTCATGCATCGTATCTTAGAAAAGGTTCAAAAGTTCATTAACAAAATGTTTCTTATCTCTCTGTTCACTGAAAAGTCTCATGACAGATAATGTCAAGAAATTTAACACAATTATGACAAAGAAATTACATAGCACTACATAGATCTTGTGAGGTTGCAGAAAACATTTTATGTTATTAACTGTTGCCAACAGGTTTACACTGACTCACCAACACACACTTAGACCCAGGCTTGAACTGCTAATAAGTACATCAGTAATTTCTGTAAGGAGTCACACTGAATTACTCCATGGCAGGACATTCATAATTCAGTTTGCTTACTGTTTTCCTAACAGAGAAAAGAGGATTACAGCTGATTCTCTACCTGGAGGACTTTGTAGAAGCTTTTGTCATAGTATTAGAAGCCTGCATTTCCTTCTCTGCCCCATCAACATCCACCAGCAAAGTCACAGAGCCACAATTCTAAAATAACTTTCCTTGGAGAAGATCCAAGTGTGGAAGAGACTAGACACTAGGTTACAACTTGCACTTGGAAGAAGTTCATAGAATAGTAGAATCTTCTAGGTTGGAAAAGACCTTTAAGATCATAAGAGTCCAACCCTACTCTATCAAGTCCACCACTAGGCCATATCCCCAAGCACCACATCTATACAGCTTTTAAATACATCCAGGGATGGTGACTCAACCACCTCCTTGGGCAGCCTGTTCCAGTGCCCAACAACCCTTTCAATGAAAAACTTTTTCATAATGCCCAGTTATTTTGCTGTAATCTAGGATAGAACATACCACCTGGAACAAAAGTACTTTCAGTGTACACAGAAAAGCATATAATGCATGGGAAAATGGTATGGAAAAAAAATAAATCACCATTTAATGGACAGCAATTTCCCTGCACAGACATTTTAAAATGTTTTTAATTTACAAAAATGAATATGTGAATAAATTTACAAAGATGAATAAATGAATAAAATTTACTCATAAAAAGATACTGTCTGTCTCCACTGGATTTCCTTCAGTAAATGAAGAAGGACACTCTATGCAGAAAAGAATCCTAGTCAACGTCACTTTTACTTCCTAGTTCTTGCAGGGGATCTTTGCAAGGACACTGAACAAGCAATACTGCCCTAAAAATTCTTGGTTTAAATAGTGAACACATTCAAGTGCCAATATCAATATTGCCCTACAATCAAATACTCCCTTTTACAGTGGGCTAAAAAATCAAACACTTCAGTTGATACAGAATATTTATTTTCAAATTAAGCTCCAAACTAATCTGTACCCTCCTAGTACTTCTATCTCTGAAGCTTCATAAGTGACATGACAGACAGACTTACGCTGTAACAGTTGAGTAGTTTCCAATTTACACTCCTTTGGAAATTACCATCAGCATGTACAAATGTCCTCCTGTTTCCTGGTGATGTAACTTCATAAATAGGAGCATATAGTACAGGCCAGATAATGGCAAGTATCAATAAAAAAACAAATGAACCAGTCAACTCTTCTAGGATAAAAAAGAAAAAAAAATATTATTTATTGTCTCTTATTAATCAAGCTGTCACAATTCTATTTAAAAAAAAAAAAAAAAAAAAGCCAGACTTTTTACTGAAAAAATGCTGTGACAAGGTGTTTGCCCCAGCATTTTAAAGTTCCCCAGAAATTTTACAAAGGGAAAAGGAACAAAAAAACCTCACAGAAATGTGCCAAATAATTTTAAAATTTATTATATTCTTTCCTAGAACAACAACTAAAAGGAAACCATGGTTCAGGGCACTAACCTGTCTTAGAGTTATTCTCAACAAAAACATGGAAAACCAGTGTTACTAATGTGTTTCCCCATTCACAGAAAAAAAAATTGAAGTTAAACAGAAGGTAAAAAGCCTTTTTAGCAGCGTATTATAAATATTTAGTAAAGTTTTCAGTGGCTTTTCATAAAATTCTATGGTTATAGAACAGCAGTTTGAAGTAAGATAAAATATGGCCTTGGATGAGTTAAAATACATTTTATCTCATCAAGCTACTACTGAGGAAAGAGAAGTTCATTAAAATAATGCGTTCAGCTTAAAAAAAAAATAAAAGAGTGCACACACATGTATTTGCAAGAGTGAGAGAGGTGCTCCTAGTTTGGTTGAAATAAGGAAACATATAATGACTGAGTACTTAGTACTCAGTACTTACTAAAACTACTACCACAGTAAAAATTGCTGAATGTCAGAAAAAGATCAAGTGTTAAAACCACGTGCATGCACACAGCTCTGAAGGGAGCAGGAAACAATACCCAACAAATCTGTAAAAAAAGAAGAAATAAGCACTCAGTGAATGTAATACAGTTTATTAATAAAAGACAGCACGCATATTAGGATGAACTGAAAGCCCCTAAGTTTCTAAATGAGCATTTCAATGATTTTCAAGTCATAGGCAAACAACATCCTGAACGAGAGCAATTGTTCTGCACACAAAGTGATGGAAAAAATTACCAGGGGTTCCCTGGTAGCTGTAGGGATGTACTTCACTCTTGTTCACTGCATTTGACTCAGCTACTCAAAGGATTAAAGAAAGAGGACAAGACAAAACTCCAGCACCAGGCAGTCATTTCTGAGTTAGCAAATTAAGCAATTTGTTCTGTGATCACAATGGCAGTTGGCGTCAGCAGAAATTCATTTTCAGACTGGAGGGAGTAGCTGGCCCTTCATCTGCAAATTAAGTGGTATTGTGCTGCCACATCTAAAAGACATTGCTTAGTGCCAAATCTCCTTTGAAATGGTTCATCCTTTGCCTTTCTCCATGGAAATATTATACAATTTTAAGGCATAGTTCAGTGCTTCTCAGGACATTGCTGGGCATGTATATAAACAGCTCCATTCACTCAGCACAAAAAACCCAAACAGCTGCTCCAGAGCCACCAGCAGAGATTGCCTTGGTATTCTGCCTCCCATATCCACAGCAGTTCCTCCAAACACAGCCCTGAGCTCCACCTCCACCACTGGTCTCCCAATTGTAAAAGCAAAAAAAGCCACCACAGGACCTCCCTTCTCCCACAAGCTGTTGAAGCATCTCTACTTTGGAGAATACAGGTTCTGTATTAACTCCAGAAAATATTTTCAACCCATCTTTAAACAGAAACAAACATTACAGACACATATAAATATACATAACTTCATTGGCTTGGAGTATCTATATCAGAAAACTAAGCATAAACATGCCAACTGATAAGTGTCTTTCCAAATTCAGGTTTGTTCTTTTTACCCCTGGAAAATTAATCCTTTGGATGGAATGGCTTCTCTACATTTATGACACCTCATGCTTGGCCTAACTATGCTTCCACAAGATCCATCTTCATGATCTCTTACTGATTTTTTTATTTTTTTTTTTTTAATTTTTTTTTTAGCATCTGAGGAGGGTGCTAAAAGTTTCTTATTTTCTTAGGTTGTGTGATATGTTTAGTAGTTCACCAAAATGAAAACTGAAGTATAAAAGAAGGAATTCTCACAGAGTTCTCCAGAGGTATGCAACGATGGAAGTTTTTGATGTAAGGAGACAGCAAGCAGGTTCATTCAACTCCTTAGCAGCATCATGGATCATGCCATCTCCCTCTGCTATTCCTATGCATCCCCTGCACCTGCAGCACTCTTAGATAAAAGAGATGCTCCTATGAATCTCACAAGTAGTTTGTTATATACAGTTAATTATTTGTGACATCTGGTAACACAATGATCATTTGAAGTCAGGCACTGATGGCAGAAGTCAGAGCAATGACAAAGCCATTGGCCTCTGCATCACATGAACTATTTCTGCTCTGCTTCTTCAGTGGATGGAAACAGCCCTGCCTATGCTCACACAACAGCCTTGTTCTGATGTTGTCTACAGAGACAGGAATTCACTTTAAAAGTGTGACTTCACCTTAGCAATTTTTTAAATTTTTTTTAACCTGTTTGTTTTCCTTTCTGGTTTGAAAACCAGGAAGGTCAGGCAGAAAATCTGCCCAAAATCCACATCTGTGATGTCACACTTGGGAAGAGAGCAAGCACTACACCAAGCAGAAAACAGCTGAAGAGGGGAAGTTAGAGCAAGCTAAGAGGAGTACATCAGATCGGGCAATCCAGCCAAAGCACTGCTTTGCAGCCAACCACAACCAGAAGGAAAACTATAGGAAAAAGCCATAGAGCCAAGGGATAAAGAGCACCATGCTGAAGGACAGGATTAGAGGAAATATAAACTTCACAAGCTTTAAGATCAGGAGTGCAGCCTGTAAATGTCAGCATATTCAGACCAAAAGAACTGCAGCACACCTAGATCCAGAAGGGCTCATCCACTCTCCTCACCACCATCTCCTCCTGTTGGTGCCAACCCTTCCCAGCACCTCCTCAAGAACAGGAAGCTCCTTTCTTGACATATTTTAAATACATCTTTATTTCTCCCTGTCTACCAATTTTCCCACTTGCAGCCCTTTGTCCTCCCACTGACTGACTTGCCCGGGCGCTGCCATTTATATGGCACTGCTGTATGGAAACAAGCACCTACTCACTTTCTTTTACCATTCAGTCAGTTTGACACCCCACCTACCACTTGCCTCAGGATTTTACGCTGAGGATTTTTCAGCTTTCTGGTGTGCGTTGCCAATTGCCTGCCAAGTCCCCTGTAACATCAAGCTCTGGCAATAAAGTAAATCCTCTACCAGTGGAGCCGCTGCTGATGTGATGTCCCACCAATTCATATGGGGAAGCCCTTCCCTTGGGCTTCACAACTGGACTAGGCCCTGGAAGATCCTCAAAGACTGCATGTTTCTGTAAGCTGTAATTAATGCTTAAGGACTCCAAAATATCAACACCACCCTCTCCTTTGCATTCATAGAAACCTGTCCCAAAAGCAGAACCAGACACAAGAGCCCAGACTGCAGGTGCACCACACTTTGACGAGCACAGATCCAGGCACAACTTTGGAGAAAGGTTTGGTTTATTGAAATCTGCTCTCACACAGGCTCAAAATGCCATCTCTGATCTCTGCAGCACTGGAGAAAGAACATGACCCCACATGACACAGCTGTTGGCGTGCAGTACAGATCCGAACACTATGTATTAGCCTCACATGTTACTTTACCTGCTTTTGCACCGCCAGGAACTGGTGGAACAAACTGTAGGATCCTGTAGACTTCAAAGTGAGATTTCTTTTCTCAATTTTCCCTCTTCCTGTGATCTTTTAGATAAGAGCAAGACCAAAAAAAAAAAAACCAAACCAAAAAACCAGACACAGCATAGTGCTGAAAACTTCCTGCTCATTTTGATGAAGATGTTCTTACAAGCACAATCCCAACTACCCCTTCACAGTAACAGCCTCACACATGCAGATGTGTGCACATAAACCCCGCAAGCTTCAGTCACTGAATTGGTGGCAGGTACTTCCTCAAGAAGGCAGGTAGACCTATGCTGAGAAACACAACTGCAAGCTTGTGAGTGTGCATTTTGGCTTCTAAACCTCTCTTATTCAAAGCCTTTCCCTACTCTGCACTTCAGTCATTTCAATAGTTCAAAAAAAATACCTAATGGTATGAAGTTTCAGGAGATGTATCAACTCAAGACCATTTCAGAATATGTTATAAAGCCTTCATCAGTGTGTTTTGTGCAGACTGCTTCATATGCATGAAATTAAAACTGCGTCCTTCTGTCCCACACATTCTTTAATTCACAATGGAAATACAGTGTATCAACACATCCTTCTGCTTTTACAGTTCTGGGCCCTAAAATATTTGCCATAGCTTAGCAAGGTCTTTGTTCCCCATTAGCAAGACCTTAATGATAGATAATGTGTGTAATGAACAGAAGATCAATGGAATTACATAGAGATTCCCGTTGGTTCTGTTTGTCTGGGGATTTTGAGGGTTTTGGGGGTGTTTTTTGTTGGTTTTTTTTTTCAGGAGGAAGGTTGGATGTTTTTTTCATTTACTAATTACTAATAGAAACCATAAACAAAGGAAAATGTATTGTATGAGCTTTCTGAGAGTAGGACTTAATCTATATGAATCCACATAACTGAACAGCTTAAAGGTATTTTTCATCTGATGTGCATTTAATGTAGAATCTTTCAAAACCAACAGAAGCACATATTTCAAAGTAAAATAGTGTTTTTTATTTTCTCTGATAGAATCATATGAAAACTCAAGTAAAATGAAAAAGGAATAGCTATCATCACTTTCTAACTTTTTTTTTTTTTTTTTAGAAT
>WUAM01000431.1:85846432-85899118 GCA_024336885.1 Actenoides hombroni | reverse complement strand
CCTTCAGCTATATGTGCTGAGCATGATGTCATGTGGTGTGGAATATCTCTTTGGTCAGTCGGGGCCAGCTGTCCCAGATGTGTCCCCTCCCAGCTCCTTGTGCACCCCCAGCCTACTCACTGGTGGGGTGGGGTGAGAAGCAGAGACGACCTTGACTCTGTGTAAGCCCTGCTCAGCAGTAATGACAGCATCCCTGTGTTATCAATAGTGCTTTCAGCACCAATCCAAAACACAGCCCCATACTGACTACTGTGAAGAAAATTAACTTTATCCCAGTCAAAACATCAAGAAGCACCAGTGAAATTTCTTCAAGCAATGTTAAAACAAAAAAAAAGTGATTTGTGCACTAACTTAACCTGCTTTTCATACAAAGCTGTACTTACAGAATATTTAGTTTCTTTCTGGATCTAGTTTATGTAGAAGTCAGGTCCAAAGGTGCCTAAAATAAGTGCTTAAATCAAAACTGTATTTAGAAACTTGTGTGAATGTGACTAGTCTTCCAGATATATAGGGCATACAGAATTCCCATTAAAGCCAAAGAAGTCGCTGAACTTAACAGATATGACACAAAACCACAGAGATATAGTAAGAGATGCTGGCCCTAACTGTGTGTATTAGCTATACTCCTTTCCATTTCCAGTTTTCACATGAATGGTCCTGAAATAAAAAGGAAAACTGAACTAGATCCTGATATTTAAAAGCAGATCATAATTAACTGTTTTGTTGTGGATACAAGTGTTGCTAAGGCAGTGGAAGTTCCACAATCTCTTGGATTAAACTCAAATTTCCCCTCACAAGAAAAACCATATGTGCTTTGGATAGGAAATAATTTCCAGTCTTTTATAAGATTCCTTTCTAAGCATCACTTCCCTCTTAAAAATCAGAACCGAAAACTGCCTTGTCTCACAGTTAACAGACAGACAAAAGCATATTTAAAACCATGCACCATAAAAAGTTTTACGATCAAAACAAACAAACAAACCCACATTAGAAGCTTTGGAATAAAAAATAAGGTACTTAAGAATACACGGCAAGTTGTTTAGATTCCAAATACCATAAAACACTAATAAGTTCGCAATCATACATGTATTTTAAAAAGGCTGTGATTGCAGGATCCCTATAAGAAGGTATTAAAACTAAGGACACCACCTGCTTTTCACTCACAGTCCATCCCATTATCTCTCGTGCCAGAAAAACCCATTTCATGTGTGTCTGCATGATTTTAAAATTTGAGCAAAAAAAATATTCAGGAACTATCTTTTAAAATATCAGCAGTTTATTGATAAAATGAAATTTTCTGCTAGATGTAATTTTTAAATTCATCAATTTTAAAACTAACAGTTAGATAACACATATTCACAAGCATATTGTTTGTGCAATACCTAGAGAAAATAAGGAAAATTCATGAGATGATGTTCAAGCTGATATAGTCTCTAAACTACCTTGGATCTGCTGCTATGTTCCGAGATTTGAGTAAGGAATGTTACTATTCATCTTTGCACATGAGCAGGCAGAAACCTCCAAACTTCTAAATACACTGACATAGTGTTCATGTAATAAAGATAAGCTCAAGAATGCTGAATAGTTTTCTACCAAAGACCTTCAAAACTCCAAATTACACAAGAATTAGCCTCATGACCAGTGCCCAGTGGGTTTATTTTCCTTTCTTTACTTTGCTAATATGAGTAACCTCACTAATAAACATCTTTCCTCAGCCCTTCTACTACCTTAGCAGCCAAATGACATAGATGCCTATGACAATGCCAATTTCTCACCTCTAGGAAAAGCAACAGAAGTAGAATAGTTAAAAATCTTTTTCATCCAGACATGGCTACAATTTTTTAAAATTGAGATTCAAAGATCCATTTTTACAAAAAAAAAAAAAAAATAAATTTAACATGTCTTATAAATCTGTCATTCCTTTAATTTAGGTATGTCCTGAGGTCTCCTATATTAAAGCAATGAACTGGAGTCAGTGACAGAATATTTTCTTAGGTGATTATGTAAAGATCAGTTGATGTTAAACCTAGATCTCTGTCTCATCATAAATGTTCTTAGGGAGCTCATTACCAAGCTTACTTTAGGCAGTTAAGAAAACAAAGAGTCAGCACTGCACTGAGTCAAAGTTGCATGTGGTAAAGGACACCCTTGAGCCCTTCTACACTTCTCACTTGCGGTGGATCTACCCTGGAGATCTACTACACACTCTTTCCTTAAACCATGTTAAATACTAGTAAAATAAGGTAAAACTAGATGTTTAATAATAAAAAATACATACATTCAAAACAATCAATCTATCCACTAATCCTATGACTACCATATGCTGTTAGCTGCAAGTTTTTATGCCTTTTACTCATAGTTACTCTACCACAGACATCTCTTAGTGCAGCTACATGTGCTCATGAGATACTGAGAACAATCTGTTCTGACAAGAGGCTGATAAATTTTAAGCAATAAACACCTAATGTAAGAACAGCACTACCAAATAACATTTAAGGCACTCCAAATTCTTATCATGTGGTTCCAGCATCTGTACTCTTCTACTTCTTCTGAGGCTCTCCTGGTTGTCAGACCAACTATTTCTAGTGTGCCAGGCGAGAACATCACAGACCTTCTGAAAGAGGGTATCAGAGAAATGGCAGATTTCTGGAAAACTCTCACCTTCAATGGGAACTCATATTTGATTCTGAAAAATTTTAATGTAAAATAATGTAGGAGGATCTCAGGAGATGGAAAAAGTCCTAGACAGCATCTTTTATTCAAAACACCTAGAGTTAACACAAAATGCAAAGCAAATACCAGGATCCTATGAAATTTAAATAACATACTTTCAGGTTTACCATACAGCTGTAGAGAAAAGTCGTAAGTTAGGAAGAATCAAAACTCCTTCATTTGGCAGTAGGACCAGAGCACGGAGCCTTCTTCACTGGGACAGGAGTGCTCTGAAGCAGGGAGTTCCATGGCTGCCTCCACTGCTATCTGTATCTGCTTTGCCTTCAGAGCACACCAACAACATTGCCAATTACAGGAATAGTTCTTGAAATGTGAATATGGGTGCTCTGAAAACTGGACTGAGACCAATAATTCATTTTGCAGACCTCTAGCTAGTTATTTAGATGTTAGTAGTCTTCAGCCACTACAGTCAAGACTGAATTTAAACCAGTACCCTAAGAGAGAATACCATTTCCTCGCTACCTATCTCATCAGCCATCTAATGTTTCCCAAAGCACTAAACATTTTCAAGTGCAAATATTGCTATACCTTCAACTGTTGCTATGCAACACTAGGTCCTATATTTCTTTGAAAGTTGTGAAGGAAATTGGACTCTTGATCCTTAGCTTAATTACTATTACTCACTGCCATATCTGCTATAAACAATTTGAATTAATACTCATTGAGGAAACCAGGTTATAGTCTTCAACAATCTACTTTTAGAATCTGGGCTCTGCTCCAGTGTATTTCCCCCTCATTTAATATTTAATTCTTTTTTGAACATGACCTGCCCTGCAATTTTAAAAGAAACCATCTGAATTCTTCATTCAGCTATAGTATAGTCATTTTGCTTCAGAATAGCTCCCACAGCAGTATCAGGCATGTCTTAGGGATAATTATGTTTTATGGTTATAAAAGTCAGCATTGCTGGAATGCAAGAGGACTAGAAGTACAGTGCACACACAAGGTTCATAATGCAGCCCTTCTCATACTCACAAGAGAAGGAATCCCATCCCATAAACAACCTCCCCCCTCCCAACTCCTCATCCTCAGGCATTCTGGGTCAACAAATCACCACATTCATCAGCATAACTTTCAGAAGTAACAGCAAGGTTTGGTTGGTTTTTTTCTTCCTAAGGCCAATTATTTGCTCCTCTGTAGACACGCAGACATATTTAGTAATACTTCTAGATAATCAGCCAGATGGTACATTTTTTGGAACAAGAGACATGGGCTGTTTGTTTCACCACAAACTGGGGCAATCCATTTTGATAAGAATTTAATTCACAGTTAATACAGATTGTTGGCATCTGGTTTTGTATGAATTGATTGCACAGAGAAATCAGGTCAAGATCAGCTCTGGGTAAGAAGACCATCAGATCTAACTGTGAACTCCTATCACTGTACATCAGTGTGGAATTTGGGTAACCAGGAGTTGTCTGTGCCCCAGCAAGACAGAGCATGTGTTACATATACCCACTACCAATGTGTTTAAAAGAAGGGAAGACAACACTGGTAAATGCTCTCCCATTTCAATTGGGTACAGACACCTCAACAGCAGAGTCCTACACACTGTGACATACAGACATGCTTCTTAATACTTGGACTTTGCAGTATCTAAATTACAAAGAGATTAGATAACACGAAATAAATATAAGAATGATGTGGTTTCACAGAAAGTATAATCTTCGTAAAAAAAATTTTGAACAGTTTTAGTGTAGTAGATTTCTTTTTATCAAAAGACTATCTGCTGACCAGGATCACTGAAAGTTCCAAGGATGGCACATTTACATTGCATTTACAGTAATTTCCAGAGCAATTTTCAGCAAATTGGTTCACCTTGTTTCTCTCCAAACTCACACTTGTCCTGTCTTTATCACGTTAGAAAGCTTGTAAGTGAAACGGTCATTTCAAAACATATACTTAAAGTTCAAACTGCAGATAGATTTAAAGAACGTGAACAGACCCCAAAATATATGAGATTTGGCACGTGTAGGGTGCAAGATTCTAAAACTGATGTATGGCACAGAAAGTTATTTTATCCTTTGCATAACAATACACTTGATACATGTTCTGTTTATATTATGTTATACCACCTGAAAAGCAGAGTTATGAATGCAATATAAAATGGATATTTTCCTGCACATCTTAACTACTTTCTGACAGGAACTTTACTGGAGTCACAACCACAATGAGAAGGAACAATAATGATTTCCCATGAAGTGGGAAAAAACAGTTCTATTATGCAGTTTCATCATATAAAGCTCTTTATTCACTGAAAATTAAAGGTGTCAGGTTCTGAAGTCACAAAATAAGCACACACAACAGCATGTGTATGCTATTCACTGATTTAGAACAATGTTTCCAACCCTAACCACTGGAAAAAAATCATGACCGAAGAAAAAGATGATTCATGGTTATTAGAAAAGGAAATTCAGAATTTTTTTAATTGGACCTAAGTGATTCCACACTTCACAGTTCATATCATGTTTTTCTGCAATAACAACAAAGGATTACTGTCATTTGAAGAACTAAGGCTGCATCTCTCATAATCACAAGACTGGGGGATGAAGCTGTAGAAAGCAACGGAAGACAAATAGATAAAAAGTTAATAGCTAAAAAAAAAAAATTCAAAAAAAAATTAAAATCAATCAAAGCATTTCAAGATCCCCATCACATCTATTCCCAACAGTCACCTGCATCCTGCACTCCTTCACAACCAGCGTCTGTAACCACTTCACGCAGCAGTAAGTGAACTTTATCACCACATCTCCCTTCTGTGGGTCCCATGCAACAGAAGAGCAGGAAAACACATGTCCTTTCTGTTGCATATGGGAACAGTAGAGGAGAGGGGCAAATAAGAGGGGGGAGCAAAAAGCCTGCAGAATTTGTTGTTGACTTCATTCAAACAATACAAGATGCAGAATATTAGGTAAAAAAACCCAACAAAACAACAACAAAAACCCCAAAACAAAACAAAAACTCTGCAGAGTTTTTTTTGAGGTTTTTTGAGTCTTCAGTTTCACTAGAAGCTGGGTTTGACTGATAGAGCCATTCAATTTCATCAGACTCCTATCAGGGCAAAGCAAGCCTAAGAAATGCAGTGCTTCTCCCTAGTGATTTGCACTTCTTTTGGTGTTTTTTTTTTAACTGCAGAAGTAGGAACTTTTGTAGAGTTTAAGATGTAACTTATTGCACAGAGGGCTCCATTCAGAATATTTTATTTTTTTTCCAAAATGAAACATGAATATACTCTTTTGAAAGAAATGACATTGCAAAATTGTCTGTTTGAAACAGAACTGAGAGAAAAAGTATGTTAAACCACTGTTAATTACCACACTTAAGTACTGTAGAACAGCAGGCAAGATATCCTAAACCTGATTTTTTTTGTACCTGAACTCCAACTGAGGAACCAGTACTGCTTTTACATGGGAACTATTAGGACAGGAGTTTGGAGCTCCCACCAGGACACAGAATGCATCATCCGCCAGCACATTAGAAGGAGGGCCTGACACTCAGCCTCACTTCTTGCTGGTTTTCCTTCCAAGTTACTCACTCTGTACTGCACATTGAAGGACATTGCAATGAATGTGCACTTCGTTGCTAATGTGAAATTTAGCCAGCTAATATGAAATTTGATACATAAAATGTATTACTTCCTGCATTTGCAGGAAATTTCACAGTAAAATAGCAACAAGATATTTTTTATAACTTCTGGCATCTGATCAAAGTACAACAATTTGGAACCCTTCAAAATCTTTTAAAATATATAAATATATTGTAACAGCAGCAAATAACCTCATCAAAATGAAAAGCAATGTACAGCTCTGACAACATAAATCTACAAGTTAAAACTGCAGAAGAGACAGATGGGGGAGTTACATTCTGTTTCAGGAAGCCTCCTGGCAATCTTCCAGCAGCTACAACAGGACAAGGCCCATTTTATTCCATCTATTTCAGCATTCTCTGAATACCACATAAGACCTCTAATGATGTGTGCAACTGGTAATTATTCCATCTCTCTGGTTAGCCTGGAAAATGCCTCCAAAGTGTGCCATATCCTTTTGTGAAGCATGGTGCTAAATCGGACCTCAAAGTCAATCCCTCAGCAAAACAGCTCTATTATTTCACGGAGCTTAAGGCCAGAAGGGACTTTTCAATCATCTAGTCCCATCACCTGCATTTCATGAAACATTACATTTCTCCCTCAATCCCACTTCAAGCCAAATAACTCTTTAAGACACATCAGAAAATGTTTGTCCTACAGGTGAAATGCCTGATGCTGTAACATGATGAAGAACTGACAAGTTATGACCAAAGTCCCAGGCCATGGCTGAGATACCAGCATACCTAATTTGGAGGAGAGAAGCACATTCCCTCTAAAGTCCAAATCTCATGAACACTATAGTAAAAAATGCTACATCTTCCCAAAAGCCAGGGCACTCTAGTACAACCTCCAAGTTTTGACTCATCTTCTGCTGAACACTTCTGTAGCTTCTGAGGACAAAAAAGCGCCTCAAAACAAAACAACACCACCACAACACCACACCCCACCACAAAACAACACAACAAAACAAAAAGATACCAACCCACCTGATAGAAACCCAGTCCAAACATATTTGCCCAACAGCATCTCAGTTGCATTAAATCCTGTTTTGGGCACCACATGCACAAGATCTGCTCACAGGCGCCGAGCACAGAGCCGAGAAGGATATAAGCACATTTGTGGAAAAACAAGAAGCTCTGTTATCTCTGCGGCCCACTGGAAAACAGTAGGATACACAGAGATTCAGACCACAGTCCACGGATCAAGTCACTGCTGGTGAAAGGAAGGCCATGGCTACCGAGCTCACAGAGCTGGGATGAGCAGTGCTTCCAAGAAAAGTCCACACACAGATGCTTCTTTCAGAATTAAGCAGCCAAGAATACTGATAAACAGGTTTATTTTAAGAAAGTGCATCTCTAATATTTGTGTGCCATTATATTGAACCCCAGTGGAAAAAAATCACAAAGGAGATTTTGTATTAAGAAAAAAAAAAATTTACTAAACAAGTAAAATCAGGGATATCTGCGAAAGTACTTCTTATGAACTCACCTGAGGACCAATTATGATTTAAAACAGATGAAAACGAAAAAGTTAAACAACTGTAAGCTAAAGTGCATGATTTTTCAAGGAGTATATAACAATTATTTCCTGACATTTAATATACTCCTTTAAAAAAGGGGTTTAGGAAAAAAACCAATGTAAAAAAGCAGCTCTGCTTCAGGAAGCTGAGTGGCAATTAGTCCATTGAATTTCTTAATCAGAATAAACATGCTCTTTCCTTCAGATTGTTCTCTCATTTATCTCATGCTTCACACAGTATCACAGTGACAATTATCATCACTTCTGCTGGATAGAGAAGCAATCCAGGATATTACCACTGGGAGTATAAAAGATAAGAGAGGAAAAAAGGAAAAAGAAAAAAAAAAGAAAAGAAAAAACCACCACAACAAACAAAAACAAACAAACAAAAAACCCAACCAACACACCTTTCAGTCTCTAAACATCTTTTATTTCCTGCGTTGGGTGCTGTTCAAATCCCTCCGAATGTCCTGCACTCTCAGTTCCCATTCCTTCAATTGATAAGGCAATTTAGCCCAATTTAACTAACAGTCTACACAGGATCATCTTCCTGCTATTTATTCACTCTCCTCATTTCCTGGGGCTCTTGGACAGAAACCAGACATGCCAACATACTGTTTTCTCTTCATACTGCTTCTTCTCTCAGTCTTTGCCAATTCTCCCAGCATAGTGAACATGCGGTGTTATGACTACAGAGCACTTTATTTGTTGCTATATTATAGCAAAGAATAATACCATGAAACATTCCTGTCATCACATCCATATTCACAACTCCCATGCCTGTGTACTTCCCTCATTCTTCTTTCCGAATTGCAGCTGGAGAAAAGCAGAGAGGTAACAACTTTGTATTTCAAAGAGAAATAAGCATACCCAGCACACTGCTGGGATCAACATCATAAATTGTCTGGGTAAGGACAGACAGATACTAGCATAAACCTGCACTTCTTATGCCTCCTTAGTTTGGAGCAAGCAGAAGGAGCCTATTTTGTGCCGGGATGCTTACATGCTGTAAGAGGAGCAGAAAGCAACCTGCCTTTGTCCATTCCTGGCTCTCCTGACAGTGTTAGAAGTGCCTTATGGCTCCTCACCAAAGGGGACAAGAGGTTCAGGAGTATCTGCCATGTCTTCCCTGGATCATAAAGCTGAGTGTTACCAAAGTCTGATGGGTCACTACCATCACTCCTGGCAGCAGCACGACAATGCCACCACTACAGACCAGGGAATGACATATATATAAAAATATATAAATATATATATTTGCATCCTGCAAATATAAAAGTGCCACAGGTGTAACCTCCCTATCAGGGAAACCCGAGGATCTCCATCCATCACTGAAGATAGCTCAACAAGTGCCCCAAGTTCCCCCTTAAACAGAAGGGCTTCCTTCTCATAAATACCTTCACAGAGGGGACACACACACACACACACACACACTCACTCTCCTCCCCATTTCCGTGTACAGCACCTTATACCTCCATCTTGTGGGCTTGAACTGCTCTAACAGTTAAATATTTTAATGCAGATAGGGCAGAAAATGAAAAAAAACCAATACACACTGCCTGTTGAGAAGGAATAGAAGATAATCCTACCCATCCCTGAGGGGACACAATATATTTGTGCTTTTGGAGGCTAGCTCCTTTTCTGGATAGAAGGTACTTCTGACTTTACAAGGTCTTTGAAAGGAGAATTAAATATTTGCAATAAACACTTCAACGATACAAAAGATAATACTGTAATCCAGAACATCTTGTGGCTCTTTTCAACTAATTTTAAGTAAAATTGATTTGAATTTTGTATTGCAGTTAACTCACAATATTTCTGTGCTTCACAAAAATTCCCTTTGCTGCTAGTGTACAAAAGAGTCAAATGGCCTGTTCTCAGAACAGAAATGGTCCGAGCTAAGTATTTAAGAACTAGATTATAAAAAAACAACTACAAAAAACAAAATAAACAAAAAACCACAGAACAACAAAACAAAACAAAAACCCCAAACATAAAAACAAAACCCCAAAAACTCAACCCACCAAACAGCCCACCATACACAATCACCCTGTCATTCCCAACAAAGTGCAGCCAATTTGTAGCAATTGGCACATTGTTCATACCACAATTCAATTGCTGGGCTGCCAAAGAAATTCTAGGTGGTGGTTTGCCTTAGAGCTTATCAGCAGTGCTGACAAGGGATGCCGGGGCATCAGCAAACACCTTCTAAAACACGCAGCAGATTGGCTGCTGTTTCTACCCGTCAGCCACTTTTCAATGAGCTGTTATCAGGAGAAAAAACACTGAATCGAAGCTCTCCAGAAGCTAATATTAAAGGAGAGGTCAGGACGACTTCTAGCAAATATAAGCCAGCTGAAGTTGTCACCCTTTCCCTCATGACCGCACAGCTCCCCAGACCAGAATGGGATAATTTTAATCCATGGCTGTAAAACAACCAGAGTTTTTGTTTTCTCCCACTGGGGCTTAGCCAAGAATGAGCTTGCAGATTTTTGGCTTGCTAATGCAAACTCCGTTTCCCCAATCCATGACTTAACTTACACTGAATACTTACTACAAGGTTATCCTTGTAAAAAATCTTAGAGATGTAAAATTTTTAAGCACCACCACATTCTGAAAAATACTCACTGTATTATTTACTTCACAGCTAATAATTGCTCTTGGATGTGTCAAAGAACACTTAAAACCAAAAAAAAAAAAGAAAAAAAAAAAGAAAAGAAAAAGAAATCTTAAATACAACGTGCTATGGAGAAATTACAATGGCCTGGGATCTTCATAAAAACTGCTTTTACTGATGCATTGTTACAGATTTTCAAAATGTTTCAATTTGCTTCTTGTAAAGAAAGGAAAATATAAACATCTCTAAACTTGACCTAGAGCTCATTTTCCTTCAATAACTTTACAGAAAGTTATGATAGAAAAAAAAGTCTGTAAATTTCTCCTTTTTTCCTTCCTTCACTACTCCTATCTCAAGACTATAAGCCTGATCTTCCCCTCCAACCCCATTTTCCACTAATACTTTCAAGAAATTAGTGCATCAACAGCCTGACAAAGGCACCTTTGAGAGTTGTGAACTATAGAGAGGGAGTTGAGTTCAAACTCTTTGATAAATCAGTCTGAGCAAGAAGATTCTGAGAGATGCACAGAATTGCAAAACTCATTTTCTTCACAAATCCATTAGCAGATCTGAATAAATTCATTTTGACAAACATGGCATATTTTCACTGACCACACAAATTACAACATTGAAACGTGATCTAAAGGTCCTCCAGGAGCTGTATGGAAATGAAATAGCCTCTTACAGCAATGTTTACACCGGCACAATGATTGACAGAAAACTGTAGTTTTTTAAATCACAGCACCCACACGCTCTGAATTCAGCACCCTCACTGCTCAGCTTCAGCATTCTCACAGTGTCTCAAGGATGTGACTAAAGGATGATGATCCATATCTGGCATCCTTACCCCTCCTGTCCAGCATTGATCTCTGCATCCTGCAGCAGTGTTATGGAGCTCAGCTTCCCTTACACCCTACAGTCCTCCCCCAGCCAACAGCGGTTTGCTTTGATTTGTTAGCAGTGAAACCTAAGGAGATGTGGGAAGCTGTTCTATCCTGGCCAAGCTTTTCTGATTACCTTGTCTCCAACTAAATCCAACGTGCATTTGTTACACAACTGGCTGAGGATAGCACCGCAGCAGCAATGACTAACCTGGACAGTTGTAACTCTTCTGCTTGCTTCGAAGAACCAAAGAATTGCTCTGAGAAACAGCACAGCAGCTCGACATGTACAAGCAGCCCAAAGAGGATCAAGATATTTAGACTTATTTAAAATTAATTTAAACAAATGTAATTTTGAAACAATAAAACAGAGAATAAGCAAAACTGAATATGTTAACATATACATGTACAAACTCATGCCACACTGTGACTCAAAACTGCACCCAGTGCTCTTCGTTTTTTATTATTTTGTTTGGTGGCTGTGTCACATAGAAAGCAACACACACAAACTCAGGAACCCTCCAAGATGGCATTTCAGTAAAATATAAACAAAACATTAAATATAACCAGACAGGGCATGTTGCTCTGGGACAGTCCACAGCAGGAACTGGCACTGGGTTCAGCTGGAAGATAAAGGCACTGAAATTCAGGTCTGTGCAACCCAGGTCCCAACACAGGTGGAGGGGAGCAAGCAGCTGGGCTGAGCTCTGGACCACGGCATGTGCCATGACATTTCCCTTGTGTGCCAGCTGATAACTAACGGGAGGGGGAGGAAAAGAAGACACGGACTTCAGCTGCCAAACGTAAGAGCTGTGTCGTGTGAAGGATTTGCACGCATGCAATTCCTTCCCATCATTAGAGGATCCTGAGCACATATCACCTGTCCTCGCAGAGTGTGCTACAGGGTAGCTAGTGCTCCAGGACAGGGCCTCCTCTTTCCCCCTGAACTTCGGGGCTCTGCATTAGGATGTATATAACCCACTGAGACATGAGATGGGGCAGGGAGGCCTCTTGTCCCAGAGTGTGCCTGATGGTCACAATCCAGCTCCTGGAACAGAGCAGTTACTAATGCCAAAAGATGTACCTTCCATACAGCATTGAGGGAGACTCTTTAGTCCAGATCTACACAAACCTTCCCGAGGTGAGAAACCACAGTTCAAATTCTGCTGTGAGCAGGGCAGAAAACGGATCTGAAATTGGATATCTTCCCTCTAATATTTTACTTATCAAGGTAAGGCCACTCTCTGACTTTCAGTCTGAGGGCCAGTGAAACATAATGACATGCATTAAAAAGAATTGTTTTTAAAGCACGTCAATATAACAGCCACAGAACGATATCACCAGTGCTTTAGAAGAAAAGCTCACAACAATATCCACATCTTTTATTCATATATTTTAGTGAGACTAAAAGCTCACATACTTTAAGAGTCATATAAGAGATACTGTTGAATATGCATGAGGATGAAGACTGCAAGAGTTCTTACTGTTCTTAGGTTCCTGGATATAATGAAAAAGATTGATGGACTCTGGAAGAAGCTTCCCTACACACACAGAGCACTAACTACTTCAAGGTTTTTTCACATCTTCTGGTCTAGATAATTTGGCTAAAGATATAGAAGAGAGAGTTAACATATTGGACAGTTGTATTCCTTTGCTTGTTGACAGTTTTAAAGCTGTTAGTTGTAAGTAATGAAATATTTTTATTTTTTAATCCATGCTGCATCCATACAGGAGACAGAACACCACTCAAAAAAGTGGTGGAGAAGGAGGATGGCTCACTTAAACCAAACTTCATATTCACCAATCTTTGTTTGGTTTTTCTTTTATTTGCACGGCAAGTGTTGCTTCTTTGTGCATAAAAATCAATCCCAAGGGATGCACAGAGCATCCCCCTTTTCTGCCTCAGCCAGCAGCACAAACCAGCACTGCACAGCAGAAAGGAGGCTCCCACACAGAAGACTCCATGTGATGCTAATGACCTTCCAGTTCATGATCGTATTCCTGCTTCTTGGGACACAGAGAGGTAGCAATTTTGTGGTTATCAAAACACTTCTCTTCAGATTTCAAATCTGTCTTTAAACATAGGATGGACCTAAGACTGGACCTTAAGGATTTTTCTACTATAAATGAGGATGTGTCTGACCTAGCTACTATATTTTTCAGCTATATTTGAGAGAGTTTCCTACTTCATACTATGAAAAAGGCATTCTAGACTCTTCATCTAGAGCTCGCAAACTCCAGAGCACATTTCTGCTGTCTGAGAGATGGCTCAATGTGATTTTGATTGAGCAGTCAGTTACTATAAAAATGTTTTTAGTAGCATGCTGAGCTACTACAGTCCAAGCCTCATGCAAGGAGTACATACAGCCCCTAGGAATTTCAATTATTGGCCATAGATTACAGTATCTGTGGCAAGCATGCAAGCAGTGCCAAGTTTTATTTATCCATGGCAGCCAGTGCATCTGATGAAGCTGACTCAATGACTCGTGGATTTAAAGAGAGAACGAGTCCTCAACAGTCATACAGCTACAATTTTGCCTGGGTAAACCACCGAACAGTAAAAGGCAGAAATAAGCTTCTAGCAAGTTGTTGTTTGTTGGGGTTCTCTTTTGATATCATCTAAAGTAGCATTAAATGTTGGAGAGCTATCATTATTTATTAAGAATCTTGCTAGACTGCACCCATAAGAGCAAACACTTGTGCATATACATAGCAATGTAAATATATAATTTCATTTTGAACAAGGTTCTTGAAATGTTAATCCACAATTTCCACTTTAAATTTAAATCCTTCCCACGCAGAACCCCTTGTTATTAACACTCACAAACTGAACCTAAGGCTCTCCTAAATACCTACAAGGAGATGGCACCTTCCAGAAAAAGCATATAAAAGCTATGCTCCAGAAATAATACCCATTTCTTGTGAGCCTGCAGATGGAATCAAAGTTACTGATTTTGACCTCTGATGATCGCCATCGTCTGCTATAGCATTAGCAGAGGCATTCAGGGCTAGAGTACTCCACCAAGAAGAACAGTTCCCAGTGCAGTGTTTCCCCTGTGCTCACAACACACATTTCTCACCCTCTCTGCCAGAATCCAGATTTGTTTTAGTTACAAGACCATCTGCTTTTTGAAAGGCTTTTTTTTTTTTTTTTTTTGATGACAGATGGATGAGGTTCAAATTCCTGTTGTAACCAGCAGTGAATTTTTACAATTCATTGTCTCTGCTGCTTACTGTCTTGCTTTAATTACTTGAAAGGAAGAACTCTCATGGGGGGAGAAGGAGTTTTCCAAATGCATAACATTTTTAAACCAAAATAAGCATATAAAATAAATTTCTGATTCTTTAGCTACAAATAGTCTAGCTCCAGGTTTGTAGCCTAGTTTTGTAATCCTGTATTGGTTCAAGTTTCTCTTTCATGTCCCAGAATAAAGGCATATGGAAGCAGAGGGAGTACTTCAAGAGACTATCTACAGTGTTATAAGCATCATATTTTCCTCCCCCAGAGTCTCACAGTATCAACTGACTCTTTCATAGTCTGAGTTTCTGAAGTCTGGTGTTTGTAGAAGAGCCACACTTTTAAAAAGTTCACCAAGAACAACAGACTTCTAGCCCCTAATATTTAAGGAAGAAAAGCTTTAAAAGTTGGTAGATTTATGGGTTTTGCTTAAATTCTTTCATATTTTAAAAACCTCTCCATTTTTATCCCATTTTTAGTACCCTTTTTGGGGTGACAAGCTTGGAATAGCAAATAAACCTCCATGACACCAGTAAAATATGGTAAAAGAGTCCCCACCGATAACGTGCTGCCAAGCTGGCAAGCCTTGATCCGCAAGCCATAAACGATGCATCCACTAGCCAGGAGCATCCCGCCACATACCTCAGGAGGAAGGAGGTGTCGGGAAGCGCGTCACTGAGAATAACAGTGTTTGGGGGCTCCAAACCAACAGCACTGTGCTGCCCTCAGCCTCAGCACTACTTAACTTATTGTCCCACGATCAGGGACTGGGAGCCCCTGCCCCACCGCAGCTCCCCTGCCAGTCACGCAAAATGGGATGCACACTTAGAATGGGGAAAGCTTCAGGCAGCTGAAGAGCGAGCCCCACCTGGGCTACTCCTCTATAAAATGAGACCAAAGCTCTGTGCAAATTGGGGGTGGAGGAGAGGGGAACCAAAGAACAAAGAATTGAGCAAAGCGCTAAACAATCCTCTAGTTTGCATCCCTAGGTTATGCTGCAGACTTACTCCATCTGTGAAAACATTTCGCAGTGAACTGCGTGTCATGTTTATATTAATTTCTTACCAGTAGATAAGTGCTGCCTGTACAGCTGCAGGCACCAGGCTCACCACGTGCCTCCCATGGCCCCGCAGCCGGCTCGCCAGCCCTGCGTACACGCGCTGCTGGGAAGGGTCACGCCCGTATCTCCAACCAGGCACAAACCCTACAGAAAAATCCAGACCAGATAAACAACATTTGGAGTCCGTGTCCTTTATTATTCATTCACTATGGAGCCTTTGTAGGCTTCAGTCTTGGTTTCAATGAGATGACTGTTTCAAGGAAGAAAAAAAAAAAAAAAAAAAAGGGTGGAGAAAAGGAGAAATCCTAAGAAGTCAGAAGAAGCCTGACAGCAGATATAGAAGTGTAATTGAAGAAAAATAAAAACCAACACAAACCCTTTCAGGTTTTTTGCTCAGTTGCTTCTTGATTTCCCAGAAAAACCAAAAGCAGATGCTTTAATTTACTGTTCCCATAGTACTGTTTTAGTGTGCCTACAAATATTTCCTGAAGTTATTCCCATTTTCCCCCCTCTCATTGACTAATAAAAGGAATGAAAGATCACAAATAATATAGACAGGGAAAAGTGACAGATAGCAGAGGCATTTTCCATCATGTTAAAAATAATTTTCAAAACAAAGTCTCTACTAACCACATTCTCCTCCAAGAGGAAATATAACTACTCCTCAAAATCAGTACAGTCTAGATACTGCCAAGACTTCTGAAACTACGTGGTTTTCAGTTGTTTGGTTTGGGGTCTTTTTATAAGACTACAAAAAAAACCAAAAAAACCCCCAAACTCTAAAACCAAGAAAACACATTTTATTTACACAAATATTTTCCAGCACTGCCATGACAATTGTTCAACACTTGCATCTACTTCATTGTACTCTGGAACTATGACACTTTCTTTTTAAACCTTGATTAATTTCACAGGAAAAGGCCAGAAGGAATCTCTGTATTGAAGACAATTCTCCTAAAGTCATATTGGACCCAAAGTAGCCATGACATGGGAGCAATTTGTTTAAAATTAAGATAGCAATAAAAGTGGCACAGAGAATAATATTTGAACATTACTGACAAACTTCACTGCTGTAACATTTTCCCCATACTATAAGCCTCATCATCAAAAGTCCATCTCTCCATCTCTTTTATTCTTTGTGAATGTTGGGATATGTCAATATTTTAAAAGAAAACACCCACAAAGTTTACTGACTGATACTTGATGCATTTTACAACATGTTGCCTGCCTGTGCATCCCCCTGCTCCACCACAGGCTCTCCTGCACCTGAGCAGCACTGACAGGTTTGCATCCCTGCCCTTGCACCTCACCAGACTTTTTTTTAAAGGGTTCATAAATTCTCACCTTCCTTCCCCCAACACTCAAAGGCCAAATAATGTCTAGCTACTTCATCAATGACTCTGTTCATGGCAGAAACTTGAAGGGAGCTGCAGCTAAGACGCTCAGTGATCATCAGAGGTTAAGTGATGCTACTGACCTCTCCCAAGCTGTGGTCTGCAATGGGAAACCCATTAGCAGCTTCATAGCAGGTACCTTGACCCTCCTGAAAACAAAAAAGCTGAATATTTCAGCCCCAGAGCTAGCTGAAAGGTTCAGGGGTAAAAAACTAACCAAACAGAGAATCCAGAGAGAAGCTGGTGTGCTGACACAAAGCTGGGAGGGAGCTTTGAGGGAGAATGAAAAGACTTTGTAGGGATAAACCCTCTGCAGAGAAGGGTTGGCCATGCAGGATGTGATGTTTCCCATCCCCCTGAAAGCGGTGATAGAAAAGAAGGGAATAAAACACACCAGCAGAAGTATGCAGAAGCGAGGACTTGGTCCCTGGTTCAAGTGACTGCCACAGGACATTAACAAATATCAGACTTCAGTCTGATTTGGGCACAATACCCTGTACACCACAACAGGCTCACACAAATTTCAACCCTGCAGGGACAGCAAACACCAACTGATCATCAGTTGGGGCATGCTGAGCAAATAAAACTGCCTTACAGAAGCAATGAGAAATCCCTCTATCCTGACACAGGGTTCAGCCCCCACATCCTTACATTAATGGGATGAGCTTAAGATTTAGATTATGGAAAAGTCCTATATGTTTCTCTAATCATTCTCCCCACTGCTAAAAAAATATGTGTTCGTCTACAGTTCTTACTGGAAGAGTTATCCACCCTCCTCAAGTTTATCAAGGACCAAAATTTACCCTCTCCCATTCCAGAGAAAAGTAAACTTCCTTCTTGGAAGGAACAATCATGTTGTTAGAGTCCAAGACAGCTTTCTTGCTACTGAGAAACAAAGATGAAGAAATCAAGCAATTCCTCAAGATACTACCCCAGTGGAGAACTGTCAGTGTTAAAAGACAACATTCCTCTCTTCCAGGTCCTGTAAGTCCTCCTGAATAAAACAAGCGAAAAAAAGATAAGACCTCTGCAGCTCTTTGCATGGTACCAAGAAACAACACCCTGCTGAGTGAGACTACTGCTTCTCAGGCTATGTGCTGTGGGCAGTTTTACCTTAAAGATGCACCTGCTTTGAAAACACATATAGGCTCATTGCCTAAAGAGGAGCATGGTGCTCTGACACTCACCACAAGACATCATTCATTTATTGTGTTAATGTTGTCCAAGTCATGCCAACAGCAAGTGCTGCGCCCAGCCTCTCGGGACAACATGAGGGTAGATAGTCTCCTTGTTGGGATTTCAGTGGAAGACACAGCATTTCCAAAGCTTGGGGAGGAAGAGGATGAAACTGTCAGAGAGCAGATAAATTTAAGTCTCTGATTAAAATAAACATCTTTATATTCTAACCAGAAATGTACCAGGGCCGTGCTGACGGCTGCAGAACTGAGGCCAAAGTAAGTGGTAAATGAATCTGCTCCAGCACAGAAAAGATAAGGAGGAACACGGGGCCTCTTTGTTACAGCTACATCCAGCATGTCAGCATCCAGCGGCTCCTAAGAACTACATCTTGGAGAACAGAAGAAGGTAAAAAGGTCTTGCAGTACTTGTTTTTACAGACCATCCACCTCTCTCAGGACCTTGCTGTCTCCAGAAGAATTATTTTGCATATTTTTTTAATTTAAAAAAAATAAATACAAAAATACTCTCAGTTCCAAGTCTCTCTTGACTTGTCAGATCTGAAAAGGAATCCAGACTGCCCACGGAAATACGTTCACACATTATATATACTTTTTTCTTTTTTTTTTTTTTTAAAAAACAGGATAAAGCTTAAAAGATCAGCAAAATTGAACATTTGCTCAGGATGCAGTTTTCACCCATATGCTACAATCATCTCATGAGGATCTGTGATACAAATATCCTATCACAGGATGGGCAAAGTTGACAGGCATCCCAGAAAGGAAAGAAGGTAATTAATAAAAAAAGAGGGAAGGGCTGAGAGAGATGTGCCATACAACTAGGATATCCCCTGTTGATTAACATCCAAAAAAAAAAAAAAGTGAAAGCAGAAAAGAAATGCAGAAACCACACACCCACGAGAGCAAGGAGAGAAAACAGTCCTGAGAGCAAGACACTAGCAAAGGCAAAATCTGTACGGTAAAACAGTTCTGACTGATTCAAACAACAGAGAAAGTGAAAATCATATAGCAGGTACGTGTCTTTTGCTAGTGCACAAAGACACAGAAAAGACAGGGTACAAGTGCCTTGTGAACACTGTCAAGGAAAGCCCAGTTCCAAGTTGGGCACTTGCAATACAACCCCACGACATGAATACATACGCAGACATCAGGACTCAAACCTGGAGCAAAAAGACAATGTGACCCAGGAACCTAGGACCATACTCACACACATATTCCCCGTCACCCCCAGGAAAAACAACAGATTTGAAAAACAGTGAAAACAAACCCACCTTTTGAACACACAAGTTAGTTAGTGACGAGTATTTAATGCAACTAGCCAAATACATGTAGTGAATACCCATGTCAGCAAGGGTACGAGCAATAAATAATCACAAGATTCCCTTTAACCCCCTCATTTTTACAGGATTCTCCGAGCACAAGCCTGTCAGCAAAGGAGGGGAAGGAGAGGTACAGTAGTGACAGGTTGATGAGGCTCAAGCTGCTCAACAGCCTTCTCCTTTTACCCAGCTATTGTAGTATCTTCTTTTCAGCTCCTAAAAATCACCATACTAAGCTAGAGCAAAACTCCAGCTTAATGCTGGGAATCCACACAGATTCAACAGAGGCTGGGGAACAGCTGTGTGTTGCAGCTCCACCCCACCAGATGACTGTGGCATTTTGAGATTAGGTTGCCTAAAACGGACCTATTTCAATTGGTATAGCCAAACTGGTTAAAAACCAGTTATTTGCATAAACAAGAATCAACCTGCAGTGAATGCCAGTCATGGCTGCATCTGAATCAACTGATCGTCAAAAAAGATCTACTTCTGGAAATTGGTCACACATAAAGCACCATTAAAAGCAACTATAAGGCAAATTTTTATTTCATTAAACCCATCCTATTCTAAATAGAATAAATGAAGTGGAAAGAGTTTAAAAAAAAATAAATCTCAAAAAGATGTGCTTAAAGCATATACTAAAGGTTGGAGTGGCACTAACCAGATTTACAGGGGAAAACTGAGACAGCACCTTCCTGGATCCCACTTCAAAGCTTTGCCATCTCCCTGCTTGATTTAATATCAAAATCTCAAAGAGGAGGTCACTTGCAAGTACTAAACCTACTTAAAAAAAAACCCTGTAGTACTTCATATTCGAAGAAGGTATCTTGCACAGATTCAGAGCCTGGCCCTCAGAAATACAAACACAGCAGTAAAGGGAATTTAAACTCAGTCTGTCTATAGGTAGCCATAAAGAATGCAAAGCATGATGAACAGAAGCACCTTCAAACATTTGAGCTAACAGTTGTGGGTTCAGTCTCCAGAAACTTGGTGACAAGGCAACTCCCCTAATCAGATCTCAAGATGAGAAGTGCAGGGGTTGCTGCCACACCTACCCAAGAGGCAATTAAGAGTGCAGTCCCTCCATGGGCACAGAGAGCCACCATGGCCCTCAGTATGTTTATCCTCTGAGCAGGACATGATCACAAGTCAAAGTGACTGCTCCCAGAACACTGACAGTGCTCTGCTGACAATGATTGCACAAGCAGCTTCACATCAACATGAGTGACACAATTCACATTGCTTCACAGCAACAGAAATCACCCACCACTGCTGCAAGTCCTCCCAGAGGAGCTGCCCCAACATATCACCCCTCAGGCACCAGAACAACAGTCCACAGCCAATGTTATCAAGATCTACCAAAGTGTTTTGCTTTAACAAAATAACTTATCAGCCCTGATCATGAAAGCAGATCCCTTGCCCAGGTGTAGTCTTCATTCCAGGGGAAGGCAGGAGAAAAAAAAAACCTTCAGATTATCCTCCAAATTTATGTGCCACTAGACCGAAAAGCCTCCCCCTCTCAATCATTTTCTCCCGAATAAGAGGATGGAACAAGATGGGAAGTAACTGGTTAAGAGCATGACTTTGAAAGATCATTTCCTGAGAATCAGGCTATTTTTTCAAAATCAGCATCTTCCCCCATTAATTCAGACACTGACAATGAATGGCAATCACTGTATAAATGAGTTGGTACTTGCTAAAACAACTACAGTAGTAGACCAAAAATGTGAGCCTTTGGCCTCAGGGAGTTCAGAAAATCAAAATGCATACTTGTCAGCATCTAAATTGAATCCAAAGGGCAACAGTTCATCAGTAACCTACAACTTTCCTAAACTACAGGTCTGAGGAACTGTCCCAGCATCAAACTGCATTATTTACATAAAAATGTCTTCACAGCTCTACCTGGTATATTCAGGCTCCAGATCATTCAAGCGGATTCAGCTGAATTGGTTTTTGTTGCACAAAACCAAGAGACAGTATTTCTTTGTTTCGGATACATGTCTCCTTCCTGCCCATACACACAGTTACAGCAAATTATCAGATGACAATCAGTACTTTAATTGTCTTCCGCCTTGAGCATACAATCCATCTGGATTAATTCCTAGAGATTCCCTTTAGACCCATGAGACTTCTTGTCATGGCTATCAAGATAAGGATCCAGGTTCAGAAGTCCACAATTCTAACACCTTATAACCATCCATAAACTCACAACCACTGATACATAAATATCTAGATTTATTGCCAGAGATAAGAATCACAAGCAGTGTTTGCTGTGGCTCAGCAAGACTCCCTAGCAGACATACTGATCTACACACTGACAAAATCATAAAGAATGGATCAATTCCAACTCAAGCACTGAAGAGAGACAAATGCCTTCTTAGAGGGTCAAACAGGAGGACCCAGCTACTCACCACACCTTAGTTTTACAAGGGGGAAATGATTCAACTGGAGTACCACATAGAGAGTAATTATTCCCTCACCAAAAAAATTTTAGCAATACATGAAAGATGTGACGTGTCTCACAGTGTGTGAGGGAAACCAATAATGGTCATGGCAGAAAAGGCAACAGTTTTCCAAAACCTTGTTATTTTTAAAAGCGGGAAGCAGAAGGAAGATTCAGGTGCATCTCCTCTAATTTATCTTCCCTGCCCCAATGCTTATCTTTTGTATTAAAAAAAAAAAAGGGGACAATGAAAGGACAACTCACATCTTAGTGAACATCTCCAGCTCCTATTAACTCTGTCTCTATTACCTTCTCATCCATCCAACACATAACCACCTCTCCAGAGGAAACAGCCTCCCAAACACCTCAGAAATAAGAAAACACACCTGCATCCATTACTATGCAGTAGACTTTCTTCTAATGTACATTAAGCCAGAAAAGCACGATAAGACGTACGAGAAGGTGTTGGTGAAAGCAGCCCACATCACCAGGTTTCTCACAGCGACCACTGTGTCTGAGCACAGGAGAGATGTGGGCAGGCAGTGTTTTCCACACTGGGGACGACGGTTCACACTTACCCAGCTCCCTACAGGGGAGTGCCACGCTCCAGCGAGGCGGCCGGGTAGCTCTGCCATGAGGCATGCCGGGGCATCGCAGCACGGCGTCTGCCAGCAAGATGCACCGTCGGGAAACCTACAACAGGAAAAAAGTGGAGTTGAGAGTGAATGTGCCGAAGCCCCTTTCCAACCCAGCACTAACAGCCTCCCACAGACAGCTGTGGCATTACCACAGCTGAAAACCTTGCAAAGAACACATCATCAAGGTTGACTAACCAAAACATTGTTCCTTAAAATGCAATTATAGCTGGAAGTACGAACAATTTAACAGCTGTACGCACCAGAAAATATAGCAATGATCTCAAAACCAAACATTTTAGGCATAGTAGAAACGCCTTGCAGCAGTTGTTAGCTACCAGATGCTCAGACTTTTAAAGTATCAGCTGCCCTTCAGTGTTTCGTCAAAGGCGGAGCTGACATAACCCTGAAGAAATTGTGAGCTCCCAGCATTTGTAATACTATCTTTCAGCTTTATTTAACCAAAACCCGTTTTCAAGCTTTATCTATTTGCAAGTTACTTTTAGTCATTTCAAATAAAACATTGTATCTAGAAAAAAGAAGGTTAATGAGAACAATAACGTAATTTCCAATCATTCCAGGGTGACAGTATGAGTTTAGAGATCAACGATGCAATTAACAAAATTTAGGTTCAAGGTGATAATACTTTGAAATAATGACCATTATCAAAAGTACACAAAACAATGTGAATTTACTGGAAAACTGAGATATAAATATGCAATTTGCCCTTGAACTCACATCTGACAGGGTGACATTTCTCAAACTTAAGGCTAGCGGTCCATATTCACAAAGTCTTGTAGGTTGATAATCACAGCCTACCCTCTCTCAAAACTTCAAAACAAAAGTAGTTTTAAGACCACTGCTTAATAGTAGGGAATCACTGGTCGCATCTGAAAACCATTGACTGCATTACAAGTCACAACCCAAAACAAAAGCAAAAGGAAGAATCCAAGTGCCTCTGCCTGTCCTTGCTTCCGTTTCCAAGCAAAAGAGCATGTCACTGGAAAGATGCTTCGATATTGCCTCCAACGTCCACATCAAGATGCACAAGTGGCATTTTTCAGAACAAGTCCAGACAGCTCATTAACAAGGACTGCAGATTCACATCTAGGATTAAAAGGGCTGACATACTTGAACATGCACAGAACAAGGAAGAAGGAGAAGCCAGAAAGGATTGCTGGGTTTATGTCTTCCAAACTGAGAATGGCAACGCTGCTTATTTGAACCTGAATGCAGTCAACACAGTAACAACTGGCATAACCAAAATATTTTGTATAGACTATACATGATTAAATTAGGTTAATTTCATTATAAAAGCTGGGAAAGAATTGGTGAATAAAAAATAATTCATAAAATATCCTTTATCCAAAGACTGCTGTAGTTTGAGGAGAACACAGTTCATACTTTATATGAAAAAGGCTAAATTGCTTGAACACAAAAGATAAGTCAAATTCAACTATCAAGTTGTGCCCAGCAAATCTGTAACAATTGCATACAGAACATAAACATGCTTTGTTGAGAACTCATAATATCTAATCAGCTATAATTATAAATTTTATTTTCCATTTGTAAATTACCGAGGGAGCTAACTAAAGAATAGGGGATGTAAAATAATATTCTAGCTGGGGATATTTTGTTAATACATAAACCCCTATCAGCCCCTCCCCTAATGTCTGCAAGGCTCTTCTCTTTCTCAACTTATTTTAATTGTTAGCTTCTTTTTGAAGATCTTTCAACTATAACACAAGTAATGCTCTAATGAATTCTCAGCTCTGTACTGTTTTTCCCAAACGTTCTTTTACATCATCTACCAATTTGGGTGCTGAGATGTAGTTTCTATGCTCATGTCCATCTCTGAGGAATGTCAATATTCTCATCAGTGTTTCAAATTTTCTAAACTTAAACCAAACAACCCACAAATAAATAATAAAACCCCAAACACACGAAGCCCCAAACCTACACTTTCTAAGGGTTTGTTGTTTACTTACATGAATGTATTTTAGCACTTAACCCATCTCTCCTTTCTCCACCTGCACAGTTCTTGACCGGTCCTGCTATGTCGTGCAGCTCCACCAGCAAGTACAGCTCTCCTGAGCCTGGGGAAGAGTGTTTGCAGTGTGGCCAGTGGCACAGCCCAGGCAGTGCTACATCAACATACTTCACACTTCTCCCTTACAAGGTTCATCTTCTGGGCAAGCAGGTTAGGCAATTCACATTCCTCTCCAAACTTGCCTCTGCCAACACTTATTTTTCAGATACACGAGTAGTTACCCCCATCCCGATCTCCCAAAACACCATAAAAGAGCTGCACTAAAGACATGACATACTGGGTACCTCAGCAGAAAGTAGTCACCTCATGCTTAGAGTACCCAGGCACCATGGCTCTCACTGCTTAAAGGACACTTCTGACATTGTCCCATGTCATGCCTTCCCTATGAAGGCATCTGACTACATTTTGACACTGATTAAGGTCCCACTGTGACAAGGACCACTCCAGAAGGGCTTAGGCAGTGCGCAGCATGGCATCTGCTTTTGTTTCCCACTCTAAAAGCAGACCTTTCAGTGAAGGAAAGCTGTTCTCAGCTGCATCTGCAAGCTGGACTATGCAAAACTAAATATAATTTAAAGGGTGAACAATAAATAAATCTGTTTATAAGGCAGATTCTTATATTTTTTTAAATTAGTTTCTTCAAATCCAGCAATCAAGTGAGCCAACACCTCACTTTTACCAGCCCGACTGCAAGAGCCACACCAAACTCACTGAAAATGCAAAGGCAAGCAAGGAGAAACAGCCAGAAATTCCCTCCATTCCACAGCACTCTAAAAAATAATATATGGGTGGGTGGAAAAAATAAGCCATAATTATCAGTCTTGTTGACCCAGGTAGTCATCTTGTGTTCTTTAAAAAAAAGCAAACATTTCCAGGTTGTAAAAAAGCAATGACAAAATGACAGTTTTCTGAAAACAGCAGCTGACATTTTTATGCAATAAATAATGCTATTTTATAGTAACAAGTACAACATCAGCAACACAGTAAAGTCACTGACAGAGATTATCTCTGCTCTCTATTAATCTGCATTCTTTACAGATGGTTATTTATGAAAATTAACCATGAAGCTGAAAGGTTATCTATGGCCATATTAGCAAACATCTGCTTGCAATTTTGATTTCATGTTTGCATGCTATTCTTGGACAAGCAACCATTTTCGAGAAGTACCAGATGTGACCAAGTGTTCTTAATTGTAAAATATTCGTTTTAGCAAGATAAAAGTTCAGTAAAAAAAAGCAGAGCCAGGAAAGAAATCACAATGTCTGAAAACAGCAACTGCCTCATACTGCTCCTGCCACTGAATACTCCAGGGGGAAAGTGTTCCTGAAGAGGAAAAATAGCAGTTTATTTAGTGTGCCACTACAGATAATTACTCTTCATTTTTATATATGAAACATTCAAAGGAATAAACATGAACTCAGTTTCAACTTTAAAGCACAGAAGTTGTGCATTACATGAACTGAACCACATATTCACTCTCAGGCAGTGGGATTGACATGGCACCCTTCAGTCTCCAGTGGCAGAAGCTCAAGAAGCCTTCCCCAAATTGACTTTAGGGATCTTGACTTACTCCCCAAATGACCTCACCAAGATCCCTCACTACCCACAACAAGGAACAGTTAAGTTTGGGCTGGGAAGATGTTGCAGTAGGCAGGCTCTGAAGGAAAGCTCTATGAGGAAATTAATGTAGACTAAAGCAAGGAGGGAGGGGTTGGTTAATTCCTTCTAGACCCTCACTATGCTTAACCTAGTTCCTAAAAATAATTAAAAAAACCCAAACAACTTTCTGTACCTTCAAAATATTTGTTCATTACATTTGATAGCTCCACTCTTTGAATGAATAATACTGTTAATACAACAGAAATTTGTAGGTAAAATGTCAATATATTTGTATTCCAATAGAAAATGAACTCATACAACACTTTTTTTTAAATTTTAAAATACACATATTTACAAACATATATATTGTGTTTATAAACTATCATGGGCTCTTGTCTTTGCAGAGACAGTGCTTCTGAAATTAAAGAAAAAAAAAAAAAGAGAAATGTAATAATGAAATACTGGAGTGAATGATTACAAGCTTGGCCACCAACACTTATTGGCCTGATTTGAGGACTTTATTACAGACTGTAATTTTAAAGAAGGAGTCCTGAATAGCAAAAGAAAAAAAACCCAAACAACAAAAACAAAACACACAAAAAAACCCCCAACAACAAAGCCAAACCACCCACATTTCCACCACCAGCAGTCTCAATGTGCCCAGTAATTCAGAATAACTCTGCTAGGCTTGAAAAATCCTCTCTGACAAACCCCTCATGCAAAATTCTGAGCAACACATCCCTAATAACTATAGGGAGGAATACTGTATCATACAAAGAATCAACTTTGGGAAAGCTCATTTTTACCCAATACCATATGACAAGAAAATGTTGCACTCCCAAACTTATCTTCACCCTGCAGTCCTTCTAGGGTTTTTGTTTTTTTCTTTTGGTTCTGTTTGTCAGGGTTTTTTTAATTAGTTCATAGCTGTTATTTAATCCCAGACTGGCTGAATGACAACTCTCATAAGATTTAAAGTAAAACTACAGGTATCAACCAAAGACCTGCATTATTAGCTGATGCTGCTCATACATACTTTTATGTGAGGACCATCACAAATCCCAAGAATTAAGAAGTCATAAATTATCTATTCACCTGCAGAAAAAGGAGTTTGATACAGGAGACTACAGTTTCTTAAAAACATCATCTTAGATCCTTTTCTTGTTCTAATGGTTTGGGGCATTCACTGAATACATGATTCATAGTTTGAAGAGTTCTCCATTGGATAAAAACAATTCTTAAACAATTAAAATTCTCATATGACATGTCTCTTTGTGCTGGAGCCTTAAGACTATAAACTATAATTCTCACAATGAAACCGACTTAAATTCCATATTCTGAATCTCCACTGTAATGTTTATAATTACACTATTCTTTTAGAAAAAAATTAGGGCCACATTTTTAAATTTATACTTCCTATTACTCTCTCACTCCATATCTGATTCCCTTCTAAGACACTACAATTTACATGCAATGGAGAAGCTTTTTCCCCCCTCAAGTATTCATTAAGGTTTTTTGACACTACTTTTTTCCTACCTGACACACCAATCTTTTGGTAGGAGGCAGAAATCCTGATAAATAGTTGCTTAGATCATGGAACTTCCTGATATGGGCAGCAAATAGATGGATAGGAAACAGAAAATTCTTTTCAAGCAAGAGAACCCATGCTCAAGATTAGGAGGGTTTAGTATATAAAGGGCCAAAGCAAAATTAAAATCCAGCTATTTTTAAATTATTGAGTTTTGTGTTGAAGGCACTAACATATTTCAGAATTTTGTGTTTGTCAGCTCCTTCTCATGATGCTCCTTTATTTGTGATGGGGCAGCTGAGTGTGTCCCTAAATGACATGATATGGAGAGCAAAGAAAGGAGATGAACAACTGAACACTAATTTAATGGTGAGTAAAGAGATTATCAAATCAAATTAAATCCTAAATATTAAAGCTTTTTATTGCACCTCAGAATATTTGAGCTGCCCTGTTTTGGGGTTTTTTTATGGCTTAGCAATGCTTTCACACATTTTCCTTTTCACTCTCTTGGCCCATTAGTTCACGTGCATTTTTATCACTCAGGTTAAGGCTCCCAGAAGGAGACAATGCCATCTTCCACGCAAAGCCCTGGAAGGCACAATGGTTTCACTGCAGCCAGGCAGGGAGGCAGCAGCTAGCAGCACGGGTCACTCACCAAACCCCCATACAACCCAGCCATCGCCTCCCAACCTGCTCTTCCCAGCACTGGAACAGGATTTTGGTTTGGGCAGGCTGCAGGCTTTCATTTTACCTTTTGGGCCTGGAGAACATCTCACTACCACCACAAAAATTCACACAAGGGGAAAATGACACCATAATTGTCATTGCACATACAAGGGGCAGGTCTAAGAGCTGCCCTGAGAGAAGGGGACTCTGCTGAGGGGAGAGTTATGCCACATTAAGCTCTACAAAATGTAACTCATTGAACTGCATAGCACAATGTAAGCAGAGAAGAGCTCATTTCCCCTCCTATCCATGGACCAAGCAGCCACAGAACAAAATGCAGAGCGTGCCTTAAGCTACCTATGCAGGAAGGCTATGGCTCAAGGACTCTTCCTGGGACAAACAGGGGCAACATGACTGCGAAATACAGAAACAGACACAGTGGCCACAGAGCAAAGTCAGAGGAACAGAAACACGAGAAACCATCCATTTAAAGCAAAAGCACAAGTAGATTTGAAATCCCTCCAAGTCTCTTCAGCAATGGTGCATGCTTTTGTAAACAAAAGTAGCTCCCAACATACTTGCCACTTGAAATGAATCCCTCCAAATGGAAGGGTAAAGCCAAACAGTTTCTGTTTTGGATATATGAAAGCATCCCAATGTTGTTTCTTACACACCTCGACATAATTTCAGGTGTAACCTGAGGGACCTAACACCCCAGGCAGATCGGCAAGTCACACACAGAAGTGGCATGTTAGCTACTGTGCACAAGAACATCTGCATTTAGCTTGCAGTCAGAAATCTAGTCAAGAGAAAAACTGTTTTCAGCAATCAGCTAAGCTATAAAGTTGTTAGATGTTCATATGGTTTAGGTCTCTGCTACTCTTTAAAATTTCTCAGGATAAAGAATACCTTTACTGAATTCCTCTTGCTTAAGAGAGCAAGACAAGAAGTTAAAACACGTGCAAAAATAGGGGGTCCCTTTGTGGCATTCAGGACTGTCTCTGACTAGCATAATCCACCAAAGAAGGGAAAGGATAAATAAGACTTGTGTTTTAAATATTTACATCACTGCACTTCATATCTTTGCATCTTAATAATTTTCAGCTTCCTCAGTGCCCTTTACAGATATTTGTTCAGAAGTTTTAAAATGTCAGCTATAAAAATAAAGCTAGTAAGGAAAAATAAAACTTTATCATTCATTATAAGTTGCCAGCAACTCTAGAAGTCTGCTACGCGCTGGCAGCCTGCGTAAGAAAGAGACTCTTGTTCTTGCCCTGCACACAACACCCCACGTAACCTTTAAAACTCTGTTGGATACATAAAATAGCATTGATCCCAGAGCCCCGAGAAACAAGGCCCTGCAAATAAGAAAGCTAAGCCACAGATGTCCTGTCAAGGACAAATCCCGTCTTGTGCACTCAGCCAAGGGCAGCGGGCAGCAAGGGGCCCTTGGGCACCCCATGCGGAGCCACCGCGCTCCCTCCTGGGGCCAGGGAGGACTTCAGCAACAGCCCAGCCCACTCCCATCCCTCCTTTGCCTTACCACACAAATCCCGTTTAAGAAGGGGCAGTGGATGCTGAACTCCTCCCCGTGCTCTCTCATGGCCCAATTTCCATTTGAATTCACCCTCCCAGCAGAAGTGTGACATTACTCTTCTCAATCCTCCCACAAACATGAGCGGGATTTACTCCTTTGTAGGCAAAAAAAAAATTAAAACAGTTAATTGCTGTGCCAGATACTGGTGAATGGTCTAATTTATTGTGAATGATATAAAGCATTCAGAGGTCTGGTCTTTATTGAGCAATCCAGAGACCAAGCTCCTTGCCAGAAACTATAAAGAGAACCCCATAAAAGAACTGGTTACAAGACTTGCATTATGAAATTATAGAAGTACAGTAATAGGATCTTAATATCTACCCACAGAGATACTTAGTTGAAAAACAAAATTTTAACATTTATCATAAACAAGACAGCACTTTGAAACTGGTAAAAAAATAAGAAACTTAACCCAGCAGTAAATCTGCACCTACAAGTACCCAAGGAAGGCAGTGCCCTACATGAGAGGCAGAAAAACAGAAACACAGGAAAAAAAAAAGAAAACAATAATTTCCCATGTATTAAGAATACATTTTTAAAATTAAAACAAAGTTAAAACAGATTAACCTGCTCACCACATCATTTGGAAACTTTTAGATGTCATATTGTAATTTCAGCAATAAAATCAGAAACCAATAAATGCTTGTGGGTTGTCAGGCACCAAAACAACACAATTCCAGTCAATTCCAGTGCACACAGATCCACGGTTAACATTAAACCAAACATCAAAAGGAAGAATCTCTCACACACAGACTAATCTGCCTCCAAGTTTTTGCCCTCAAGTTTTCCCTCACTGGGCTCCATCCATTAGAGCTCAAAGAGGAGCTCAGACGCAAGGCTGCATGCAGCCCCTGCCTTTTCAGCAGCTGTGTCATTTAGCTGCTTTGAGGATAGTTAATGATGCTTATTAGCATGCTGACAGCTGATGTATCCATCATTAATAGCGTTAGAGATTACAGCAGCAGTTAGAAACTCCACAATAACACAGATAAAGCCTGAGAGACTGTGCCTGCAGATAGTGAACTCTAGCCCAGCGGCATCAGCACTCATCAGTCCATCTTCTGATCATTGCCATCACACTAAAAAAAAGGAAATAGCTTTATGCTTTCCTGCCTCCATAAATGTTATACTTTGTTCATCCAGCTGCAGAGTTTCACAGAAGACACAAACAGCCATCAGACACTTAAGATACTATGGTACAGGAGACATAGGTTTAAACATACCTAGGCTGAGGAATTGCTGAGTATCTTTCCTGTTTTCATGCCAAGTAATGTTGGAAGTACTAATTGGGGCTGAAGAGTAGTAATTCCTTAAATCACCACTCACATGACACCTACTACAGAAGAACAGCTAGTTTGAAGGCAGCAACATGCAAGGTAACCCGAAATGCTACTGAAATTGCTTCCAACTAACCTGCTTCTCTTTGAAAATGACCTGAACTGTTCACAGTCAGGTTCCAAGTTTGAGAGGAGGAGAGGCAAGTTTACTAAACATTGTTTTTTCTAGCTGCACAAGGCACAGCTTCCGGAACTTGGTCCTGGTTTTGGCCTCACATATCACATTGCAAATGCTAGACTTGAGATTTCTTGCACACCTAATCCTTGGCATTGCCTCAGATGCCATGTGTGGGTTATGTTTGACATCCTGTCTCCATGGAGCGTAGGTGTCTCCTCAATCTCTGTACCTCCTGACCCAGGAAGGGTTTTAGCTTGGGTTCTGAGGCACTCAACTTCTCTGCATGCAGAAGAAACAGCTCAAGCACATACATGAAACATGTAAGTCAGGGAACTGACCCTGGTCTTCTAAAATCAAACTGCAAAACCTTCTGTTAGGCAACACAAACAACAAAGGCAAGATCTAACAGAGAACCACACGCCAACCATACTGATTGGAGAAACCCATAACCCATAAAGCTATTTTCACTGTGGGGAGTCAAGCAGCAATACAGGTTCCCCTGAGAGGTTCTGCAGGCTCCATCTTTGGGATGAAACCCTGAGCAACCTGATCTGATACTACAGCTGCTCCTGCTGTAAGGTCCTCTAGAGATCTTCTGAGGTCAGTTCCAGCCTGATTTATCCCAGGAGTCCTTACATGCCACAACATGTCATGCAATGTGACCTTGGTGTTATTCTAGCCTCTGGAAGGTATTACTATGGAGTCAAGCACAGATTAGTAAACACTGATTCCACAAATAAGACTTTGTATTTTACCATTTTTAAAGTTCCAATCTGGCCCCAAAATATTCTTTATTATTGGGAGGAGATAATGCAAATCATTCTGAAAAGACTAACAGCTAGATACCACTGTTCTCCAATATTATTTCTGAAGGAATATGCTTGAAAAGTCATTTTTCTATAAAATACACCATCTTCATCCAATTTTTGCCTAACCTCAAACTAAAATAACTAACTGTTCCTACTGGAAACCAAACAGATAGTAGACCACAACTCTTTTCCTTTTAAGAACAGAAAAGTATTCTTGATTGAAAAAAGTCAGGAAACTATGAGCTAGATTTTATGAATTTGTGATAAACATTAACTTTGTTAAATAAAAAAAACCCAACTAAAAAAATTTAAAAAATAAAAAAAGAGACTGCATTCATTTAAAGTCTCTTACTAGGGAAACAATGTTGCCTTTTTATGGCTATCTATTACATACTCACTGAATTTCAATAATCAATTGTAATTCAGCACCATATCATCTATTTATATCCACAGTTCTCAGCCAACTGCAAATTACTGCACGCTCTTGAAAAGTTTGGCCAGGATTTCAGCATAGTTGGCAAACGCAAGTTGGCAAGCTCTTAGCCAATTAAAGTCTTATAATGACTATACCAACACATATGAGACTGACAGAAATATAAAAGTACAAAACCTTACAGTCATGCTTATAATACGACTCTGTTGTGCTTCTCTTCAGTTTTACTTCAGTGATATTAAGGCAGCATACTATAATTATCCCACCAGTTTTTAAATTGAAGATGTACAAGTGTTAGCTCCATGTTCCAAGTATGTTAACAGAGGATTATACATACTAAAATATGGTTTATGAGAATAAATGTTACACCAGAAAACATTTCCTCAGCAAACGCATAATACACCTTCAGCCAATGTACTAACTGCATACTCCATGACTAAGTAACAAATACATATAATCCATCCTTGTGGATTTCAAAATGAAGCCATATAATTCTAGAAAACCTTTTCCAGCAAACATTTCCAAATAACCTCAATGCAAAGTCATAGCAATAAAGAAGAGAAACTATTTTCTAATCACCGAATTTAGACTGTTGCCAGAGAGAATGCAGCTTCCCAGGTAGGACTCATCGTTACTAAAACAATACTCAATCTTAATTATCTTGACAGTCCATGATCTGTTTTATGTGACCCCAAGAGAACCCTGTAGCTTTTCCCCATTGACAACGCAGTATCAAACAACAACATTATGCTAAATTCTGACATGCTTGTATAAGGTCTTCTATTATTCTATTTTATGTAATACTGCAGGAAAAATAGTTGTTTTAAACAGGAAATAATAAGCCAATGGTGAGAAAAATAGTGCTACTTTTCACTTTGAAGAGCCTTCCTAGGTAAAAAAGCTATACACAATTAGTTTCTCAAACAATTAGTAAATGCCTAATTATAAGCAGTCTTGCATATTATGATGCATTATTATGATACCCAAGTTATGCAATAAGATTGGATTTATGCAATATAGTTTCAGTGAATTCTAAGGAAAGTACAGAATGAGGTAGCAATGTCAGTCATGCAGTAACACATTTCCCAGCCTGTAACATTTTCTACATTTTAAGAACACATCACAAACTGAAAATTAATAAATAAATAAATACTTTTGTTGGTTTTGTTGTTCACCAGAAGATCTCTTCTAAGAACTGGGACTCCAGCTAGAGAGGGATCTGTTTGAACTACATATCTAGACATGGAAACAGAGAGATGAAGGACACATCAACGTCAGCTGGGTCAGCCCTAACATCACCCCTGGAGAGAAAAGGAGCATCTATGCTGGGATGTGTGTTGTTCAGAACTCCTAAATCTGACAAGACTAAGTTGCATTCTTCCAGAGTTAAGGGGTCCTTTAGCCTGTAGTGCAAGCAGGGCTTCCTGCTCCATCCTTGTAAAGGAAATGAGCATGAGCACAAGAAAAACTGAAATAATCTTTTGGAATACAGATCACAAGAAAAATGAATGAAAGAGATGCACCAGGTAGGCAAGCTGCAGAGTAAAATGCCAACTTTTGCGAGTTTGAGCAGCACAGAGGTGTATAGAGCTTCTTAGCAATAAGCAAACCCCGGAAGTTTTTTTGTTGTGGTGGTTTTCGGTTTTTTGAAGTTAAATCCTTCATCAAATACTCACCTCCCCATCACAAAGCTTGTAAGGACTCCTTTAAAATTCCACCTCAAAGAAACCCACATCTTTTTTAGCAATAGTGACTGAACACTGGCACAAGGTGCCCAGAGAGGCTCTGAATCTCCATCCTTGGAGATGCTCAAAAGCCACCTGGACAAATAGCTCTAGGTGAGCCTGCCTGACCAGAGAGGTTGAACAAGGTGACCTCTGTCAACCTCAACCACCCTGTGGTGCTCTCAACCAAACTGCTACTGACTCCCACAAAGGCATCATTTCATGTCTGATCATGCTCAAAGAAGGGACACAAATGTAGTGGCTTCCTCAGTGTCTCATAAGATCTACAAAGTGATTTTAGTCTATACTGAATAAAAAGAAAAAAGAAAGAGAAAGCCACACACGTACAAATTCAACTTTAGAAAGGGGCAATTTGGGGCCTAAAGCAAAAAGATGCAGAAAAATTCAGGAGGAAGGAAGAAATAGAAGGAAATGAACTATACAGTAACAAATAGAAAAGCTACATTATATTAAAAAAAAAAAAAAAAAAGGCAAAACACACATGGTCCACAAGATTTTACAGACTTATCATTAGATTGCACAAACTCAAACACTGTATCAAGTCATTTGGAGATACTACAATGAATCAGTGAAGGGCTTCCCGAGACTTTTTCAATGTGGTGCTAAAGGAGGATTTGCCCCCCTTCTCCCATCCAAGGAAACTGGAGCAAAAGGGATAACAACCAATTGTTTTAACAACCCCTTAATAATAATAATTTAGGAAAAAAAAATTATATATATAGATATATAACCTTTACTACCAAGGGATATTTCTGGAGGGACCACTGCACTGTCCTAATCCATTCTTTCACTGCCACAGAACCTGGTTCTACTCCTGGTATGACCCAGCACCCTGGCACAAATGTTATTACCCCAGGATCTTGCAGTGTACATCAGTGTTAGCAACAAATATCTTGGGGTTTTTTCTTGAATACATGTTTAGAGTTATTTCATTTCATGCTGGCTTACAAAACCACCATTCCATTATTTAATGAATTCTGAGGCATTCAAGAATATAGCCAATTTCAGCTTACATTAGATGAAAAATGGAAGAAACACTATTATTCAACTGTGCCAAGGAAAAAAAAAAATAAATAGGAGCAGTCTTGCATATAAAAACTACATATACAAGGTCCCAGACATCCTTAGTGAATCCAAATGTACAAATTCAAATCTAGAGAAACTTAGAGATAAACTTAATGTCAAGCATTTTCTGTTAGTCTTCACTGGATCAAGAGCCAGGATCTCACCTTTTTCACTCAGAAGGATTTAGAAATTTGGTATGACAGAAGAATATCCCTTTGCACCACAGCATAAGACATTTAACAAAAAACCCCAATTTTTAAATTGGTTTTTTTTTTTCAGCATTAAAGAATTAACACCACCTAGCTGGAAAGTACTGTTTTGGAAGAAGCCCATAGGCCCAAGTAATTGCAATGGACTGGAAAGACCTTCACCCCCAGGTCAGCAATTTCCATTCCAGCCAGGCTATTTATGAGGGAAAGCAGTTATCACCAACCACCCTTTGAATGCTCAAGTAGCCAATTTTGGTACCATTGCCATGGCACAAACACATACAGATACCATGACAAGCCAGTCACGTGGACTACTTCAGCAGAAGAGCCCAGGACTGAGGTACTGCACAAAGTTAATTAATCAGTTACCAGAAGCAGTCTAAGATAACTAAGCTGGGTCTGCAATATCATTCCTCTCTACAAGCTTGAGCTTCTGCCCACCAGAACAATGTCAAATGCAGAATCAATATAAGGAATGTTAAGTAAAAATAACCTTTTCATCCTCCATCAGATTGTTAGCTCATTACAATTTGATATAAGGGACGGGCTGAATAGAAAAAGAAAGTCCACATTTTTCCTCTTTCCCTGCCAGCTAACATTAGTTCCACCCCACTTTCCCAGTTATTTAATCAGTTCCCTCCCTCTCATCTTGCTTTGTGTCCTCTGCTTCTTGCTTCGGTGCATTGTCCTTTTTCTTAGTCCCATATTTGCCACCCACAGTATTCATTCTCCTCATTGCTTTCTTCACTGCTTCTAATTTCTGTTTCTAACTTAACTTTTAATAATCCTCTGTAAACACTGGTTAATCAAGATAACAATTATAAAAAGAAGCAACTCTTATCTTTAAGACTACTGTATCTGGAAGACAACCTTTAAGTACCTAGATTCTCAGTACATGCATATTTTTTTCTGTATGTATCTAGAAGTCTCAAGTGTCACAGGGATGCAATAGAACATCAAAAAAAAAAAAAGTGAAAATTCAACCACAGCTGAGAGTTAGGAGCTAGAACTAAACATCCTCATTTTGCACTCCAAGTGAAAGACAAGCTTCAAAATCATTAACTGTCTCCCTTTGCTTACAGCAAGAGGTCACAGCAAATGTCAAACACAAGAAAGCTGCTCAATTAAGGGCAACCTTACAAAATCCAAACTATTACCAACAGCAGCTAGACGTCATCCTTGCCCTAACAAAACCACTGCCCAGACAACAGCTATTACACAAGACTCCACACTAGAGAGCTGCCAAGCTTTAACCTTCAATGAAGGGAAATGAATTTATTCTCTCAAGAAACAATTCTACCATGGTAGAATATCAGCTTCCTTAGGAATATGTCAGAAAAAAAAAGGCACGTTAACTTTTCCCACCTTCTTCCTACAGCTACACATACAGAGTAACAGCACAGTACTTTATCACAAAGCAATAAATAGGAGATTGGTATTTCCAATAGTGAAAGTGGGTAGGAAGCAAGTTAGCTATTCAGAACAACTATCTGTTAAAAAAAAAAAAAAAAAAACAGAAAAAACAAAGCCCACACACACACACACAAAAAACCAAAACAACAAAACCAACCATCTAAAAACCAAACCAAACCACAACAACAAAAAACAAACAAGCAAAAAACCCCCAAAAGCAATGCTTTTATTGGGGGGGGCATATTCCAAGAAAATTAAAAAAACACTAACTAAATGCAGTTGTTTCCTTCAATGACAGTTTTATTATACCTTGAATGCTTTAGAAAACATAGCCAGTCTAAACTACAGCAAATCGTCAAAACAGTTTTAGAATAATTCATCTGCCAGACAGGAAAAAATAGTATATAGTTCCAGGCACAGAAGCATTAAAAATATTCAGTACTAAGCCTCTTCCTCTAATTCTGCAATGATCTGTGGATAAAGGTCCTCTAAAACCCACAAGCCTCAATCATGACATTATATAAAACCTTTGGGCCCACGCACATCAGTCAGAGCTCCAGGTACGCACAATATGAAGTAAGAGCAAGTTTCTGGCTGCGGAAAGAGTTGTGAACTATTAACGCTACACCGTGGACACTGTTATGTACCACAGGACAAGTTATGTGCACAGAACTTCCTGCATGCATTAGTTTGGGTGTTATCAAAGGGACTTGAGATTAGATTCTACTTCTTGGTAAACATCTAGTTAAGGGGGAAAAAAAAAAAAAGTTGTTATATTTAGTCAGGGACCTTCTAGCTCAGTCACTGTATAAAAACGTCATTCTTAGAGAGCTAGATGATACAGACTTCTTCACACTGCATACTCGCACTGTGCTTCACACAGTTCACAAGGTCAAAAGAAAAAAATAAATAGGGATGAAAATCAAAACCATATTTAAGTTGCAGAAAGTCAGTTTACTGGAAGTCTACAAGACTACATCTTAATGTTTGATATTACGCGATACTTTGTCTAATAGACTAACTATGCTTTCAAAATAAGAAAGAGCGACTGTCCACACAGCCTTTCTGAGCAACCTGAGACACGCAAACGATCAGCTGGTGATTTCCCTGGGCAGTACGCAACGTTTATCTGCAGAGCTCCAAACGAGTATTTTGAAGGCATCAGGACAGACAGCGAACAAGCAACGAAAGCAAATTAAGAACGACTGATTTTAAAAAGCAGCACAAAACTAAAGTACTAAACATGACATTTAAATATTCTGAGAATCAGATCATCGCCACGCTCACCAATGCTGCTTGCAAGGGCTGAACTTTGCCAAACAGGGACAAGCCAAATTTTGTTATTCTTGCAGTTAACAATAGTTTTGCTTTAACTCCAGAAGCAGCAGAAAAAAGTTAGCCCTCAGCTGACAGCAGACACACCCCAAGGCACATACATGGGCAGACACACGCAAAATTCCCTGCTGAGCATCTTCCACCCTCACGCAGTCCCTGCGAGCAGGACAGCCAGACGAGGCTTGGGGACCCTGAACTTGAGGTGTCTGCAGAGCCGCGGTTTCGTCCTTACAGCTCAAGGGAATCCGTCCTACTGAAATTGTACATTTTTAAAGGATCGGGTTGTTTTGTTGGGTTTTTTTACCTCCGAAGAGCACAGTAATTCTGCTGTGGAAAGCTTCTGACTACAGTCAACGCATGCAATACACACACTCTCTCCCTCCTTCATCTTTTGGGAAGAAAAGTCATTTTGCGGCACTGCGTGCTTACCAATACATAACTTCGAAGTTTAACATGTTCCTAAGTTTACTCACAAGCAGCAGACAGACGGAGGTACTCCCACGGACAGCCAGACCAGCCGAAGGGTGCGGCGCTACGGAACCACCCCGGGCCAGCCGCCGGAGCCCACCCGTGTGCGGCCAGCTCTAAACCAGCCGGCTCGCTACCCAGGAGCCTACCGGTGCCTCCCCCGCCGCCCGAGCACCCGCACCGCTCCCCCGGGCCCTGCCCTCCGCCTCCCCAAGTTTGCCGACGGTCCCGGGAGGTAGCGGCGAGGGCAGCGGAGTCGGGAGGGGGGCGCAGCCACCCAGAGCCGACCCCCCCACCCCACTCAGCCCCACCTGCCCGCGGCGCAGCCGCCCCAAGGTCACCTCCCTCCCCTGCAAAGCAAACTTTGGGTACCACTCACTTCCGCGGAGCAGAGCGGAGCGCCGGGATGCGGCGGCCGTAGAGAGCTGGGGGGCGGCGCGGAGCCTCTGGCCGGCTGCGCGCTTCCTCCTCCTCCTCCGCCACCTCCCCCTCCTTCTCCTCCTCCTTCTCCTTCTTCTCCCCGACGACTTTCACTTCACCTGCAGGCAGCCCGGCTGCGGCGGGGCGGGCGGCTCCGCAGCTCTCCGCGGGACTGCAGTCACTGCGGCAGCGTCCTCCCCGCCCCGCGGGGGGAGCCGGGCTGGCGGGGCGGGCCGCGCAGCCCAGCGCAGCTCAGCGCAGCTCAGCGCGGTCCAGCGGCCGCTCGTCCCGCTGGGGATTGAGGGAGTCCTGCCCTCCGGGTGACCGCAGCCCCTCCGGAGGAAGGAAGGACCTCTGGGGCGCCGAGGACCGTCCCAAGCCCCTTGGTGGGTGCGGTGGCAGCGCGGCCTCCCTGCGCGCACAGTCCCCCCCCCCACCTCCCGCCCCGGGATCCTTTGCCCCGGGCGGCCGCTTGCCTGCAGCTGCTGGGTAGGGGTTGCCCCCCTGCTGTCAATCACCTCCTCGGTGAGGGGCTATAAATATTTATTAGGCATCCTAATAGCTGCATCAAGCTAAGCGAAGCACTTCATTCGTATCGCTTCTGTGACTCAGACCTCCAAAAACAGTCCTACACGTGCTTAATTTTATCTCGCTCACTCCCTGTCCCGGCCAGCTCCGCACCAGGAAAGTGGTCTCCTGTCACAGCCCCGTGGAGAGGTTTGCTAGCAGGGCATCCTCATGTGCACTAGCACCTGAAACATTCCTCCCTGCTTTTTAAGGGCAGCCAAATGTTTGCTGGCTTGAGTGGTTTCAATCAGAACGTATCCATCAGTGGGGAAGCGACCACCTTCTTCTGGGGGAGTATCGCATTAGTAGATGCGCTTGGACCAATGGGCTTTAATGCTATTATTAAGCTGTGAAAATTATCTTAAGAGAGAATCTGAATGCACAGGGAGACCTGAAATATCTTGGATGCAGTTAACTGTGTAATCCCTCTAGAAAATGAGGATAAGAAATGATAGAAACTTTCTACACCTCCATATGTGTTTATAAAAACCCCACAGAGTCTCTCAAGACAGAAAAATTGTTTATGAATGAAATAAACTAGATTCATCTCAGGTATCATACAACCACACTGATAGGAGCTCCCTAGGCTTGCAATACCTCCTGCAGCAGCTGCCATCTTTGTACATTTTGCTTATCTGAAAAAATGTAGAGGTAAGAACAAGAAAGATCAAGATAGACAGCACTTTAAAACTCTGATTACAATGGCACAAGCTTGCCTTGGTTTATTTTGATGGAGGGTGATGGTTTTATCTTGCGGATGATCTTTAAAATGGAATTAGCTAGTAACACAATTTTGGTTTCTGCTTTTCTGCCCAGAAAAACCAGCTGATGCTTCTGTCTGGAAAGTGGACAGTCTGAGCTTGACCTTTCTATCATGAAGCATGTAGCTTTGTTTACACAGCATGCTGGGAAAACAGCAACAGCTACGAAGTTGAGTAACCCCACTTAAGCATGAGTTAGAGCTGCAACACAACATTGTTAATGCATGTTCTTCCAAACTTCATGCTTGCTAATATAAGTAAATAACTATTTGGCAGTTTGCCCATCTCTCCGAGAATTTAGACTAGGCCTTCCACTGAACGTGGACACAAAGAGAGAATGCCTGTCTTGGAGATCTACAGTCCAGAATAAAAAGATATAGACAAGAGATAGCAGGAGAAGCAAAAGCACAGAAAGGTGAAATAATTTGCCTAAGACCATGCAGAAGGTCTGTAACAGTGCTGGCTGCAGAGCTGGTGTCTCTGATTCAGCAGCCCATACAACAGTTCCAGCTATGCCAAGCATTGCCTTAAATGATGAACAGAGCACAGTGCTGAAAATCAAATGTGCAATCTGTATTTTTGATAAGACTGTTTCTTGTTATGGTGTATTAATTTATTGAGATTTTGTTCTTCTTCTCAAAGGTGCTAAGCACAAGCAGCAAAAGGTGTTCAATTTCTTGCTGGTGTCCTGAATCCAGGCTATTTCAATAGAGCTTTGCTCTTTCTTACTAAATCTGCCCATTTCTTGCTAAATTGCAAAATTAGTACACTCAGATTATGTTTCTCAAGCATTAGTCCAAATTATTGCCCCTCCACTGAAGATAGTTGTGAAAGGAATAATTTTTGATGACATTTGAATTTACACACCAGGAAAAAAAAAAAAAAAAAGGTACCTTATGCCCTATCTACCTTTATGAGAAATACAATACCTACAATAATGGTAGCCTGGTCATGGTCATAATGTTAACTAAATTTTTGCAGCTTTGATTTTTTCACTTAAGGATTTGCTTATTATTATGAAAATAGTGAGGCACTGGAACAGATTGCCCAGAGAAGTTGTGGATACCCCCTCCCTGGAAGTGTTCTAGACCAGCTTGAAAGGGATTTTGAGCAACCTGGTCTAGTGGAAGATGTCCCTGCTCATGGCAGAGGGTGTGGAACTAGATAATTTTTAAGGTCCCTTCCAACACAAACCATTCTATGATTCTATGATCATTACTTGTAATGCCTCTTTGGCCATAAGTTCCTGCAGTAGCAGAGTGTGCTTTTATACAGCTAATAAGATGATGATTACTGTGAACTGGGGTAACCTTAAAGGAAACTTCTGTAATGGATACAATCATAATATTAACAGTATCATTATAAAAAAAAAAGCAAAAAAAAAAAAAGCCTTTGCATATAGCAATGTTTCAGATGGTTTCATTCCAAAACAGCTAAAATGATTTACCTCAGCATTTTCAAAGGAAGCTATTCAGTCCAGCTGAGATGAAATCTGTATCATTTCTATCCAGAAAGGGAAGAAAAAAGCTGTGAGGGACTGAAAGGGAGATGCTGCCCTGCAAGCATTTATATACTGGCATGTGCTGCATGAAGAGGTTCTGCTGTGGAGATACTGCTTTGCAGCAGACACAGAAGTCCTGGGTGATTTCTGCTCTCATCAGCACCAGCAGAGTCAGGGTCTCCTGTTGTCTCACAGGGTGCTCCCTGAGCCTTGCTGAAGAAAGGAACTGAAGGTCCCAGTTCTACACAGTGATCTGTACAAGGAAAATTACCTCATCTTATAGGAAAATCCCAATGATGTCCATCAGATTTAATATAGAACCAAGACCCTCTGTCTATTGTCCTAAAAAGCAGGTTACAGCCCAACGTTTTATAAATATGTACTGACAGCAACTTATTTATACTGGTGAAAATTGCACTGAAGAAATCCATGTCTGGGGTTAATTCAAACCCATTATTAATCAATTTAAGATAACCTTAAGGAAGTATATGCCCAATCTTCACTAAATACTTGTCAATTAATACCTTGCATTAAAATACCACATTTACATCTGCAGACAAGTACTAATTTTTCATACACTCCCAACTGCAGTTTTCCTGCAGACAGAATGAGGGTCTTATTGATACTGAAAGTACCATCTTCCTCATTCAGTGGGATTTTTCAGAAGGAATCCTTGTCCAACATTGTCTTAATATAAAGGTAATTATTCATTATCTGTTAGCTGTTATATACAGCTCTGTAATGATTACAAACAGGAAAGTACTGATATACAGCTACTCACAAGTGGAAAGCTGTACGCAAAATGTTGAGTCAGCTGGAGATATTCCATTCTAATACAAATAATTAAAAAAAATATTTGGTATTGTGATAGGGTTCTTGTGAGGGTGTGTTGTGCTTCACTAATTATCCCATTTACAAGAAAGTTCTCATTCCTAATTGCACCATGAGAAATGAAGGGAATTCTTGTAGATGTGTTATGCATACAACTTCTGCATTCACTTATTTTATTGCTTTATTGTCTTCCTGAGACAAACATGAGTTGCTTTAAGTTACCATTACATCTAAAACTGTTCAGCCTAAATACAACAGGTCTAAAAAATCCCTTTTGTTTTCTGAGAGTCATGTAAAAAAAAAATCCCCCCAAAAGTTTCCCAAAGTTTTATCACCTTACAAAAGGGAAGAAAAAATGTCTGACACAGTATTTTCATTCTTTCTTTCATCTGTGTTCCATCTTCTCCTCTTCTACAAAGGAATATCTAACTTTTGTGAATGGGGACCAAGTATATTCTCTTGATCTCTGGGTCTGTGCAGTGACATTCACATTGAGCAGTGAAGTATTTCAAGATACCTGAATTGATTAAATACAGGATTGTGGTGCTGCAGAATTACTTAGGGAAGGCGCCGTTCCCAGAAAGCACCGTTCACAGCAACACAGAGCCACTGCAACAGAACCAAAGCCCCAGGGAGCCTGCAAACTTGCAGTTTGGCTTCTGAGCCAAATTTATCCCCCTTGTAGAACAACCTGGCATCCGCATCAATGAGGAATTAATTTAGCCTTTCACATTTTCTGTGGCTATAGCATGCATTTGTTCTCATTCCTTTCTCATGGGATGATCTTCGGACTTTATTTATATTTTCTTGGATTTAATTCATATCTCCAAGCAGAGGCCTTCAAAGAAGAAGGACACAGTCTCATCCTGGCAACATTCTCCCCTCTCTTGGAGCACACAATTCTCCTTGAAAGTACAAGCAGCAGGGGGAAAAGAGATTTTTAGAAAAAAATAAGAAAATACACACAAAACATTTGTGTTTATCACAGTGTATCACATGGTTTTGTAATGGTATGTAGCAGAGCACTCAGCCAATTTACACAATGTTTTAAAGCAAGAAAGAGGTCTCAAAAATAATAAAATGTTTATGAAAATCAACTGCTTGAGTGTCTACATCCAGGACAAGACAGGCGGGATCCAGCTAATGTGTCTCCCGTGCAGCAGCTTTTCCCATGATGGCTTTTCCCTGAGCTATGAGGTATTCTGGAGCACTGGCACTTTCCAGGGCAGCTCTGTGAACTGCTGGGAAACTCAAGGTCAAGGTTGTGACAAGAGCCCAGACCTGGGCTTGCAAACACAGGGCCCTACATGCCAGCCAAGTGGACACAGATAGAGTCCAGGTTGGGGGGTCAGGGAAGCATCTCCAGCTCTAGTGCCATTACCATCAATGTCTGTGATGTGGGTGTTTGCCACAGACTCGTGGTTCTCCTCTGTGAACCAAATCCCAAATCTGCATTTTTCCTGCCTCTACTGGAAAAACCTCCAACTAAATATTTAATTTCAACACCAAATAGCCCTTTTGGATCCCTCAAAGAACTGAAACTTCCTTTTGACTTCCCTCACCCCAAGTATTCCCTTGGTTTTGTTTGAGCCAAAAAGGAACCAACTGACTCCTCTGCCTGTTGTGTCACTGAAGGGGGGGGCAAATCTATTTTCTGCCCCTTCCAGCAATTCAGTTTCACCCACTTTACTATCTATTTGCATGTTTTCTATGCATTGCTGAAAAAGACTAGGTTTCTGATGCTATATGACCTTCGAATCATCTAGTTTTGAATAAAATATATTGAAGAATATATTAGAAAATAAAAGCTCACTTAAAAAAGAAGTTTTAAGTTTGAACTCTGTACTGGACTATGCCCACTGGAATTACATGAAAATGCTGAAAGTCCTGACATATCAATAAAATGGAAATGAACAATGATGCATCAGTGTTAATGGGAAGGCAACCCAAATATTCTCAATTCTACTTCTGGCTTCAGTAGAAGTTCATGTGTAACTGAGAAGAGTAATAAGAAAAATACATTGAACAATCAGTCAAAATGTTTTGTAGGATGTTGAAAGCTCCTAATTGCCAGACTTCCTGGGGGAAGTCAAAGGATGGGTACAAATGCTATGTCCTTGTCTTCACTAGCAACTGTTGGCACGTAGAGTTGTTAGATGCTGCTGAAGCATTGCCAGCCATGGTTTTGTAGCAGCAATGGACCAGGAACTGTTCTGCAGTGTAGGCAAGATGCCACAGTGAAAGGAAAGTGTGTGTGTGCATGTTTGGTTTTCATGTTTGTCATTTATATGCCTGTTACCAAGGAAGGGCAAGCAGCTAAACACTCAATGTAAAACAAGGTTATGAAAAGCAATGTAAAAAAGGAAGCTCACTGTGTCCTTGCCTCTCCAGCAGGGATTAAGAAAAGTTCCAGAACTACCTAACTTGTGAATCTATACTTATGCTGTCAGATTTCCTCCTGGAAAAGAAGCCATGTCTTTTAGTCACGGGTTTTTAACTATGGGTGACTTTTGGCAGGAAGCTAAAAACACTTTCAACTATTTTATTTTTAACAGTTTGATTTTAGAGGTGCTGAGTAAACCTGTAGATAGTTCTGAATACATTCTGAAGCCTATCAGATCCTGAATTGTAATACTGACCCTACAGGGGTCCCACAGGGATCTCACAGGGACTTATGCCTGTGGTAGAAGAAATTCTGACTGGGTATGTAACAATTCTCTTGCAAAGCTAAAATTATCCAACTTCAAGTTTAAAATAAAGAAATGGAAGCACTCAGTAATACAATGTATGAATCAGCCTGAAATACAAATGTTATAAAAAATAATTCATTTTTACAACCAGTGTCCAAGGAGGGACATTGCATATGGTGCTGTGGATGTAACATTTGTCACAGAAGTCCCTAAACTGACAGAAAGTCATTGCATTTTTTCTTATACTTACTTTCTTCATAGTGATCTGCCACCAGTAACCATTAGAGACAGTATATTGAGTGAGGTGGGCCTTTGCTCTCATCCGGTGTGATTGATCTTACCTTATGATTAAACAGTTCCCATCAAAACAGAAGCACCAGTGATAAAATGCTACAATTGGTGTTGGTTTTTTGACTTATGGAGACCTATGACAGGTACATCAGACATAAAATGATAGGCTTATACATTTATTTCTAGACTTATATAGAGGATTCTGGTTTATATTTCAAGTAACTGAGCTAATGGTCTATGCAGCAAACATCTGAAGATGGAGAGCCATCATGAGAACATGAAATCAACACTAGGAGCTTCTAAAAAATAAACTGCTGTAAAAATGGCTGATGGTACAAGCTTCATTTTATATATTGAATGAGGAAGTACTGATCAACATTTCAGAACAGTTTGTGAGTACTGACAATACCTGCTTGGTTTATAGGGATCGTTATTTCCAAAAGGCTGAAGAGAACAAGAAGCATGTCAAAACTGCATATATGATTACTATAGGAAATAAAGTACCATATTTCTACATAAATCATGCACAAAGCCAAGATGACATGCTGTCTTTTGAATGGTGACAGTGATGACATGATTCAAACCTAAAAAAAAAAAAAAAGTAGATTAGACATCCATAACAAATAGTAACACGTTGAAATAGCTCAGAAGGTTCCGAGCAGAAAATGTCTCTTAAATTGTTATTCACGCCTGGAGCTACAGGGGAAATGTTGCATAGGCAGGGCTTGCACTTTAATAACTATACTGTGTTTGGATTGGTCTGCAGTTTATACTGGTTCTCAGATTTTTTTAATCCACAGAAATCAGTAAATGCAGCATTTAGTGATGCCCAGAGAACTGCACAGGCATGTTTGGTTACCATCCCTTCCCAACAACACAACATTTGAAATCAGAAGGCAGCCAATAAACCAGATGTAAACTTGCAACAAAGGCCATGGTTTCAACCATTTAGAACACCCACTCTAAACTTACTGTATGATAAAAATTTTATCAGGATCCAGAGGAAACATTTTCTCCAGCTGAATGCTGCAGCAGCACACAGTGGCAGAAGGAACAGAAAGAAAAATTCCTACTACCAGAAACTCCAGCAGTTTCATATGCCTGTCTACCCTGTCATAGCTCCCACATCACTTTGCAAACCAAATCTTTTTTTTCCAAGACTGGAAAGGCTTTCACCAGCCGGGAGAGCCCCCAGTGCACATGTGGATTCATGGAAATGCTGTGTACATGCCATGCTCTTAACCTGTAGAAGTTACTAGATTTCTTGAGGTAAATTCTGCTGACACACAAGCTGCTTCTTTCTGTCTTTTAAAACTCACCTTATTTATTTTGCCACACGACAATTGCTTCAGGTAGATAAGTTAGACTGTGACCTAGATAGGTATCCTTTAAGCACCAATGATCTCAACCCCACTGAAATCACAGTGGTATACCTGTGCTAGTACTATTGAAATGTTGTGTAGCTAATGCAGACCCAGGCTTTGGCCACACAAGATAATTTTATTTATTTATTTATTTTCACGGGTGAGCAGGCTAAGATGGAAAATCTAAGAGGAAGCTAGAGCCATTTGAAAAAAGTAAACTGTTTCTAGTAAATAGGAAAATGATGCAACTCAGTGGTTTTAAGATGACTGATTTGTAATTTCAATATTCCATTTGCAAGTAGTTTTTAGAGGCATGTTTTTACTCTTAGTTCTGTAGAATTATTAGAGTATACCAGAATTGTATGAAAGAATGCTGCACACAAGGAAATAGGAACAGCTAATGCAAAATACTGAATTAATATTTTATCACAGGCAAATGAGGCTTTTTTTTTTTAAATTATGCCATCCAGTCAAGTACCCTTCTCATTCTGAGTATGTGGTGTCTTTCATATACCTGTTGAAGGAGCTGACTTTAGTTATTGGTTTTAGATGCCAACGCGTTGGCTGCCTAAAAAAGAAAACAAACTAATCTGAGGTCAAATAAAAAAATCAGGGAAGAAAGGCTATGTGAAAATGTTTTCTAAACTGTCTGCTTTACTTTAAGATTACAGGCAGCCTGCACTATTTTGGTTATGTTCAAGGACTTGAAAAGCATGAAGCAAAGACTATAGTATGCTGTGTAAAATGAAGTGCAAAGGCAGAGCAATTGCTTGTGTCCTCCGGGTACAGGATGAAATTCACTGTTACATGCATCAATCATCCTTTGCTGCAAGGCCTTCCGAGGGGTACTACATAGCTTAATACAAAGCAGAGAGACATAACTATTTGTCTACTTTTTTATGTTCTTTTGGCTTGTGGTGCTTTGCAAAGGACAAAATTCACTGCATCATCCCACCATTTTGACAGTAAATTCAACTTGCTTCTTCTCTATGGTAGCACTCTGCTATTTAGAATCCTCTCCAGACACAGACTTCTATTTTTTGCTATACCATGTATTGCAAATTCAGTCAAACATTCTTATGAAACTACCAAAAATTGTGATATTTTATTTCTTCATAATTTTGGAACCTGCCAAATACTTGGGTGTTACAACAGTGACTTTTCTCCTTAAAAATGCTTCTTCTACTATTGAAAGGAAGAAATAACATAAGAGGAGGTGATGTTCTTACCAGAAAACCCCCAAAACCCCACTGATCTATCCAAATTCTATTGCTTATCTGCTACCTACTCTGAGGAGAACTGCCAGTAAGGCAAACATTTGTTCCAAGTACAGAGTCCCTCCAGACTCAGGTCCATAGGTCCCTCATGACTCATGTCACAGCTAAGCAGAACTTTCTTATCAGGAACTTTTATAAACAGAGACAGCTTTTGTTAAAAGTATGAGGCAGGTAAGAAGCAGGAAAGCAATGGCTACATATAGGTGATAACTGCTGTTGAAATGGTCTGTGCCTAATAGATATGAAATAAGTGTAAAGGTGTAAAAGCTTCAAAACCGAAGCTCTTATTGCTACAGGCAATAGGATACCTTCAGTTTTTTATTACTGTGATCACAGATTTTTGGTGGAAACTAAAGACCTGGCCATCCTTTTATCACTGAGGAACAATGGGTCCAGGAGGGTTATTTCTTACTCTATGGGGCATGCAACAAAGTGAAATCCAGCCTGAACTTTCTCCATTCCTGTGTATGGGACAGAACCAGCACAAGCAAGAGGAAAAACGATCCTGGAGGTTATGAGAACTCATACGGAAGAGTCCCAATGTCTGAGCCTTTTCTGCTGAGCACTCTGTTTCAGCCAGGTTTACATGGGTCTGGCATGCGATTCCCCCACAGCTGCAAGGATATCAAACGGCCTGCAGGAAGACCTGTAACTCAATATTCAATATTCAACAGATTTTGCTTCCTTTCTCTGTACAATAGGAGGAAAACAACAATAAGAAACTGAAAAGCTGTGCGTGTCTATTGCAATTACCTCTAAAAAAAATCAAACCCCGTTTTTAAGTCACTTTTGTCCCAACAAGCATAGAAAATGACACAGAGAATATTTTTGAAAATCATACACATGCTAAAGCTTTGCTTTCATTTTAACCTAAAGACACAAGTTACTATATTTTGCCCATTTCTGTCCCTTTTACTCATTTATGATCTGTCCTTACTTGGTAACTTGTTTCTGTTTAACTTTTATTAAGATAGCATGGGCTTTGCTTTTTTCTGTTCTGTGGATTAATATACCAGAAAAAAACAGGAAAAAAAATATGGCTGTACTCTAAACTTCATGTATTTTCAGCTTTCCTTATTAAGCCTCCACCTAGTTTCTCCATTTATTATACCAATAGATTCAGACATATTTTATAATATGGAATATAATGCTCTAATATAAATTGTTTAGCCAAAATTCATTTCAGAAGGAAGTTCAGAAATACTTGGAAATGTTGGAACTGGAACTTGAGTCTTTGACAGTAAAAATATTTATTCCAACCTAGAGTTCTTTGAAAATGCATAATTTTTTTTCTGAAATAGGTTTTTTCTTTCTTAAATAAATCAACAAAATGTGTAGTTGCTGCTGCCTATGCAGGTGTCCAAGTGTTGGTTGTTTAGTTAGGGCAGTGATGCTAATCATCATTTGACACCAGGTCTTTTAGGCTCCTGTAAGTACCCAAAACCCTATTTGTTATGTTACTGCTTCTGGTTTAAATTCTGACAATTTTTCCATGATATCAGCCAACATTATGCATGCTGGCATTTTTCCTATGGTGGCCAACATCCCTAACATGACAGATGAGCAGTTTATTTCACAGGTTTTGCAAAGCAACTTTCAAGCAGTAAAGCCTCAGTGACCCTACTGATTTGGAATGTATTTGAGCCAATTATATAAAAGCTGAATGTGTTTGCCAAATTTGTTACCCATCCAGCTCTTTCTGTGATGAGGTTATCCAATTTCATACAGTCCCTGCACTGGCCACTTTTGCATTTGAGTTCATGGAGTGAAATTCAGGGATTTTCTTCTCTTTCCATCCATATAAAAATGTTAGTATCTTGAGAACATATCATACAAAGAGTAAAAAGATTTATATGAGGACAGGGCTAAGATGAATACCACCCCTGAGTTCTGCCGGTGTTTATTAATAATAGGCTAGTTTCAAGCACTGAATATATTTTTAAGTGACATAAAATGCCTTAACAGAAGGCTGCTGCTGTGCAGAGCAGCCTATGCCTGCCAGCCTGTTGTCAGAGAAGGTGAAAAAATGAATCAGGCTGGTTAGAAAAGGCACACCCATCAGGAGATGCACTAATTAATTGTTTCTAATTTATTTGCAGATTCTGTTAGTTTAGTCCATCTTTTTATAATGTGGGTTATCAATTTGACTGAATTTGTAGATAATAAAGCCTTGTTTTATGAAGCGCCAGGCATTCAAAGCATTACTTGAAATTAATGGGTTATGGGAGTGTGCTTAGAAACTATGAAAATCAAGTCCAAAATTTAAGTCCAGTGGCAAATAACTAGTTTGAGCATGTTTGCCACATGGCCAATGATTGTAGTTTTATTGATATTATTGGGTATGAATCAAATTCCCAATCAAAAGTATATTTAGTAATTTCAAAAGATGAACAATTTCTGTCTCATTTAAAGATGCCTTGTCATACGTTCTTATACCTTTACCATATAGTGCCTCTATGAAGGAGACTTTTGGAAATTTTCTGCATGAGGACTTGTGCATACCAAGCTGTTCCTGCTTACTTTTGAAAATAGGTAACAAAGTTATACACTTTTTCATAAGCAACTGCTGAATATTGTTATCATTCAGGGTTGTTGCTTTGAGATACACTCTGCTTATACTAAAAAAAAGGAGGGATGCATAAACACGGTAAATTGCAAAGTCTTCAAGAACTATCAAAAATTTTGCCCAGAGATAAATATAAGACACACGGGCCACTTCTTAACATGAAACCTACCACAAGACATGAGCATATTTCAGTTGCTGCCTTAGCCTTTATTCACCTTCCTGAACCAGCTCCAGCAGGAAAATATGATATATGTTTCAAAGGGGTCTAAAGTGGTTTTCTTAGACTCCTCCTGAGCCACACTCTTTAGAAGCAGAGTGGAATTTGACCCTTGGATTTTGAAAGGACTTATTTCTAGTAGTGTCCTAGAAGTTCGTAATTGTGTGAAAAAAACCCCAAACTTCAAGTGATGATGAAAATGTCGAAAATTTCTGTTTCATATATCCAGAAATTCAAAATACATCAAAGAATACAGGGTTTTAGCAATTAGGTTTGGGCTGCCAAATAATCACATCAAATATTTCTCTAATTCCTTATTACAGAGAAGTAGGCTGTCCCTTACATCTGGGCAGAGTCAGGCAGACACTGTGATTCTTCAAGAGGAACTTGGGGTCTTGGCAGGAGCGAAGAGCCCCATTTTCAGAGAATCCCTGAAGCTTCTGTTAGACTTGGTTATCCAGCCCTTCTTAAATAAAACATCCAGTGGGAAACTACTAGTGAGGGATTGTGCTCCTGTGTTTTATCATGTCCTGAGCAAAAGCTGATTTGTCCTCACCCTTGACGCGGTTATTGCAGCATGTCACAAGGTGCTTATTTATGGCTTGGGACTGGTCTCAACAAGAACAATAGTAGCAGCCCTCCTTAGTTCCTAGGTGATGTGTTATCAAGTGCTGAGAAATTGTTACACATTCACAGCTTGTCTGCCAGGTAGTTTCCACAGAAAGCTCACACATGGCTATTTAGGCACAGTGAGAAGCTGCATAGGATGTCACCTATTTTTATGACCAAGCACATGAGTTTTGAAGCTCACCATCCTGACACGTGCTGTGCTGCCCACGGTAGACATGCCCAAAATCTCACCCGTCCCCAAAATAAATTAAAAAACCCCACTATCCCAAAATGAACAAACCAACCAACCAGTAACAAAAAAACCCAACAACCCACAACAAACAACAACAAAAGAACAAACAAAACCCAACCAAACAAAAAGCACCAAAAAGCCCACATAAAACAAAACAACAAAAAACCAAACCCAAACAAACAAAAAACCATCCAACCCTACCCCCCAAAAAAGCTAATAACTCCCAATCCACCCCAAAGCCTCCCCCACACCCCACTCTCCCCCCCCACACCCACAAACAGCCCCCCAACCACGCACAACCCCCCCTCCTCGAACTCTCTCACTCCTCCCTCCTCCTCAACCACCAC
>WUAM01000431.1:85825909-85846332 GCA_024336885.1 Actenoides hombroni | reverse complement strand
TCCCCCCCCCCCCGAAAACAAACCCACCCCCAAGCCTGTCTAAGTCCCCAAACACCCCCCAACACCTCTCAACCCTCACCCCCCAACAAAATACACCCCCAACCCCCACAGGACCCAAACCAGATATATTCAGCATCAGCAAATGCATCTTCCCACTCTCACTTACACCAGTCCTCAGGGAAACTCCTGGTTAATGCTGAGACCACATCACACAGCCCAGTGCTCTTATCAGGAAGGTATCTGTTAGAGCAACCAGAACAGTTGATTGAATAAGCCATCCTCATTCTTGTTTGCAATTTCCAGGTTTTTTTTCTCCATTTTCTTTTTTTTTTTTTACTGTTCTGTGTTATCTTTAGCTTAATTAAAGTTAGTTCAAGAATCTAAATGACTTCAGATCTAACAGTCCAATTCTATTGTTGCTTCATCTTACAGAATAACTTTCATTTTAGGAAAAAGAAAATTCAGAAAATGAAATTTATGTGACTGCTCCATTTCACACAGAAAGTAAACACATATTCATATTATGGATCTATGCATTAAGACAGGCTCATTTTCAAATGTCTTTTTAGACTGGAAGAATATTTCATATAAGGTAATTCAGACATCTTTATGTAATGCAAAAATCTGGCTAACGTTAATGTTCATGCAGTGATGACAGAACATACATTCTTCCGTATTTTTATTTTTTTAGATACCTAGTCTGTAAATATTCAGCCTCTTCAGGTTGGAAGAATGTTATTACCTTAATTTAAAGAATATGATCTTTCACTTGCCTTCAATTTGGGGAAGATGGAAAAGGAAAGTCATTACTAACTTCCCAGTTTCAAGAGAGATTAATCAGACAGTGTCTTGGCACTTTCCCAGGAGGACACCAAAAAGAAGCACAGGCATAGAGGACCAGCACATATCACTTTTCTTCTTCTGGCAGCTGAAAGCTTCATTTCTGAATAGCAAGGAGGGGGGGTGGGGGTGGAGAAATCCACATCTTAAGTAATATTCAGCTGTATCTTGGTTGTATTTGTTAGTCATATAAAGCACATACAACACAAAAGCATTGGTGCACTGGGAAAACTGAATTTCTGTTAAAAGAAAACTCAGGTTACAGTTTGCTATGTACAACAGCTTCATGGAAGAATGAACAGTGCAGGAATCTGAGAAACAACTGGAGTGTAAGGTACATTTTAGAAATATCTATCCTGACATTGCTGGAGTAAGATGATCAGTAGCCCTGTTTCTGGCGATTTCTTTGCAGGGTTTCAATGAGAATAACTGTGCAAGTCCATGTCTTTTTTGTACTGAAGACGGGATATCTGTTTACGGCAGCTGAAAAATCTGACTTAGAAGCATCTTGCCTTTCTGCCTCCTGAGTTTTGTTGCTGATATCTCAGTGCTCATTCTCACATAGGCTTGCTTCATCATTTGCTGGCTTAATACCCAGAATTTCAATAAAAACAACACTCTGCCACAAAATTATATGCCTCAAGATTAAAGAGCTCTAGTTCGAACAATTGTATTTCCCAGCTTTTCTAGTTCATGATATAAAATCAGATCCTTAAAAGACCTCCCTGTCTGCAGCATCTTTCTTCTCCATTCAAATCCCCCCTCCCAAGACTCTTAGGTGTTTCATGTAAGACAGGCTATAACATAATTAACAAGAGTTGCAATTTGCTGGATGATTTCATGCTGCTTGATGTAAAACTCACTAACTCCCTTCAATGGAACAGATTTACCTGAAACTGATATAAGAAGAATATTAAAAGTTAAAAAACCCAATGATCTCCAAAAAAGATCAAATAATGCATCTCTGCTTTCAGTGGCCATCCTTTGAAGACTTTACAGAGAAACTTACTGGTTATATAAACTGTCAATGAGATGTTTGCTTTTTTCCATAAATTTAATTAGGTTTTGATAGATTCATCAGTTTTCATCTAAATTATTTTTGGTGAATTCTAATTGGTTCCTGCTGTGGCTTGGCAGCCACATAACTGATCATATGCCTATTTAATCCACTCATGGGATATTTAACAAATTGTTAGCTATTTCACTGTGCACTGAAGTGTAGATCTACCAATTCTTTTTTCCTGTCATGCTGCTACAGCTATTATGACAGTCCATTATGTGATTTATTTTGTGAAATAAATGTGAAGTGTTGCAAAAACAACAATACATCATAATCTTCACCCAAAGTATAATAAGGTCAAGAGACATCTCTAAGCTTGTGCATGCAAAACACTAATACCTTTCCTTCCAATCTGTGGACAGTAGTTTGCCTTTTCTGACATTAATGTACTAAGTAAGACGTATTGCAGTGAAACAGTTACATGATAATCCATTTTATCCTTCTAAAATAAGTATTTAATTGGTTAAGAGAAAAAGTAATAGGCCTATTTATCAGATGTTTAGGCTTGTCTACCTGGGGAAATAGCCTGGAATAGTTATTGCATACTAACTCTTCAGGTGGACATTCTTAATCCATAGTGCCTCTGTGTGTTTAGCTTAATCCACACTGGGAACAAGCACAGGTTGGATGTTGCACTTTATATTCACCCCCTGAATTTATTCTGTAATATCTCACTCACATAAACAAATTCTTAATGAAAGCAGTTCAAGGACTTCAGCAAAATAACTGTAAAGCTTACTTTTTCTTTCATGCAGTAAAATGCTCACCCTCCTTCCTGTGATGCAGCTTGTTTGTTCGACTAAAGGAGGTATCTTGGAACACAGAAAGATGTTTCAAATAGGAATATCTGAGGTACAGGTCTATATGCTTCCTCTTTCCCTCCAGCTGCCCAAATCAGTTATCTTAGCTGGTGTTGATCCTCCCCTTTTCTAGTTTTGGTTGGTTGGTTTGATTTTAGGGTTTTTTATGGGATGTAGAGAAGAGTACACATGATGTACTTGCTCCTGTTTTTCCTGGGAGAAGGTGAGCTGCATGGGTGCTTGGTCTGCAGAACAATCCTGCAACACTTCAGCTGTCTACTGGACATGTGGCACTCACTCCTTCTCCTGGCACAGAGAGTCTGAACTGGTGAAGATGATGGTTTCTGATCAGACCTGTCAGTTTGAAATGTCGTTTCTCTCAGTTAAATATCAGGGTAATGATGCCTATAAAATGGTGTGAAATTTTGAAAGACAAACGTGATAGATGTGAAAACATAAAAAATCACCTTCTCAGTAGAAATACCAAGTTTTCTCAAAACCTGGTAATTTCAGTGTGCCAGAATTCACATGATATCAGGCTTTTAAAAAATCTATATCAGATATCAGAAAACAAGAAAAAGCAGAACTGCCAATATGCTAGGCCAGCAAACTACCTAAAGTATAATTGAACTTTGTTATATTCACATCATAAGAGTCGTACAGCAGCTTTTGCATATCCGCATTTTCTTAACAGACTGTAGTAGGTCAATACACAAATGCAGTAAAGCCCTGTCAAACGAAGCCATTAGGAAAGATAGACCGCAGCGGATTGAGTCATGATGGCAAGGTCAGCGGGATGTGAAACTTGGCTAACGATGTCATGCCCTTGTCAGTTTGCATTGGCTAAACATGTTAAGGTTTACCAGCAAGCCCTATGGCTTAGTGAGCACTACTGAAGGGAATTTCAACCTGAAATAGGTCAGCATGTGCAGAATTCAAATGTTCACTCTGCTAAGGCTCTTGGTGAAAGCCTGACACTGCTGAAGCCAACAGGAGCTTGGCCAGTGGCCTCTGCAAGGCCAGGATTTTGCCCTTTGGCTTTTGCAGAGATGACATTCAATTAAATCCCTTTGCTTATATTCTGTAGATTGGTTTTCATCATATGTCATAAGACATTTGTAGATTGTAAACTGTGTAGCAGGGAACTGCATCTCATTAAAGATTTGTACAGATCCTGAGTTAACAGGGCCCTGGTCCTTCTGGTGCCACCTCACACAAGCTGAAGAACAAAGCAATAATAGAAAGCTCATTTGCAGTGCAAGAATGATCATGCTGTAGGAATTAGCTAACTTTAATCACATGAAAATGACTGCATGTGATGCTCTACGCAGACGAGAGGAGAGGCATGGGTAAGTCTGGAAGGAGCATCAACCAGCTTCTACCTGTCAGAAAACATTATAGCAAGCAGAAGCACAGCAGGAGGAGATGTCTCCAAGCCTAGACCAAACTGCTCTGACAGTTGGCGCTCCAGGAGCTGGTCAAAGATTTCCAAAGGGGAAAGGGGCACTAAAAGAGGGGCTGGACACAAGCCAGGAAGGAAGTGAGTTGCTTCAGATAAACAACTGACCTTGAAAGTGTCTGCCTTGCAGAGTTGGGGACTGTGTTTTATAGCAGTTTGGTGTGCTTTTGAATCAGCACTCAATGTATAAGCACTAAAGCTAGGTTCCTTCAAACAGCTTTTGTTTGGTTTGGGGTTTTTCTGCTGCTAGGCATAGTCATTGCTAGACTTAACAATTGAGCAAAGCAAAAATATTCCTCCATAGCCAGAGTTACAAAAGCAAAGGAGTAAACATGCTCATCCCTAAGAGGCAATCAGCAGAGATTCTCAGACCATACAAAACAATGTTTGAACTGTTGTACGGGCAGCATCTTCCCTGCCATCATTTCAGTGAAGCACATGTCTCCTGAGCTCTGCTTAGCACATCTAAAGGCAGTAGGAGGGAGAGAGTAAAGGCAGCATATTTAATCCTTCTTCAGTGCATTCTGTTGTCACATATTTCAAAGCACACTCCTAAACTTTTCCACATTTATTTTTAGAAACATATTGACTCAAGAACCTTGAAGTTCAACAGAATCCCAACGGCCAGTGGCTATGAAGAAGTCAGAAATCTCATTCTGACACTCAGATCCATGCTTAGTTTCCAAAAGTTGTTTTGAGTTTTTAATTGCAAATACACAATTGTTTCATTGCAAACATGGGTATGTTATTTGTATTACATTATTTACATTAGGTGGTTTTGCTTTTTTTTTTTTTTTTTAAAGTTTATTGTTTTCTCCTTCTAATGAAGTAATTAAAAAGAGATGGGAGAAGATGGAATTTACTAGTTCTAAGAATGTAGGGGCCAGAGTCTTAGATACATATAGGCAACTAAAATGAAAGAATTACAGTGAAAATTTTAGAAGTGCCCAACAGGCTAGATGCCTTACTTCTGTTAATGTCAAAGATAGTTTCACTGTCAAAAGAATGGCAATCTGAAAGATAAGAAATAGAGTATTATTAGTGTCAGTGCCATAAAATGTTAATGCAGGTGATATCATCATGGAATGATTTGTGTTGGAAGTGAATTCTAAAGGCCATCTGGCCCAAGGCCCCTGCAATGAGCAGGAACACCTTGAACTAGATCAGACTGCTCAGAGCCCATCCAACCTGACCTGGAATGTTTCCAGGGATGGGGCATCTACTGCCAATCTGGGCAACCGGCTCCAGTGTTTCGCCAGCCTCATAAAAAAATTCATTTTTGTATCTAGTCTAGATCTCCCCTTTTTTAAAACTATTACCCATTGTCCTGTTGCAAGAGGCCCTGCTAAAAACACTGTCCCCATCTTTCTTATAGGCCACCCTTTAAGGTGCTCCTCCTCCTGACCTGCTCCAACAGGTTTATGTCCTTCTTGTGCTGAGGGCTCCAGAGCTGGACACAGGACTCCAGGTGGAGTGTCACCAGAGTGGAATAGAGGGGCAGAACCACCTTCCTCAGCTGCTGGCTATGCTGCTTTCAATGCAGCCCAGAATGCAGTTGGCCTTCTGGGCTGCAAGCACATATTGCCAGCTCCTGTCCAGCTTTTAATCCACCAGTACCATCAAGTCTTTCTCTGCAGGACTGCTTTCAATCCCATCATCTCCCAGCCTGTACTGATACTGAGGATTACCCCAATCCAGATGCAAGACCTTGTACTTGGCCTCATGAGGTTCACACAGGCTCAATTCTCAAGCTTGTCCAGGTCCCTCTGGACCTGGTCCCACTTCTCAAGCTTATCCATCCCTCAAGATGTCCAGACCCTTGAGGGACATCACTTGTCATCAATCTTCGTCTAGACATCAGGCTGTTGACCACTACCCTCTAGATGTGACCATGCAACCGATTCCTTATCCACAGAACAATCCACTCATAAAATCCCTATCTCTCCAGTTTGGAGAGTAGGACGTTGTGGGGGACAGAGTCAAAGGCTTCACAGAATTCCAGAGAGATAAAGATCCATAACTTTTCCCTTGTCCACTGATGTAGTCACTCCATCATAGAAGGCCCCTAGGTTGGTCAGACAGGGCTTAACCTTGGTGCATCCATGCTGACTGTCTTTAATCACCTTCCTGTCCTCCAAGTGCCTTAGCATAGCTTCTAGGAGAACCTGTTCCATGATCTTCCCAGGCTCAGAGGAGAGGCTGACAGGTCAGTAGTTCCCAGGGTCCTCCTTTCTAACCCTTTTTAAAAATGACTGCAATGTTTTCCTTTTTCTAGTCATGCAAAGATGATGATCTCAAGTCTATTCTACTTTTTATAACCCTAATATTATTTGTTACTACCCTTCATAAAACACCAACTTTTCCCTCTATTTTTCATATACTTCAGAAGATCAGAGGTTGTTGCATAACTGCAGCCATGCAGTTATGGCAAAGGAATCAGAAATAGGCAAGTAGGTAAGAACAAGCAGGTTTCAGAGATGGAAAATCATCCATTGAACAAAAATGTATGTCGTTAAGAATCCTAGAGGTGCAAAATGTCTCTAATAATAGTCATTTAAGAGACGCCTCATGGAATACAGTGAACTTGAAAGATAGGTAGAATTAGGCAGGAATAATAATCCTCTAGGGAGGAGACACATGCTGTTAGACAGAAAAAAATGAGGAGTGAAAAAGTGTAACAGGAATGAAAAGTAACAAGTTTGTGTGTTATTACTACAGCTTTTGGGACTGGCCAAGGACAGGGCCATGAGACAGCACTGGGCAAAGGACATCGTGAAGTTGCTGGAACTGAAATGACACGTTCATTCACTGAAACTCGAAGACCTGTATTTAGCTACTGACTTAACCCTCCTCCCAGTTTCTTTGCACATATAGATAAACCTCTCAAGCCAGGACTAGCAGGGAAGGCAACATACCTCAACAAGACCACCACCTTTGGCAAAATGTGAATAATTGTGAATAACCAAAAACAAATAGGAAAATCTGGGAAATATACTTACACTGTGAACAAAGAGAAAGTAGAAATAAAGGTATGACCAGGGCAAGTTTCTAGGAATATGAACATTTCAGGTGAGGTAGAAAGCAACAGAGAAACCCATATGTCAATACGTACAAAAATAAAGCTATATGACAACAGAGGATTATTGGCATCAGCAGGCAGAACAAAAGTGTGCCCAACCACAGCATGGTCCTGAGACAGAACAAGAGCCAAGAAATTATTTTATTTCACAAAGTCCTTTATATCAAAAATTGAGCGAAGTTACAAACATAAAAATACATGAACAAGCAAAGGAGATACTAATGACCAGAAATAGTCATACTGACAAGGGACCAAACCACAAATCCATAAGGTTCAACAGCAAATAGTAGCCAAAAGCCAACACAGGGGTGAAAAGGGTCTGTGGAAGAACGATGGAGCAACAAACTGACATATGCATAAAGTGAGCTACAAATCAGCCAGGCATAAGCAGACAAATGGAAAAGCATATGTATGTAGAGCCAAAAGAGTAGCAAATTTGGCGTAAAAGTATATTCAGTTGCAAATCTGTGTATGTGCATGATTATGAAAATCAATAAGAATTTTAATTTCTTTACTGAAGTAGAAATAAAAAAAAAGATCAAAATGAATGCTTTTGGCAAAGTTCCCTTGTTACTGGTTTCAGGGCAGTAAAAGAGTTTGAAGAACAGTTTTCAGAAGGTGCTGAAACCTCATAATTAATCTTTTCTTCAAACACATCAGGAGCAGGAAGCTACAGAGTTTGTAGGCCCATTAATTGATCAAAGCACAAAAGGAGCTCTCAGAGAAGATAAAGCAGAGGAGGAAAATCAAATGATTTTTTTTCAGCCTTGAAGGAGTTTAGGGAAATTTCTGGGCTGGAACCCTTCTTTAGACATCAGAAGGGATATGTCAGAGGAACTATTTCAGAGTGAGTTCATTAGAAGAATCTATAGAAGAAACTGTCAGAATTAAGGTAGTATTGTCAGGCCTAGATGATTTACAAGCTGACCTACTAAAGGAAGCTGCAAGGCATTCAGAGCTGCCATTGCACTGTAGGAATGGAGAATGGCAAATGTGATGACAAATTTTTGACAGTTGCAAGGTGATCTGGAGACCTACAGTCTAGGAACTGTAGCACCTAGGGCACCTACAATTGTTTGACAAATATATCAGGAGAATTCCTAGGAACTAAATCAGCTGATATTGGGAAAGTGTAGTGCCCTGGAGAAGCAGATTTCAAAAATGGGACTCATGCCTTGCAAACTAGGCAGAGTTCCTTGAAGGCATCCAAGAGAACACCCAATTAAGAACATGGGCACAAAAAAGCAAAAGAATGGCTATTCTGGGTTTGCTGAGAATCCTGTCTCAAAAAGTTAATACCTGGGAAAAGAAGATGACTTGGGTAAATGTATACACTGCTCCTGATGAGTTAGGGCTTCCAGTCATTTTGAATTCCATTAACTCCCCAGGCAGCATTGATTTCTATGTATTTAATAATCCTCAGGGGATTTGTCACCTGTGAACTAGCCCAGTCTGTCCCTTGAATTCCCAAATACTACCCATATTATGTGTGGCAAAGAATTTTGAAACTTAACTACATATTGCATGAACAATCACCTTGGTTTTTTGTTCTAAGTATGCCTTCTAATAGCATCCTTCAATGCCCTGTAGTTCACGTACAAGAAGAGAGTCAAAAGCAATTCCCACCCCATTCTGCATGTAATAATTGGGATTTAATCTCCTGCAGTTCCTGAAAATCATTTGACAGCATCCTTGACCAAAAACCTCTTCAAAAACCCATGCTACAACAGGATAGGAAAGGAGCTCCTTCCAGGGATAAAGAATGGAAATGAGGGTTAGGAATAAACAATCAATTTTCTCAATGCAGAGGAGCCGATAGTGTCTTACTGGGTTATATGATAGGACTACCCTGTTCAAAACATTTCTAAACTATCTGGAAAAGGAGGTGAATAGTAAAATACCAATGTTTCCTGTTGATAAGAGTTTATTCAGTGTAATCATTAAAAAAAAAACAAAGAGAGAGAGAAAGAGACCTGCAGGAAGCAGACTGACTGGATGATTAAGTGGCAGATGACAATAAAAGTTGATAAATGTAAGGTAGCATGCATAAGAAAAACAATCCTACCTTTACATACACAGTGACAGATTTTTAATTATCATTATCATTCAGGAATAAGATCTTGGAAATAAAATAGTCTATGAAAGTGTCAGTCCAATGCTCAGGAATAGTACAAAAAAGCAAATTGAATGCTAGGAATAATTAGGAAAGAAAAAAAGAAGAAGGGTGAGAATGGCATCCCACACTGCATAGGTGTGCACACTTTGAATACTGTGGGCAGTTTGAGCCTACCCATCTCCAAAGTGCATAGAAGGCCTGAAAAAAAAAAGTTTCAGAGATCAAGTATCAGGATTACAAAGGCATCAAATGGTTTCTGCATCAGAAGTGATTAAATATATCAGGATTTTTCAGTCTGAAAAGAGATGACTGAACAAGGCTATAAGAAAGGTCTATGAAACCACAAATGTATATAGCAAACATAAATAAGAACCTTGTGTTCTTTGTGTTTTCTAATGCAAGTACCAGAAAGTATGAAAGGAAGCTGGAAGATGGTAAATTCAAAACAAACAGAAGAAATAAACCACACAGTTAACTGTGAAAACTCTTTCCATAGGCTTTCACCAAAATTTCCCTCGCTTCAGAAACCAATTAATCAGAGTAAGAAAACAAAAAATCCATCCAGCTCTATTAAATATGAAGACAAAATATGTAGTCCAGGAACCATGGGGCACCAAAAGCTGAGTCATTATGTTGGGCAAGGATTTTATGTCTTCCCTGACTTTGTACTCATACCAGTGCATCAACAGGTGGTTACTCTCAGAGAGAAGATAATGGATTGAATGAATATTTTGGCTGCACAATCTTATACTTTCTCAGGTCCTTCTCAATACACCCCAACTTCTAAGACTGACAACTAATAAAATACCTTTATTTTTTATTCTAACAAAAAAACCTGTTTAGTATTGGACACACTAACAGACAATGAACATGCAGTCCCACGGGACCATGAAAATAATGACGTTTTTCAGTGGTGCTTAAAAATTTCACACTTGTAAGCTGCAAGATCAGCTGTGAAAGAAATAAGTGAACAAATTGACACGGCAGCAGTGCTTCAACAGGCATTCTAAACATAGTGGTCTTCGAGTCTTCATGGCAGCTGAAGATGGTCAATTATGTTGACTCTGGGATAGCGATTTAGGCACAAATGAAGTTCATTTCAGTCACAATTCTCCTCAGTTTTAACTACATCAAATATCAAGATGGTAGTTTAAGCTTTGGTTTATCACTGTGCAGTAACTACAGACTACCAGTTACAGAGCTCAGAGCTTGACTTTAGTAACACTGGGTGGCACTATTTGGTGGCATAGATGCCAGTAAATCTTGGTCCTTTTCTAGAGCCCAGCTGGGAGAAACAATGAGGGTGTTTGTGAACAGGCACATTGATGGCAGAGGTACAGTGAGCCCAAGTACAAGCCTGAGATTTTGTAATTGTCTCTTGGTAACAGACGCAAGATACATTTTGCTGTCAGTCTCTGTCATGTTCAGCTGCAGAAAAAAGTCCTCAGCTCTTTGGAAAATAGAGTTTCAGGATCTTTCTATTAAATAGACCAGTCTACACTGTAACTTGGCAAAAAAAACCAAACCCAAAACAAACAACCCTCTATGCATGTACTCCTGGGGATCAGTAAAGACAAGGGAACCTAGGGGGTTTAACAAACAAAAACTAACAAAAAACCAACCAACCAAACAAAAACCCAGACAAAAACAAACAAACACAACAAAAACAACAACAAAACCAACCAAACAAAAAAAACCAAACCAAAAAACCCCAGAGAGACCTCAGGAATACCACTACAACTTACTTCTCATACTATCTTTTTCCACAGAGAAATAAGGAGTTACAAAATGTTCCTGGCTTTTCTTTGCTCCTGTTGTTTCCTGCATGGTGTGTGATGGAGCAGGCACTCCTCTCCCCACCAGTGGAGAAGCAATAACTGGCTGGGAGATGTCCAATGTCACAAGATCAGGACTCCTGCACAAACAGCAGCATGGTACAGGCACACATGTGCACACCCCCATCCCCAGGAAAGAAAGGAACCAACAACCAGGCTGCCACCCGGTCTGTTCCTACAAGAGCACAGGGCCCCTCCTCACCACCTGACCTCCCCACTGGGAAACACCTCAGGATGGGCAGAACCTCTGTATCTATTTACAGAATATCTAGAGCACCTTCTTAACCCTAACTGCAGAGAGGAGCTGTGCAGCCCATTAAATTGTATTCCAGAAAGAAGTTAAATTTTAAATGCTGCTCTAAGCAGCACATTCTAGATCATCCTACCTCACTGCTCCACACAGGTTTGACAATCCAAGGACCATCCTCATCACAAAGACAGCATTGTTTCAAGTTTTCAGGGATACAGTGCCCCAGCAGCTCCAATTACCTTCAGCTACAGTTATCAGTGTATTCTGAAAAGCAGAGCTTTAAGGACTCGATTTTGATTAGTTTTATCTGAGATGCAGCCGAAAATGCTCAGCCCACTTATCCCGTCAGTGGTAAAAGACACTGGATTGGTTTGGAAATGAAAGGAGACTTTGCTAGAGCTTCTTGCTAGCATTTTAGCAAACTTCTCAAACAGGAATTTAAGAATTAAAACAATTAGTGGTTCAGAACTGGCAGCACATAGGGTCTCACAGAAAAAAATTTAATAACATAAAGAATCTCCATGTGTCCTCTGCCAGATAACTGAAAAACATCCTGCAAATTGTTCTGACATGTTTTTGAACTTGCATTTTATTCTGGGAATTGATGTTAAACTATGACCCTTTGCTGGGCCTTTTGCAAATAGGAAGATTGTCACATTAAATCATTATAAAATATAGCCACATTTACATTCTAATTTTAGTATCCATTTCTCTAGCAAGGCAGACAAAATAAGAGTTTTCTTTAACTGAAGTGACTCCCTAGGATGCTAAAGAACACTTGATTGAGTTTGGACATTTTCATAATTCTGATGTTCTTATTTTGCTGACATAAAGTCAAGGAGACAGCTGACCTCCTCTAATACCCTCCTGTTCAATGGAAATAAGCACACAGGAAACAGTATTCTTTTTAAAAAAAATTACAAAGATTGTCTCACTTGCCTAGAGATTGACAGAAGGTGATAGGACAAAATAGGAGCGAGAAAAGTTATCATGTTTTTGTGTTCCCATTTTGCTTACTGGTAGAACACTTTTCTGAGAGCATAAGCTGTGCTGGATTTAGAAAGCAGGAACATGTGTTTTGCTCATTTCTGTAGCAGCATAAGGTCGGCCTTTCCTTCTTTATGAGACAGACTGCACAATAAACAGATGCAGAAAATGTGAAGGTTTTCAGTGTAGTGTTTTGTTTTTACTACTTGACAGATTTTGTTTTCAGCAGAAACACAGCCATTAGGCCAAACAATCCCTCTTGCATTTTATGCAGTAACATACACTCATGTGGAGCAGAATGCAGGAAAGCAGAGCAAGGGCTTGTGCCCTTGCTTTGCACAGGAGCAAGAGATTGTCCACCCAGAGCAGTGGCTGAGAACTCATCCGTCATGCTTTGCCTTCCATACAACGTAGCCAATTTGATCGGAGATGCTCCTCCTGCCAGAGCCCTCATTTCTGCACCGTGACACTGCCTGATTAACTCCTCTGTCCAGAACCCAAGGTATATAACCTAAGATGCAATATTATGAATCAACACAAATATATATTAAAGAATCCCTATGAGTGATGAAATACAAATAACATGCAAGTAAGTTATTCTTTGGAGTTTGTTGAGACAAAAGACATGTCCACAGCAGATGGCCTACAGGGTCAAAATGGAGAAAAATTGGGCATCTAGTAGAGGGAAGCAAGTTGGTGACATTGCAGATGTCCTGAGTGATGGGGGCTTGCGAGCATCAGGACAGGAGACCTTCCGTACACAGGCAACCTCCCACAGCCCCAGTCTGATCTCTCTTTCATTCTTCGAGCAAAACGGCCACATTATCCGCCTCTTTAGGGAAAGAATGATCCTTAAACTTTGTTTTGGAAATTTAAAAATAGAGCAATGTTATGAAAAAGATTTTTCGTTGTTTTAGCATTTCCAAATCAAAGTTTTGGAGTTAAACAATTTTAAAAATGAAATTCCAACCAAAAGCAAAGCATTTTCTGCCAATATTTCAACTAGTTCAAGTGCTGATTGAAAAGGAACATGGAAATGGACATGGAGTGGGAATAAGTGTTCTGAGGGCAGCATAAGTGCATCTGGATAAACAAGAGGTGACACAGAATCTTCACTCAACTTCCTAACCAAAGTGCTACTGATTCAGAAATTTGAAATTTTGCTTGTCCTTGTGTTTCCGTGTTTCATCTGGAGGCAAAAAAAACCCCCCAAAAAACCAAAACAAAACCCCAGACAGATGCTATTTCACTTCCTGACAATTAAGAGACAAGTGAATCTTTGAGGAAAAGCCTCCTACCTCTCAAACTGCCAGCTGCTGATGTGACAGGCAGAGAAGCTCCCCTAAGATTCAAATACATATCCAACAAAATTTTGTTATCTGTCCAAACACAGAATTTAAGTGCCTGCTGATATTACACATGGGTTTTCAGCTATCAGACTAGTCTCAGTTACAAAAGGGGAAAAAAAATTCTCCTCCAGGATTAGACATTTCTTCAGGCTTTAAGATATGGCAATATGAAAAATATAAAATGCTTTGCTTCCTTCTTTAGTACATCAGCATTTTCATTAAAACAAGCAGAATACTTAACATTTCACCAACAGAGAAGCATGCTGGAACAGTAGCAAACCATTCTCAGGACAGCAGAGAAAAGACTTGCTGGCATTGGTGGCTCAGCTATTACCTGTACACAGACCTTAACAAAGCTTTGCATCATACCATAGGTAATTAAATGTTGAGGGGCTCATTTTGGAGATGAAAGCCTGGTAATTCTGTGCCTTGAAAATATGCTCATAACAATGACAGGGCTGTTTTTAATTCTAGGTTTATGTTATCATGAAGTGCAAGGTTGTATCACACTTCAGTTGATTAAGTGCAGATCGCCCGGGTAGACAGATTTGATTATGTTGCAAGTATGAGCTTGGGGAGAGTAATTAGTAGTTTCACCCTCATTCTGCATCTCCAGTTCCACATTTAGATCATAAGCAGAGCCCTTCAGATTTCTTAATTTATTTTTACAATATATAAGACATCCACGTCTGTTTGGCTACAGACACAGAAGAAGGTGCATTTGTGAAATGTATTGAACCCTTAATTATCAAGGCATTTCTTGTTTTGGTGACCTCCATCCTTGTTCAACTTATCTGTAGTCACAGTCAGCAATAGCTGTGGAAGAAATGGAGCAAAGACAGCTAAACTGTTTAGGCAGCAGCATTAGTGCTGACTTTGATTGTTTTCTTCACCTGTTCACTGTCTTCTACTTAAAATTGTCAGGAGGCTGGCAAAGCACCCAGGAAAGTTTGCATTTGTCCAGTCATGATTTTCAGAACACAGTATTTTTTTGTCCTTGACTTTTATTCTTCTGTCTTGCAGGAACATGGGCACAAAATCAGGTTCTGAATTGCTAACCTGATGTTAATGGGAGATAAGAGGCACTAATATCCAGGCTATCTCTATAAAAAAGTTTTCCGTGCCTAGTACCCAGTAATGCACAGTATAGATGCAATTTTAAAAGGTGAAAAAAAGCACATTTAAATACTTCTACAAGAGTAGCGTGATCATAAGTAGTCCCCAAAAGGACCAAAGATTTGTTAGGAAGAACTGATGACCAAAATACAATATGCATAATTAGTAAGTAATTTATTAACCTCAGTAAATTTGCTTAAATGCCACAGGTGGAGTGGCAAATTGAAATACATTTATTGGGGTACTAGAGGGGTGTGTTACTTTCTATCAGTGTTTTCTTCCAACCTATTTGGGGCTTTGAGTGCAGAAATTTGGGTCATTTCCATATTTCCTGGGCAACAACTCCTACCTGACTGGCAACAGTGATCTATCTTGACTGAACTGTAGCCTCAAGAGAAACGTCTTCTGGATTTTTAACATCTACATTCACAGCAAAACCTCTCTCTAATGATTGCTTAAAATCTAGAAGTGCATAATTGTTTCAGAAATATCTTTTCTGAAGGTAATTTTTCTTTATGGAAAACATTAGTAGGAAATCATAAAACAGGTTTGAATATTATTAAAAGCATTCTTGTTTAAAAAAAGTCATGTCAGCAATGTGCTACAGTCCTAATTACTGCAGAGAAATTAGGAAATAATTATATGCAAATAAATGAAGCTAATCAAAGTTATTAGCACATTTTGCTAGTCAATCATTTCAATTGCTTTAGGCTATGTTACAGCATTGTTATGGGAGAATCAGCTAAAAAAAAAACCAACAGGACTTTATTATGCGAGTATCCAACATTTGTATAAACATCTCAAATGTGGTATTGAACCAGATAACCCACTCAATACAGAACTGGATTGGTTCTGGTAATCCATATTACCTGCATGATAAGAATGGAAGGTGGGGTTGGCAGTCTGATATATGCTATTTTTCAGTTTCTTCCATAAGTGTGTCCATGAAGTTCAATTACCTTTCTATGCTGTGTTTTTCCTTTGGGTTGTATTTGTTACCAGGGCTGTCTATTTTAAGTGTTGCTGCCTAAATCTTTCTACCATTTCAGGAAGCAAGACTTGGAGAAATCTGTTGTTTTACAAGTGTTAAAAATTCTGATGGCAGAAGAGACAAATCTGCCACTACTGTGTTTTGACACAATGGCTGATTCCTGCTTCTGAGTCACACTTTTTCTGCCCTGTGATAAATCTGGCCAGATTTTGCCATTTTTAAAACTTCTGGGTAAAAAACTGCACTTTGTTCTTGTTGGGTGGAGACTTCTATTTTCTCAGCACAGTTTCCAAGTATTTCCTTTTTTCTGGTCTTGCTCAAGCTGCTCTGGCAACTGGGAGGATGCTGTCCTCTTGGCATGACTCACAGCCTCTGGGAAGCCCAGCCAAGGCAGATTTGTCTTTTTTGGGTGTTCTGGGCTCAGTTGCTTCTCGATGCTGGAGCAGAGATGACTCAAAGGCCAGAGGATGGAGAAAGAGAGGAACAAGGATCATGGGAAGGCTGAGACTCAACGCTGGAGGAGAAAAGGATATTGTCTGCTTGAATGGATTGGGTCTGAGCCAGAGGGAAAACCAGTCTGTGGCCAAAAGCACTTGTGGAGGAAGGATGTGACTAATTGGTAAGGGAGGGGTAACTGGGAATTCAGGAGCCAGCTGGAGAGGCAAAGCTTGGGTGATGGGAGACACAACTTGCTGCTCCAAGAGTCCCCAGGAGCATGGGGCAGGTGGTGGCAGCAGCAGCAGGGTGGGCAGTGGGACAGGCAGGAGGAGCAGGGCTGGGCAGGCAGGATGCAGGCACTGCGGATACCCCTGGCAGCTTCGGCAGGAGAGACAAGCAGCAGCTCTGAGCTGTCTGCATTTCACTGGTTCACTATTGGAGTCTTGTCCCTGGGAGTATGATTAAGAGTGGACTTTAATCAATGCCAATATGCTGGCATGGTGAGCAGAGGTGCTTGGATATTAATCCTGCTGACACTTGCTTATTGGCTCACCGCAAATACCTGCTTGCCTAATTGCTCTCAAGAGATTCACTCTCCCCATCTGTGGGACCAGGTTCTTGGTGGCTGTTCAAGGGACTGACTTGCAGGATTTAAGCATACACACTTAGAAAGATGATAAAAATGTTAGATTTCAACACTTTGTTACAATTCCCATATACACACATACTCAGCTATTAATTTAGGACTGTCTCTTTCATTATGTCAATACTAGTAAATTAAACCATTAAGGGAGCATTCCCAGGCACTGGAGCTGTCAGAGTTGCCTCCAGCTCAAGGCTGGCCCATCCCAGCTCTCCCAAAAACATCCCCAGAACATTTTGGGAGTTAGCACAGTGTCATGATTCAGCCCCAGCCACAATTAAGCACCACACAGCTGCTCGTTCAGTTCCCCTCTCCCAGTAGGATGGAGGAGACAATCAGTGGAAAAAAAGTAAAACTTGTGCGTTGAGGTAAAGACAGTTTAACATGACAGAAAAGAAAGGGGAAAACAATAATAATAAACAGCAACAATAATTAATAATAATGGTAATAGAATATACAAAATAGGTGATGCACAATACAGTTGCTCACCACCCACTGACCAATGTCCAGCCAGTCCCTGAGCTGCAGTGTCCCGTGGACAACTGCTCCCAGTTTATATACTCTGCATGATGTCATATGGTGTGGAGCACCCTTTTGGCCAGTTTAGGTTTGTTGTCCTTGCTGTGTCCCCTTCCATCTTCTTGTGGAACAGTATAAGAAGCTGAAAAGTCCTTGACTTAGTATAAACATTGCTTAGCAACAATAAAAATATCAGAACATTATCAACATTATTCTCATCCTAAATCCAAAACACAGCACTATACCAGCTACTAGGAAGAAAATTAACTTTATTCCAACCAAACCCAGGACACATAGCCTGGGTTCCTTTCCATCAGACAGGTCAGATGTGAAATGTCACCCCATGGGTTGGGGGAATTTAGCAGAGATGTCAGCTGTTTCATGGCAGTTGCCTTCTGTGCCCGGAAATCATCCTGGGCACATTTGTTTGATGAGTTCAGACATAGCTTTTATATGACACTGAAGTCAGATTACTATACCTCATTCCCCATGCTTAGTAGGGATCTTATTATTATGGCTTATTTTTAATGTATGTTTTAGAAGAGAAACAATTCCACTGCTTAATTTTTCGCAGATTGGCTCAGCTCTACTTAAGCTCCTGCAAAATAAAAATTGAGCATTCTCAGAAAACTCTTACCAGTATTAACATGCAAGAATATACTGTATTAATGGTGTATCGTACAGCTCCAGAATGGTTTCATCCTCAGAGTAGTAAATGGATTATTTATTATGTCTTCTACTATTTTTAATACTGGCTCGAATAATTATATTTGTAAACAATTGTCACACTTTTATCTTTGTAGGTTGGATCCTCCTACCCATGACTCAGATTCACACTCAGAAGATCCTAACTCAATTTTTGTGAGAACTCTGAATTCATTCATTCATTCATTCATTCAGGTATGTCCTCATGAGCTCAGCCCTCATAATGCTCCTCCAATTGTTTTCAACAAATTCAGGTATTGAAATACTGAAATATTGACTATTTCACACCTGGGAAATGAGAAAGTTTTACAGTTTAGAGATTATAAATGACAGAGAATCACTGTTTACATAGTCTGCAGAATCACCTGCTATATACACAGCAGAGTGTTTCTAATACTGCAGATATGGAATGTCAAGATTCCTCCTGACAGTAAATAATTACCTCCCTGTGACATTTTTTATTTACCTCATTCTTTTATGCATGAAATTTTTAGTTGTTTCCGGATTAAAAAGAATGATTATGTGTGTCAACATTTTCTTTTACCATTCAGTGATATTTTCTGTTTTCATTTATCGGCCTTTTAAAAAAAAAATCTTTTTCTCTCTTTATCCTTACTTGTCAATTTAAAGAAGCCCAAATGTTTGATTTTATGTATATTTCCAGCAGAAATCACAAGTTAAAAACACAAGAAGAATTAGGATATCTTGTACTTCTTTTAGTGTTGGAAAATGACACAAAAAAAATCAGAAAAATATCTGCTTGGATATTACATAAGACATGACCACAACTGTATGTCAGGTCCTTATTTTTTCCATTTCTCCTCTTTCTAGCCACAGTTAATAACTTATATACAATTAAATATATTTATATAGCAGATTCATTAGGCACATTTAGATTCTAAGTAATTGCCTTGTACTGCTAGAAAAATGCTACAGTAAGAACAAAGTAGAGTGACTACTCAGAGCATCTTCACATCCTTGAAAAAGAGAATTATTTACGGCAATTGCCAGATTAAGGTAATTACTGCAGCAGTCCACCTCTCCTATATATGTCAAAGGAATGTATATTTTTATGTCAAGCCAAATGGCCGTATAGGCCATTAGGATCAGTTTATGATGCTGCTATAGCCAAGACAACATCTCGCAACAACTTAGATTTATATGTCTAATAACGGTCTGCTTTGTTTAATATATATTTGCAGTAATTTTCTGTGGCTTTCCTATTTTCTGGTGTAGATTAGTGGCAATGTGTTTGGTTTAGCAGAGAGGCACTGGTTGTGCAGACTGTGCAACGTTCCCCACTAAGTGTTTACTAGCACTAAAACTCAGATTTATGCCGCATCTTTAGAGGTGGTAGTCAGCTGCAGTTGCTAGTGCAATTCAATTTTTGTATAATACACAGTAAACCTCCACTGAGAATGATTTTATACTCTTTTAACGCACTCCATATGCTGAAATAAATGGTTTGAGATTAAAGGAGGTTTATGGTAGACACTTGCTAAACTTCTTGGTTTCATTCAGAAGCCCCTAAGGCCCCTAACAGCCCCGTGTTAGCATCACACTCCAGCTTCTGGGTCTGGCTGCCATCCCTCTTCTCCATCACATGCAGATCTCAGGGGTTGTGCAGGTCAAAAGAGATGAAGAGTCACCATCCAACCTCATCTCATGTGGCTTTCCAGTATCTGAAGGGGGCCTATATGAATGCTGGGGAGGCACTTTTTACAGGGGCTTGTAGTGATACGAAGAGAGATAATGGCTTCAAACTGGAAAAACAGATTTAGATTAGAAATTAGAAAGAAGTTCTTCACTGTGAGGGTGGTGAGGCACTGGAACAGGTTTCCCAGGGAACTTGTGGATGCACCATCACTGGATGTGCTCAAAGCCAGGCTGGATGGAGCTTTGAGCAACCTGGTCTAGTGGGAGGTGTCCTTGCCCATGGCAGGTGGGCTGGAACTAGATAAACTTTACGGTCCCTTCCAATCCAAACCACCCTATGATTCCATGATTCATCTGGACCACTGCTTCTCACATCTTTGCCTCTCCTGACTGCTTTCCCATCCATCGCATACGTTTCTTGTGTCATTTTCTCTCCTGGCCTTTTTGAACTACTTAATAGAAAAAATCTCCAATGGAGAAACTTCTTTTCGGATACTTCAGCTCTTTTTTTTTATACCCATTTCTGAAGGCCGGAGGGGCAGGAGGAGCCACAATCCCAGAGATGCCAAGAAAGTTGCTG
>WUAM01000431.1:85813787-85825809 GCA_024336885.1 Actenoides hombroni | reverse complement strand
TACTTCAGCTCTTTTTTTTTATACTAGCATCTTTTATATATATATATATATATTACACCAAATATGTATATATATATATATACACACCATCTTTCTTACACTTAGGCCTCCAATTTCTGTCTCATTTTTCTGTGACTTCATAATGTCTTTGATGGTAAATGAGTATCGATTATCCATGAAATTTTTAAAGGAGAGAAGAAAACAAAATCATAGTTATATATGGACTCAGTATCTCAATGACTGAATTCTGAAAATCAAAATGCAGTCAACATGTCCTTATACAGAAGAGGTCAAATGCATTGCTATGCTGGGCAGATACATAGAGAACTGTGTAACAAACTTACAAAGCTATGCAAGTTCTCATGCAGGTGACCATGTGGATTTTACAGGCAGGGACAGTTGCAAAGAGGATTGCGAGGCAGGTTTTGTTCCCAGAAGAACGGAATTGCCTGTGATGATGGAGCAGCTTGGCTAAGAGTGACTTCAACTAGAATAGATCACAAGAAGCAGCACAATATAAAGTCCTCGAAACCAGGAGGGAACAATATCACTTTTAACAGTGAGTGCAGAGTAAGTCCAGTTTTTAGCCCTCCATACAATAAACACTTGGTATCTAATGTTCCACAGTCTGCACCACAGGGCTATGGAGCAGGGCCTGTCTACAACAACAGGCATAGCCACTAATCTGCAGTAGAAAATATGAAGGCCATACAAAATTATGTGATATTATATATTTAAGCAAAATAGTGCACTGACAGCCACTGATAATGCTGGAAGTAGAGTCATTCAAGGACCAAGAGGAGTCCAGTTGCAGCACACCAGAAACCTCAGAGCTTAAACACTAAGTATTTAGGAGGACCAGAAATGAAAATTGTAATAGTCAGGTCACGTGGTGATTTGGACATGATTAAAGATTTCTGCAGAGTAGCTGCTGGTGCAAGACTGGGTGAAGCAACTCACAGCCCATCAGACAGAGATGAGAAAAAGGCAATGTCAAAGCTGACTCAAGATATCTGCCTGAAGAATGAAGTAGAAGGCTTATTTAAGGGAAATAAGCATATAGTTGAAAAAGAAACAGTCAAAAAATTCTTTAAGGTAGGAGTAAGATTTTGGTATAGACTGAAAAGTGAGGCAGTGAAGAGCAGAGGGAGGGCTTGGTTGAAGAGAGATCCAACTGTGTAGCTCAAGACACAGTTGGAGCAATACAGTTGGAGACCACTCTGAGCAACATTAAATAGAATTACTTTCCCCAGAGACGATGAACCTCAGTAAAAAAAAGCCTGGATGTAACTTACTTAGAAAAATAGTGTGCAAATAAATAAATGTTCTGGGAAGAAACTACACTACTACTGGAATTAACTTATGTGAAACTTGTCAAGTTAAAGGCTCACTGTTACTGGTTTCACCATATGTTTGCAATTTTTTTCTTTCAGAGCAGCTGGTATTTTCCTAGGATGTTCAGGTCATGCCCCTATTGTCTAACCATGACTAGCAACATTAAAACATTTCCCAACCAAATAAAGTCTGAAAGCTATTTCTTAACTAGCTGCACATTATTTTGTTTCTTTCTCTTTGTTCTTTGGATGCACGGAGTCCTTTTATGAATCCATCCCTCCTTAAACAACACGGCTTCCTTTTTTTTTTTTTTTTTTTTTTTTAATCACTTTGCTAGGAATGTGACTGTGGATTGAAGTATCATTATCAATGTTGTGCAGGGGAAAGTAAAGTATGTGAGAAGGAAAGGGTTACAGTGGCTATTGCTGCTGAAACAGTGCTGGGAAGGCCAGGCAGCCTCTCTACAGCTGCATGGGCTTTTGGCTGCGACAGTTAATAATCAGGGATCTGACAGGCTGGCATGACTGCTTCTTCCCTCTGGTCGAGAATCTGCTGTACACTATCATCAGTGACTGGGAAGAAAATGTAAAGTTTATCCTGCAGCTGAGAGAAATCAGTGAGCAGTAAGGAATGGGTACAGGTCAGTAACACAAAGTGAGTGAGGTGGATCAATTTATAAACCAGGAGATGTCAGGTGACACACATTCCCAATATGACCAAAGCAAAATCATACATCTAGAAATAAAAAAGGTTGCTTGTATTATGCATCAATATTATCTGGAAAAGAATTGTCCTGCAGGGGACATTGTGTATAATGGATTGAGCATGAGCTCCCAGTGATACACTGTCATCTGAAGTTTCATTGTGATTTTTCAATTGATAAATACATACATACATGCCTATGAGTCTGTGTAAGTCTTTGATAGGAATACAAACTTTGTACTCCTCTGATATGTCTGTTATTACTGCTTTCTAGCTTTGTCTGTTAATTTTGGTTCCACTCAGCTGCCTAATGTGAGCCAAAGACATACCCTGCAGTGAGGTGCCACACAAAACTGTGAATACATGGTTATGGAGGGACAGGGAGAGCATCCCAGACAGTTTTTGCAGGACCTGGTGGCAGTAGCAGTGTGGCTCCCATATAGATGTCCTCACCCCATCATCACCCCAGGGCTCACCCAGCACCCACGCCAGCCCACGCTGCTGCCTCCAGTGCAGAGCAACAGAGGACACCAAGGAGGAGGTGGCTGCAGGAGGAGTGTAAAGCCCCAGTGGTTTTGGCACACCTCTGTTAGACAGGGCTGACCTAAAACCACTGCCACTCCTCTGGTGAAATACTCTAAAAGAGAAATCAAGAGGTCTCCAGCAAATATCCTTGCTTAGGGTCTCCCTTCATGCACGTCCATGGTGTATAGAAGGGCCAGATGGCAAACTCCCAGATCTATCTTTCCCCTGTGCATTGATAACTGCCTGTCCAAGTTCACTGCATGCATCTCTACATAGACACTCCCATGTTCTCTGGTCAGAAAAAGGCAGAATTTACCCCAAAGTTGTGCCAGGTGGAACCACCACCACCATTGCTCTGCTGCAACTCCAAAACTTTCCTTCCATGGAAGCAGTGGTGTTTCCATCCCACTGCCTGCCCATGGGGTGTGTTGAGGAATTCACATCTTCTCTGAGCAAACAAACCCTGGGCACAGATAAAGTCAGGTTTTAAAGAACTGCTGCCTTGTCCTACAAGCACAGAAAATTGATGGAGTTCTTCCTCAGTCTCTTACATAGTCTGCTTATTCTTGGGCTTTTTGTCTGCACAACACTCCTAAATTCTTCTCCAGATCTAACTGCCAGCGACTTGTGGTTTTCTATTTCATACTCAGTACTTCCACAGGGGCTGGAAGAGGGGCTCATCTCCACCACCACTTCAGAGGAGCAGCCAGGGTGTTGATTCTCATGTCCACCTCTTCCCCTCCCCCTCATCCTCCCTGCAAAGCCAGAAAGCTCCTAGGAGTGGCAGAGGTCAGGAAAAATACTCCCAACCATCTGAAGGAGCAGACTGGGGACCTGAAGCCCCCAGGCACAGTGCTGCTCAGTTGGGGACTGTGGTGACTGCCCAGCTCCTCTCCCTCAGATGTTTGGAGCAGTGTCCATGGAAGGCACACGACACAGGAGCAAGTGGCACCCCCAGACCTGTCCTGGTGGTAGTCTCCAGCACTCCATCACTCCCTGCTGGCTGTGAGGGCACCTGGAGCCCAGCTGTCCCACTCTGACCTTGAAAACAGGCGGTACAGTAAGTGCCAAGCTTCATTTCAGACCACACGGGCAGCAAACTGGAAGTGACACATCTTTTTCTGGATCTGGTTCTTCAGCAGAAGAGAAAATCCCTCTCCTCAGCCAGTCTCGTTCTCAACCTGGTGTTTGGCTTCATTGCACTCAAAAAGTTAACAAACATCTGGCTAAATTTCTCTTCCTATCTGGGCCATTCCTGTGGTTTCCCCATCCCAGATGATGTTTCCTTCCTCTTCTGATTTACAGGGAGTTCTTATAATCTTTTTTATATGTTTTCCAGAATTAGCAAGAATTAATGAGCACCTGTCTCCATACTCTGCCTGTAACCATCTTTCAGATTAATGGGCCCTGTGTTTCCAGTACCCGATTTAGGAAGAAATGACATAGAAACATGACATAGCAGAAGCTTGAGGTATCACACAGAAATTACAAATGCTAAATGAGTAGTGAAGTCTGTAACTGAAGGCAAGGCATCTTCTCTTTGCTAACTCTCTGGGGATTATTTGAATATCTTAACCTTCAGGAAGCACTGAAGACATGATTTTTTTTTTTTTCTCCTCTCTAAATAAAAGCTCTGCTTTTCTAGACTATATGTTACAAATAGAGGGAGAACTATTTTATTTATCTTTTTTAATTGCTCTGAAAGCATATTTTGGTAATCCAGCTGAGAATATAGGATGTAATATTTAGGGCTTTGTGTTCTGGAGTTGGATTTTTTTGAATGCTACATAGACTTAGCATCTGGAAGTTATATAAAGGGAACTGCAAGATATGTGAACATAAAAGAAAATGTATGTAACATGGCATTAGGGAATGGCTAATGACTAGAAAGGCTCCCAGAATTCAGCACAGAAAATAAAGGTGACTGGTTTCTAACCTGCAAGGTTAGCAATAAGGATTTAGTGATCTGGATGCCCCTGAGACCATTATATGAGAACATGGACAAAATGAAAGATAACTTGATCTACAGTTCCCATTTAGAAACCCCTAAAATTAGCTACAGTATATATGAGGTGCTGAGTGTATCTCATAGACCACTGAGCAGATCTGTAATTAACTTCGGTTCTTTGAGTGCAAAAGGACATGTGATTGATTATCATCCAGACAACAGGCCTGGAAACGCAGCTCTGTCATGGATATATTGGTACATAATGCTCCCTGCTAATTCTAGTTCAGTTACATGGTGTAATATTTGGATAAAATGCTCTATTTTTAAGGTCAGCTTTTGATATTAAAATACACTAGATAAAAATTGCTCTGGGGAATGAAAGCTATCAGCAAGCACTGAGGACACATGGCAAAGCTCAGGATTAAAGCCAAGGGTTTCCAATCACACTCCTGACCCCAACACAAGAATATTTGGGGGAATCTTCTCAAACCATCTCTGCCTAAGGGCTGCAAAGTGATATGGCTCAAATCTGCCTGACTCGCCACACAGGCTTGTGTCAACAGTGGAAAAGGGGCAGTGTGCTGAGGTGACGGAGGCATTACATGAACCCTCCTGCCTTGTCTTTCAAGCATCATTTGAGTTGGACAGTCCCCAGAAAGTCTGCCAGAGGTAAAAATGGTTTGAAACAGCCTCAGAAGAGTCCTGAAGCAGCCTATTGGCAGGATCAATCTGAGGGAAAGATTTAACTCCTTGTTATTAGGTAACACTGACATTTTTACTGTATTCCTAACGAAAAACAACAAGAATGAAAAACAAAACAGAAAAAAAGAGTATTCTTTAGCAAAAGAGATAAAACCTTGAGGTTTCAATTCACTTTGCTGAGCTTAGTCCCATTAAATTGTATATAGCTGCTGAGAAAGGTTCACAGCTCTTAGGCACAGAAACCTTATTTATATTACCACTAGGTGTCTCAAAATCAGAGCAAAATACACCACTGCTCAATCTATGATCAGAATAAACACACATGCTTTAAAAACTATTACATGCTGTCTCATGAATGTCATACTTCAAAATGTTCTATAAATCATCAAGCTCTCCAGGTTAGTGGTAAATAAACCCTTGAGAGAGCAGAACTGTCATAGCCTCAGACATATTATAGGTCTTAAAGACAGACATTGCTTATGATCGTGTGGGAGAGCAACATCCAAATGAATAATTTGTATTTTTGTTGTTCTTAAAATCAATTGCTACTGAGTGAAGTCATCAGCTGACAGAGAGCAATAGAGAATGTTCAAAAGCATCTAAAGAGTAGTCCTAGCACCACGTTATATTTTAATTTAACAAATCATCTGAACAAGTAATTTGTTCTCTTTCATAGTGATTACCTTTATTTATAACTGTTAGCAGCTTATGACTTGGGGTTTAACTTTCTTTTACACATAGCTTTAGATTAAAGACAGAGATGGCAAATCAAACCCATCCTTACTTGAAAGTAACTTACTGATGGGTGAGACTCCTGGGTATAGATATATATCTGCAATCAATCTATCAAATTGGCTGGCTTAACAGCACTTTGCTCTTTTCAGGTCAAGTAAAATAAATAGAAAGGACAGCTTCTGTAGAACTTCAGGAGGCAGATTATGTTATCTGCTACCTTACAGCCAGCCATTATCCTATCACTGACATATGAATTGCCTCCTATTGAGGTTGATGGGGCTTGTTTAAAAGGAGGGTGTCAGAGAGAGCAAGAGAGAGATGTAGAAAGGATTTCTATTTTCTCATAATTCAAATGCTGTAAGTGTTGTATGCAAATCTCCCACTTCTTACATGAAGCAAGATGGGGTATGAGCCAGAGTGAGTACCTCCTCACAGTGGTCCTTGCATTTCCCACGCAAATAAAACACTTTCACAGAAGCTGTAATCTGGGCAGTTAAAATACACCTGGACAATAAGCATGCTTTGATGCCATGACTCACTGATGAAGATTTTGATATCCGTATGTGCTCATCACAGCCATAACTCAGAACTGATGATCAAGAGAACAGGGGGACAATATCCAGGCTGATATCAGATTCCAACCTACACAGTCTTGCTTGGCATCTCTAGAAAAATACATCATGTGCTTGTTTTTCTAGTCTTTCCTGTTTGAGCAGGCATGCTCAGATCTAGAGCGCTGTAGTGTCAGGCGAAGAGATGAAGCTAAGAGCCCCAAAATCTGTGTCAGGCTGCAAGATCTATGCTGTATGTTTCTTTGGACAAGGGAAGCTCCCTGGAGCATACACCATGACACCCTGGGCCTTAGAAGGAGAAAGCTCTTGGTCCTCCAACTAAGTGATGGAAGGAACTTGCCTTTTCCCTCCTACAGAGAAAGACCTTCAGAAAGCAGTGATGTTGATATGAAGGAAACACACAGAATAACACCCCTCCCTTACCACATGACCTGTTGGAGGCATCAGTCTGTTAAAACAGATACACCATCAAAATCTTCACAAGTGCCTTGCAAGTTGCCCTTTGGGGGCAACACCTCTCTTTCTACCTGAGTTGTCATCACGATGCACACCAGCTTCACTGCCCAGGCTCAGAGGCATGGCACGCTCATGTACTCTGATCCTGGAACAAAGCTTCTGCCCAATGACACCCCAGATGACTCTGAACGCAATAGCCTGCTCAGCAGCGGAAGTTACAAGAAAGAAGATCAGAGTGGTTCTTACTCCAGGAACACTGGGGCTGTCCCCACAGCCCTACCAAAATGTTTCCTTAACATTTTTCCTTAAGAGTGAAATTTAGTACTGGGAAAATGCTATGTAGCCCTCTCTCCATAGTGCAAACCTTACAGCAACCTTATAGGAGGCAACTTGCAGACATTGTGCAAATCTGTTACAACAGGTGATCAGGCACAAGATGTAGCAACTTGCTAGATACCTGTTTTTACTAGTGCTTAAATGCCTTTCACAGCTCTCATACCTCTGTGAAACCTTTGCAATAGCCCTTAGTGGGGAAGTCACTGTCTGTCCTCAAGTCCTGGAGCATCATGGGCTGAACCAAAAGGGTCATGCAGGAGAATCACATATCCTCCACATGATGGTTTTGGGTTTTTTTTTGTTTCCAGTATACACATCTAAAAATTCCCATGTCTTCAGTAGTATCTTGATAACAAATAACGTATGCTGTTCTTGTTTCGTGTGATATTCTTGTCTTGAACTTCCATTGTATTATATGCATGTGCACACACACACGGAGGTTTGCTATACTTTTTGGTTGTCCACCAGCTAACTGGTATCAGAGCAACTGCTGTTGCTTGAAGTTCTGTCTTGTTTCGATGCACTGCACACTGGTGCACTGCTCTGCACCCTGTTCCCAGTCCAGAGGCCACTTCAAAGTCCCTTTGCTGATTTTCAAAGCCTTCCATTCTGCCTACCATGACAAATGTTTTGTCCTCATGAAAAAAACAACAAACCAACCCATCACTATTTTGTTGATCAAGAGGAACAAAGTTGTGACCAGAAAAGGCTGAACCTTCACAGAAACCAAAACAAGTCTAACCACTAACTGCCCCTAATCCAAAAGAAATATAAAATACACCTCTGCACTCTCAGGGCTGGAGCTGACTTCTAGACCAGGTCACAATGGCACTTCTTAGTACATGCATCTGGTTCTTGTGGCTGAGTGGGAAGGCACACCACTGCAAAAACCTTTTGAGTACTAAGAAACAGCACTATGGTAGATGTAGGTGCTGGCTATAATCCACACATTTTGTTCTGTGATGTGTGCATCTGGCCTGTAATATTTCCAAAAAGAAGCATTTAATCTGTAGTCAAGTCAGTTACATAGGTTGTGCAGCCATTCAGAAATTTGTCCTTGCTCCATGTCCCCAGAGTGGGTGCTGGACAGTTCTGGAGCTCTAGGCCATAGTTTCTGAAACCATGAACTTCTCTGCAACACAGCCACAATTTCTTGCAGGACAAAGGGGTTGCTCTTGGAAAGCCCTCCTGCCTGCAGAACAGCATGACCTACGGCAGAGTGGGAACCAAGGTTGAAAGAAAAGGAAGGAGGATTAGTTTAGGCATAGGTAGGTTGAAGGCTTGACTGGAGCGAAGAGTTGCAGGGGTGAGTCATAACCCACAGCATTCTGTGTAAAGACTGGTGGTTCAGATGTGCTTCTGATAAGCCTCTCTTTATGTCCTTCTAGTGAGCGTTAGGAGTAGATCTGTGGAAAGTATATATCCTGCCATAGGCCTGACTCATCTGGGAAAGAAAATTGCTGTAGTTGATGGCTCCTCAGCCTGGCATCAAACTGGTTGCAGTTTCCCACATTCAGCTGACTGCCCTGCCTGGGGTGCCAGCACCCTGCACACTGCAGTGTGTACCGATGTGTGTCTGTCCTTCAGAAAAGGACACCAAGTGTCCTGATGCCCTCCTTGAAGCCCTCCCACTCCAGGGAAAGTGGTTGAATATATATTCACTAGCAAAAAGTGAGAAAAATCTATGGGAAAATATGATGCGTATCTGACAAGCTTATCTTCTTTTTTTTCTTCTTCGTTTTCTCTATTCAAAGAGAAAGAACAAGCAGGCATTAACCATCTTTATTTTCTACAAAGGGGAATGTCTGTTCCTACAGTGCCACCTTCAGTTCTTTCTTGCTTATAGTCTCAATTTTACCTAATGTTTCATTTTCTGAACAACTTCTACTCTTTCTATCAGTGAAGGCCCAAACAAAAGCATTTCTCTTTGATAGTAGCTTTATCGCTACAACACAACACTTCTCAGATCTGGGAGGCAATACCTGAACATTTCTCAACGATGTTAATTGTCTCTCTCACATCCAAGCACATTCTGGACTGACTAGGAAATCAATACTTTTCTGAGAAGGTAAAAGATAAGTAGGATTAGGGAGGGGTACATTGAGCTAGTGTCTTGCTGAGAAGGTGGATTTTTTTTGCAAAGAACTCTGGTAGGTTCAGTGCATGCTGTATATCAGGTATGGATCTGAATGCCTATTGTGATAATGAGAATGAACATAAGCAATAACAAATACCGCTTCTTCTGTCAGAGGATCAAACAATGGAGTTACCAAATACTTATGACAAACATAAAATTACATTGGTTACAGTCATGTGCACCTTGACAGTTCACTGAATGAGTTTCTCCACTGCACTAATGCATTTTATACCCAGATAATTCAGTTCATCTGAATTGTTTAGTTAACAAACGCATAAACTGAATTTCATTAGCAAATACATAAATAGAATCTACAAGGAATGTGAAATATATTATTATTCATTTCTGTAAACTGAACTATTTTTTATATGGGTGTATCTAATCAATAACTATTTTTAAGCCAAAGAAACCGCATGTTAACTGTTCCAGGACACAAATCTGGTGTCACACTATTCTCCACATCACGTGCTGCCAAGGTATCTGCAGTAACATCTCAGAAGACAGAATTTTTTAAGTTCATTAAGTACCACAAGCACATTCACATCAGTGCTTGTGCTGCACTCACAGGGTTATTTCCCCAGGTGTTGAAGGTGATGGCCCATGGTCACTGGTACAATCACCGACTGCATCAAAGGCCATGACTGACAGTGACCACGTGGTCTTTGAAAAGCCACAACATAAGGGAAGCAGAAGTTCCTGTCTGGTATGTAAGTCTCATGGCAGAGACTCACTGGAACGTTTTGTGCCTAGTCCTAACCATTGCCACAGACAGTGTAATCCCTGAATTGATGAGAGCAGCCACTTCTTCAACAGCTTGAGCTCTCAGAAGTAGTATGAATATCCGCTCACAGCCATCCTGTGCTGGCATGGGAGGCTGAAGCCAAGGCTGTCAGATGTCCCCAGCCAAACACCAAGGGTGAGGGTGGAAAGAACCTGTTGTTCACCCACCTGTGTGAAATGGAGGTGGCAGTGGTTACTTGCTCCATGAGAGTTACCTGAGCAAGCGCTGCCCTTGGCCAGGCTCTCACCTGCACTGCTTTGAAGGAAGGGTGATTCAGGGTGTCCTTTATGATTTGGTGCTTGCTGTTCATGCCTAAATGCTGCTTTGTAGGAGTACAATGCTTTGTGAAGGACCAAGTCTAGAGAGATTTTTCTTGAGGCTACCTATCTCTTACATAGTCTTTGCTTCAGATTGGTGCTGTAGAGGTTTCCAAAGAGGCTTGGAAGGAACAGGCTGCAGCCCCATGCCTGGGGCAGTCCTAAGACCAGAGGGGAGAGAAGTCAAGGGGATGCTAATTTGGGAACTGGCTGTGGGGAACTATCTTCAGTCTATGTTCTGTGTGTGTTATGGATGCAAACTTATTCAGACTTCAAAAATGGATTTTGGCACTTGCCAGAAACACAGGTGGGATTCAGTTTGAGACTGAGGTATTTCAATTTAAGCACCTGATTGCAAACCCTTATTTGTGAGCTGGGAATCTCAGTTCCTATTGCAGTCAGTAGAGATCCAAGATTTGATTCAACTGCCACAGTATTGGTGGCCTGTGTCATTAAGATGACCTAGAGTTTTCTGTCTGGCCTCCACCTGCTGCTCCAGAGGACCTAAGGTCTCCTTTAGGTCCGGTGTCACACCTCCAAGTCCCATCTGGATGCCTGACGTAGCTTTGGGCATCTCAGAGTTACTGGTTATCACTGTTAGTAAGAGGGCAACTGAATGAAGTGTCTCAGTGTCTTTTTCACTGAAGTCAGACTCAGTCTCCAGACCCCACCATCTCTGTTGAATACAGCTCATCTGAGATTTGTGGAGAACCATCTACACCATCTATAATGGGAGCCCAGAAATCTCATCTGTACATACATTAGATGACTAATTTCAGTGTCTCAGGCTGAGTCCTGCCCAAAGTGTTTATCACTTGGCAATGCACATTCTCTCTCATGACTCAGTCCACAAAGAAGCTGTAAAAATCCAGTTGCAGCATGCACATGGGAAGGGTGTCTCCTTCCCCATCTCCCAGGGGTCTGTGCTGGGGACCTCTGCTGCAATTAAGGTCCAGGAAGAGACTAAGCCTGGGACAAGCACAGCAAGAGGGAAGGCACAGGTTGCTGCCTATCCTGGCCCCAGGGAACTCAGTGGGGTTTTGTTTGCTTCAAAACTGGGCAAGCTCTGGGGAAGCAATAGGACAGCTGGGAATCCAGAGGACAAGGCAAATGAAAGAAAGGCTCTTTCCTTGGTTTGCTTCTGGCAATCATGAACAGAAGCAAGCAGGGACACTTAGGTAGAGCTACATGGTAGGCCACACAGAAAGCATTTCTCTTGCTGATAGTGTCAAAAGCACTGTAGGATAGGAGATCCCAAGGACATGCAGTGCTGCCTTGTGTGGACACATCTAAGGCACAGTTTGCATCTGGGAAATAATAATTGCATGTAGCAGTATAGGTTGGAGATTGACTTGTTAGAGAGTAGCATGGGGGAAAAGGACCTGGGGGTCCTGGTGGTCAGCAGGATGACCATGAGCCAGCAATGTGCCCTTGTGGCCAAGAAGGCCAATGGTATCCTGGGGTGTATTAGAAGGG
>WUAM01000431.1:85792493-85813365 GCA_024336885.1 Actenoides hombroni | reverse complement strand
GCTGTGGAGTCTCCTTCTCTGGAGACATTTAAAACCTGCCTGGACACGTTCCTATGTGACCTGCTCTAGGTGGTCCTGCTCTGGCAGGGGGGTTGGACTAGATGACCTTTTGAGGTCCCTTCCAACCCTTAACATTCTGTGATTCTGTGAAATGTGCATGTGAACTCCAGCTTGGGATGCCTTCCTGCATCTGTCCCCCGGAGCAATCTGATGCAGCAATACACACACAGTCGGTGAGACTGTGATTTCAAAACTCATGCAGGTGTTTTTTTTCTAGCTAAGAAATTAATGTCTGAGTTGTCTCCTGCGTGTAAGCCAGCATAGCTAAGTGCACGTACAAAATGGATGTGACACACTGCAGTTTCTATTTACTAGCATTTGATGCCTACACTACCTAGCATAAGTGGTTGAAAAAGGTTTCTGGCACTGTTAGTTCAGACCTTAATACAACTGCATCAAAGTCAGCTTCTTATAATGGACTGAAACACTGAAGTATTTATTTTAATTTAAAATGTTTAGAAACAGAACCCAGAACTGGAAGCACTTCCACTAAATGCAGCACATATTGCCAGAAGAGCTGCCGAGGCTCAGTCGTTTCCTCCCAGCAGCAAGAGCCAAGGCAGTAGGTGAGACGGCCCCAGCACACATGTTCATAATCCCTGGATTTCAATCGCCATCACAGTTTCCCAAAAGTATTGTTTTATCCCATTGTACTGAAAAGGAAATGACTTCACACAGATTCTACTGATGATTGCATGAAAAAGTTATTATTCTTTTGCCTGCCAATAAAACAGGACTCTCCCACAGAATATTGCTACCAGTATGTTCCATGCTCAGGGTGGAGCTCCTAAAAAGTGCATCTAACTATCATCAGCTTCCAGATCAGTGACCTTTCTCTTCATTTGCTTCTCTGTATCATGAAGTAGAACAGACTTTTCATTTGTTTCCGTCTCCAAAGTATGCCATCAAAATATCCACATATTTGCTATGAAAGCAAAGTTCTGTTCTAATATTTTTATCTAAAACATGAGATTAACAAAGTGTCATTCATAGATAGCATCTGGTACAAACTATTTTGAGACCATATTTAGAAAAGGGACTGAAGTATCTCCATCTACTGCTTTAAGGCTTCATCACTGATAAAAGGTTTCGTTGCATTTCTTCTGACAAGTACATTCTGAATTCTGCAGTACAAACCCCCTGCCTGCTAACTGACATGGTATTTGAGCCTCTGATTAATATCCTCCCAATTGTTTTTCTGACAAGATACTAATGAACCAACTAGAGCAGCTTTGCCTGTGAGGAAACTCATAAAACATGAATTGGATAACCAGTCAGTAAATAGAAACTGTGTATCTGGTCCACCAAAGTATTAATGGAGGTTTCATCCAGAACAAATGAGTGCATCCGTTTCCTGCTGGAGACAATTATCCACCTTCAACTCAGTCCGCTTGCATCTTGGAACCATGACTCTTTCTCTCAGTAATACCTTACAGGTTTGCACATTTTCTGTGATTTTCACATCTTCAGAGATCATATTTCAACACTATCTTGTGTTGACAGTGTTAGAGGGGAAAAATCTATCTAAGCTACTCTGTGAAATCCAGAAATTCCATATTCATGTGTTGAAAAACATACCAGGCACATGCAGTGGATCTGATCTGCCAGCTGCAGCACACGTGTGCCTCACAGATGGCCTGAACACAAGCTGTGAACCCCACACATGCCCATTCCTCCAGTCCACACACACACTACCAACAGGCAGCCCCAGTCTATGCACATGTAGGTGTAGATACAACTAGGGCTATGGCACCTTGCACATATCAGCTGCCTACAAGGGGATCCACCACCACTCAAAGCCTTTACATTAATGTTGTAAGACTTTGGGAAAGGCTCTGTGTCAAGGAGGAGGTTACATGCTTGCTGCTACTGGGTGAAGTTCTGTAGTCTCTGGCACAACCCTGTAGCATTTCAGCCCCACTGTTTGAAAAGATCCTTTCTGACCTCAAACTCCTCTCAGTAGAATAAGTGAGAGAGTTATCATTACATAGTACCTAACTGACAACATGCATCACGTCATCAGCTCACAGCAGTTTTTGTCCATATTACAGTATTTGCTATAAAAAAAGATAAAAATCTATTGTATTAGTTCTATTAGTTCCAAAGAGACAGAATAGTGATCTGAAGAAGGATGATTGCTTGGGATTTGTTTGTGGGGTTTTCTTGTTTGTTTTTGTTGTTTGGTTGGGTTTGGGTTTTTTTGGGGGGTAGGAGGATTTCAGACGAGGTAGGAAAAAAGAAGTTAAATGTTATTTTCTTAATTCTTCAGTATAAAGCAAAATGAGTAAAGTGAACACAGGCAACTCCATTTAAGCAATAAGGCAAGGAATCCTAAGAGACCACGAGCCAGAACTTATATAAGAGACATTACACACCTCATTATGGAATTCAAAATATTTGACAAGGCAAAGCCTGTTGAGATCTGTAAATAAAGTATGAATGTTGGTGCTCCAGGGCAAAAAAACAAGAACAAGCAGATACCAAAAGATAAAAAGGTGAGCTAAGTTCCTCCATCTAAAATCCTTTAAAATACTCTAAAGATCCACAAGTTTCTCAGTGACATCCTGTTCGTGCAGCATAGCAAAATACTGAGCAAGTGACAAGTATGATTGCTCAGAAAACACACTGCAGGAAAACAATCACCTTGGTATGTTAAGTGTCACTGAGGATCTTAAAGCTATCTGGCTGGTGCTTAAATGGGTGCAAAAGGAATTTATTAGCATCTTTATGGAGAATAAATACATTATTGATTATAATTTAGTAACAAGGTGCTGTAGATAAATAAAGATGAAGTGTCTCATTGCTGAATCTCATTTGTGCAAGGCTGCTAAATCAGGCTGTGTGGTCCTTACTCCTGTGAGCAGACCTGCTCACTTCTGTGGGATAGCAAAGGTCTGCATCCCTTCAGCTTTTGTACAAATTCAAAGCCCACAAAACACAGCTACCTCAGTGAGAAGAGACAGCAGCACACACAAGAATGGCACACTTACACCATTGCTGCAGCCTGGTTTTGTCATTCCCAAAGACATCACAAACAGCTCCTCGTCTCTCAAAACGTAATCGAAGCTAGGTCTCAACAGAGATTAGCTGAAAGCTCCATTCAAGGGCACTTTCTGAAGATGAAGGGCTCAACAAATGTCCCTGGCTTGTAAAATTCAAACCAGCTGCAACATGGTATGAGCAAAAAAATTAAAGCACCGACAAAGGACAAACTAACAAATCAAACTGCCTGTTTCACTATTGATAGAGAAAATAGGCTGAATTTTTACTTGCAATAGAGGTTTGGGGTTTTATTTTTAAAATGTACATGTTTGTCTAGCAGAACGTAGCTTAGCATTCTGTTTCTATACAAACCACAGCATCAGACAACGGACCACTAATGGTAAAACAGCACAACATAAGATACCACACGGATTTATCTGACTGCAGCAATTTTACACTGCATTCACCTAGCTAATCCATTTGGACTATTAGCAAGCTAATATTTCTCTATTTACCATTCCTTTTTACAAGACGTTACCACTGACACCAATATAAAAATTAAACACACTCAACCCTCTAGATTAAGGAAAATATTCTAGCCAAACTAAAATAAAACCCCCTCTGGCATTATATTGGGTATACAGCATAGATTTACCATAATTTGTCTGTATTCTGTGCAACAGCAACAAGAGAAATGTTCCTGGCAAAGCCCATTATATTTATGTAAAGAGAGATACAGAAAGATGTATGCACTTAGCAGCAGAATAACATGAGCATACAATTTTGCTGCAGGAAGTCTGTAAGAGAAACACTTGAATGTCACTGCTAATTTGGATTTGGTAGCCCAGCTCATCCTCTTGACAGAGATCAAATGGCTCAGGACTGTAACCCTGATGAGAGGAGGAAATAAGTACACACTGAACAGAATCTTTGTCCTCCCTCTCTCCCTCCCCAAGGCAAGAGAAATGGGGAAAAAAATGTCTTATCCTCTGGTGAGGTCAGAAGACCACATACTGAGGACAGAAGGTTTCCCCAAAAAGTCATTTTCTTAGGTCTCAGCAGCAATTGCACGTAAAAGGCTTGACTATGGTTTGAATATGTAACTGAGCTATCAATTTAGGAGAGACTGTCTCTGTATTCCCTCCTGTAACAGCACCTACAGTTAAACTGGTAGTGGGACTCTGCATACAGTATTTTTCCTGGAACAAAGCCTCAGACATATCAGCTCCACAATTTTTATGATGTTAGAAGTCAGTCACATATGTGGTATTCAATACAAGAGCCCAAAGGTATAAATGTAAAACCAAATCTGTAAGTCTTTTCCTACAGGCAGCCAAGCACTCTCCTGGTTCAGTATTATCCCTCCTGAGGTTTTGCACACCAGAACTCCGAGTCCCGGTGCCCCATCCACAGTACTCAAGTGCAGATACATCACAGTTTTGGACTGGAGCATAATCATATGCTCTTGTTTGTTGTGAGGTCTTTTCCTAAAAGTTCATCTGACTCAATCTGCCTCTGCCTTTCAACTACCATTGAACTGATGCCTTCAGAAAACTATCTATGTGGACTCTTATGCCTCTTTTCTGAGTGGTCTAGGGAACTAAATACCTTACTGACTATGTTCATACTTAGAGGTATGGTTTTTTTCTTATATGTATTACCTTATAATTATTGACATTGAATTCATGTGCCATTTCATTAACTGGTCCGTTCTGCAAATGTGCTCAGCTACCTTAAGGTGAGATTATTTTGAGAAAATATTCTGCATTACTTTCACTCATTTCATTATTCAACTCTTCTTACTATATCCTTTATGTCTTAAATGGCATAGTTATAAGCCTAAATCCAGGTCATAAACCACAAATAACCTCCTATTTTCTCCAACATGCAGTCATGAAACACACAAACATGAAGCAGACTCTGGCCAGAGTCCACCTCCAAAAGGCTTATGCTCTCCATGCTCCTCCACACTGTGCACCATACATGCTTTTTGCAATGTGCCTTCTTGCAGGCTGTAAAACCATCCTCTCTACTGAGTGTGATGTAGTGCAATACAAGGGGACACGGGAGTGAGCTGAGGCCCAAAGCCCCCATCAACATACATTAAAATTATAGCCATGAAATTTCCTACCAGCAGCATGAGGAGACAATGGCAAAACTGGCCCAGATCAGCTGCATAACATCTGTGCAAGGGAGGGGAGCACTTCACTCTGTTTGTCCCTGTGCTTAGGGATATCTTTGCCATCAGGTCCTTGTTTTGTTATACTTGGCCACTGACGAAGACAAGGATCCATGGAAGGAGCTTCCTTACTAGTGGGAAAGTTGCTCCTTTAATCTCCCACTATCTTTTCAATAGCTTCTACTGATGTCCTTGGTATGGATGTTGAACTTCTTAGTCCATAATTTTTCAGATTATTCCTCAATCCCTTTTTTAAAGACTGGTGTCCCATTTGTAGCCTTCCCTTTTTTTCCTGTCATTAAGCACTTTAAGCAGTAACTCAAACAGGACAGTTGTGGTTCCATACTTTCACACCAAAATACACTTGAAGCTCCTTCATGAATTTGTTCTTGTCCTGGGAATTGGTTAGGTTTACTGATTTATTCCAGTCAGGGTTTCTCATACTCATCTCCTGCAAAGAATGAATCTAGTGGGAGCTTCACTGTAACCAGAACTAAAAGAAGCACTTCATTTATTGATGCTGCAAGGTCCTGGTTTCACAGGGTGCCTTTTCTACACCTTCAACACATACTGGCCCAGCTGACTTTCTGGTCAGCTTCCTCCTTTGATGTTTTTGAAAAAGGTTTTATAGCAACTTTCCACTTTTACTAAGTTGCCCCTCTAAATCCTCACTGGCCTACTTTATTGCAGTGTGACACTCAACTTGCTACAGTTTATGATCTTTTCCATTTTCCTTCTTCAGATAAGACTTCCACTTGTTAAAAGATACCTTTGATGTCATTTAGTAGGTTCCACCACCTTGATGCTTGACCATGACAATGTTTTGTTTTCCTTTCAGTCCTCTAAAAAAAATTTCTTCCCTGCTAGGTGCTATACATTTACTCCATGCTTCTAAAATAGTGTTCTGAAGCAGTCTCCACGCCGCCAACACACATTTTCTTGGTTTATTTAATTTTCCTATGTACTATGTCAGTGATTTATTGCAGTTCTACTTTCCAAAAATCTTAAGTCAGCTGCACATCTCATCTCAGATATTTGTTGTTTAAGAATAGAAAAAACCTACACTAATTCAAAACATCATCTTCTCATGGGAATGACCCCAGTGACATGGAGTCTTATGAGAGGGTACTAGTGGAGTAAATGGACTGGCATGAGAAAGTGCTTTGAGGAGCAGAACCCTGTAAACTTTTACCCTAATAAAAAAACATAAGATTTTTTTCCATGTTGTTCCTTTTGCTCTCATTGTCTACCTAGCTTATGCTTGATTTTAGGTGTTTACACACCAGGATAATTATCTACATCTAGATGGCATGAATTAGGAGTAGTCTTGTTACCAGTCTTATAGAATATTGACTCTTCACAGAATTATAATTTTTAAAAGGTTATATAAAAGAAATAAATTTGTAATTAAGAATTAAATTTAACCTTCTAAACAGTAAATCTATTTTCCATACACTTATGAAAGTTGTGACTACTACACATGATCTGAATTGCTTCTTTCAAATTATTTAAAGAGCAGCATTAATTATTTCCTCAGGATACAAAAACTTGCTGTGGTCTGAAGAGAAGAAAGGTTTCATCAGGCCACTCTTTCACTCACACAACTCTTTCCCTAACCTGCATGAAGGCAGTTGCCATCTGAGCTGTGGTACAAGCTGAGGGTAGCAACGTGCTACAGAAGAATATGAATTGAAGTGTTCAGTTTTGCCTGTTGAGGTCCTGACTGCAAGAACCATGCCTGTGAAAGGCAAAATACAATTTTTATCACTGAATTTAAAGGGAGTGAGGAGCTGAGGCTATATCTGAACTCCCATGCCCTGGTGGCCCAGGTGATTGTAGTGGAAAGAGGGTGAGATGTAGCTCTGGTCCACTTTGGCCCATAGGCTCCACTGCCTTCCCATGGAAATCCAGACCTTGCAGAGGGATGGTGCACACCTGGATCTCTGTTCAGTGGGATGCTGCGACATACCGGGGCATATAGATAGACCCAGGTGCTGCAAGACACTGTCAGGTACTGCACTTTTGACCAAGGCCAAGGCCAAGGCCGTGGCCACCTTGCCACTCCCGCTCCAAGTGGCGCTTCAGTTTGGCCGCATTTAAATCTCCCACGATCGCCCCAGCAACGCCTCCGACACGTCACTCTCCGCCTCGAACAGGAGAGCCTCTGGCTCCTCCCTTTGTCCACCCATCAGCCTCAAACACTTAAGTTTAAGCAAAGAGGGAATTAAAAGTCTATGATTGAAGTGTCAGCTCAACCTTTACCGCGAAGTCCCTAGTGCAGTGTTAAAATGACTCTGTTGGGGAAGAAAAAAACCTGACACTTATCACAGAACTGAAGAGGTTTGATCTCTCCCAATGTGCAAGTGACAGAAGTTTAATCATGGATGTATTTCAAACAACAATGAAGAGCACAAATTGCCCAACAAAGCTGAGTAAGCAGTCTAGCAACCACAACAGACAAGTTGTTTTAACATGTTTATCCAGAAAATTTCCTCAGCAATTTTAATTATTCCACTAATAGAGGCTTCATTAGGGATGCCCCAAGTAGATACTTTTTAGTTCGAATCACATTTTCATGGCTATGCTGCAGGTAGACCGTTATGTGGTTTTAATATTAAGTTGCTTTTGAACTACCGGGGTCCAGCAGGTTGAGGGAGGTTCTCCTCCCCCTCTACTCTGCACTAGCGAGACTACATCTAGAATATTGTATCCAGTTTGGGGCTCCCCAATTCAAGAGAGACAGGGAAATACTGGAGAGAGTCCAACAGACAACTACAAGGATGATTAAGAGACTGGAACATCTCTCCTACGAAGAAAGGCTGAGAGACCTGGGGTTGTTTAGTCTTGAGAAGACTGAGAGGGCATCTTATCAATGTTTACAAATATCTGAAGCGTAGGTGTCAACTGAAAGGAGACCGTCTCTTTGCAGTGGCACCCTGTGATAGGACAAGAGGTAATGGTCACAAACTGAAACACAGGGAGTTCCACGTCAACATGAAAAAGAACTTTACTATGAGAATGATGGAGCCCGGAACAGGCTGCCCAGAGAGGTTGTGGAGTCTCCTTCTCTGGGGACTTTCACGACCCACCTGGATCTGTTCCTGTGTAGCCTGCCCTGTGTGTTCCTGCACTGGCAGAGGGGTTGGACCTGATAATATTCAGAGGTCCCTTCCAACTCCTAACATTCTATGATTTAAATCTATGTAACTACAGTAATGATAAACGTTACAGATTACAACACTGTAGCCCTACCTTTGCCAGAATCAAATCAATTGCACTACAGGTCACGTGTTCAAAGATCTGTAAATATTAAGTCTCAGTAAGCAAATCACAGAGCCCAAGATTCAATGGAAAAAATCAAAATGCTCAAAAATTAAAGGTACATCCCAACAAGTTAAAATACAGTATCTCTGTAGAGAAATTACAGCAAAGTTTTGGGTTTTATGTGTTGTGTTTCACTAGCTCTAGCAGGAGTTTTGAATACAAAATATTAGTAACAAATTATATCAGAAAAGCCAACAGATAAAGAAATTATAAAAGTCAGTCTCAATAGAATATATTTCTTCACTATACATGATAACAAAACCACCCCTTTAACACCTCATCCAATTATTTGACCATGATATTTTATAGAGCTGGTCTGTGAAAGTAAATGTTCCATATTTCTGTTTCTTTACAGTTTGGCATTTTCTGGAATATTTGCAACACTTCTTGTGAATCAGGAAATTTATTCCAAATACATATTTGCAATTATATCTCTTTGAAACTTTATACAATTACCCCACCCTCATCTTTCCATTCCCATCCAGCTTATTCCCTACTAAGTGAATGAGGAAAGACAAGAATACTCACAGTTTTATCCTAAAGACATCTTCACAAAGGAGATCTTACATATGTTTCCTCAACTAGTTGAGTACAGCTTTTTCTGCTGATGAAAGATCCCTTAATTGACTTCATTCAAATCACCCCAGGTGGGTGATTAAAAGATTGATTAGGGATTTGTCCCCTGCCTGTCAAGTCTGACTGCAGCTCACCTAGATTAATAGCATATCTCTCCCTGAGCTTCAAATGATAATGCACTGCTTGATTGACTGAAGTGTCTCTGGGTCAAATCAAACAGGACAAACCAATGCTACAGAACATGTCCCTGGCTGGAATACAATATTAGCTACTTTTCAATGCACAATATATTTATTTGCCATTGCCCTACAACTTTTCGTGGCCACTGAGTCAGAGAAAGAAAATCTCTTTAGGGATTTAGGTGGGGAATTGAGAAGGGTGAAAAGAAAATAATCCACAAAAAGATGAGTTTATTCACACTTGCTTACCCTCCAAGAACCAATTTTCCCCTGGGAAGATTTTTCTCTAAACACCCGCTGAGTTTCTGCTCTCCCCATGCAAGTCTGGCAGCTTTAACTAGCAATTTCTGTCAGGACCATATGCAAGGTCATAACCTTGCATGCCCTTCTGTTCATCTAAACCTTTCTGGGAATAAAACATTTGAAACTAATGTTGTTACTTTATTGCCTAGAATCCAAAACAGGATATTACAACAGCAGGGAAGGTGGGAGGTTGGAAGGATTAATCCAAACAGTATGTATCAAAGACCTTCTCCCAGGATGAGATTCCCATCTATCTGATACCTGCCTTCTGGGGTGAGGCAATATGATGCCTGTTCTCCAAATGAAAAACTAGTAAATGTCGGGAAAGACACCTCTATTAAGTGGAGGCAATAAAAAAGTGGAGTAAAAATGCTCCTCAACATGAGACATGTCTCAGGTGAGATTCTGATTTCATTTAGTGAAAAAAGGTCAGTGTCAGCAGCAGCTGCAGTGTTCTTTATGACTCCTATCATGAGCTCAGTATCAAAGGTGACTGTGTAGAGATTTCCAGATTCCAGCGGAACAAAGTCCCCCAAAATTGAAAAGGTAGATTGAGCTGAATGTGTTTGGAAGAGAAAATTTATAAACAGAATCAACACAGCAAATTTGTAGTGAATTGCAGACAAATCAGAGCTGAGGGCACTCAATTTGCTGGTGGCCAACAGGTGAAGCAAACCTGAACTGAAGCAGTGCTTGCAGAGATAGAGGTGTGAATGGAGCACCAGTGCAGCAGCTGGTGCTCAGGAGTAGCTGAAGAATGATGAGCATTAGAGAAAATCCACTGCCAAACCTCAGACTTCAAATAATGCTCTTTTTTTCTCCACAGACAGCAGGCCTGTCTGGCTGATCTATAGAAAGATACAGGTCATTTATTCAGAAATCCCTGTTACAATCCAAACTGTCTTGATCCCCCAGGCAGCTGAACTGACCTCTCTTGTGCTTGGATCATTGCTCATCTGCATCTCTGTTGAGAAATAAGCTGGGTCCTTTCTCATAGGAATTTCTGAAATGCAGCCAGCCATCACTGACCTTTCTATTAAAAACAACATTAAACTTGATTCTCAGGCTAAGTACTTCTTGAGAAAGAAATGCAAACTGCACATTTCTCAAGGAAGTGGCCACAAGTAAAACCAAGTATTTTAACATTTGTCATTTGAGGATCCATCTCCTGGAGTGGAAAAGGTGTTCAAACCACTGCCTGGCAGCCTAAATACTCAGGTGGTCATTTCTAGTTTTCTAATTGTCTCACTACTGCGGTATGAAACAAGGCAAAATAAATGGCTGGTCTAAGAAGTAATGTGACAGGACATCTAGCTGGACATCATAAGCTGCCATCTCACAGTAGTAGGCAGTAGAAAGCAACTGCCATCAGAGGGAGCAGGACAAACAGTATCCAGCATTCCTGGATGAGAAACTCCACTCCAACACTCACCCCATTATATTCCACTCCCTGACCTATCCCACCCCACAGAGTAGAGCACATAGCATGCCTGGGGAATATCAATGAGTAGTCTGCCAAATCAACACACTATAAAGAATGAATAATCATTAAGAACAAGAAGAGATTTATTTTCCATCCCTCATTTCCTACTGAACAGCTTGCTCTGCTTTCTGCATCAGCCATTCTCTGTACACAGGTTGGCAGAGCACACATCCACTGCTGGGAGAGTCAATAAAAGACAGGACATTGACTGGAGGTAGGCTTTTTATCACTATAACCAGATCCTGATAATAATTTGGTGTGCATACACCACTATAAACAGCAGTGCTTGCAGTATCAGCAGTTGTATTGCAAAATCTCACCGTCCTGAATTTGTCTGTGTTACAAGCTTCCTTTTTTTTTTTCCACCATCTCCAATGAGCTAAAGTCACTACAAGAGCCTGGGAAGTCTCAAGTAGTTCAGCAGCTGAGGAAACATAGTGAAGCTGCTTTTTTGCAAGGAGGATAACTGATTAAGTTTTATAAACATTTTTGCTTTTAATGCTAAATTCTTTGTTTCAAGCAAGCTGGAAATAAATGTGGTACAAGCAGTTCACACACATGACAACTGCTGATCAGCTGAAAGAATATTAGGTTTAGAAAGGTCCTCCTAACACAGATTGTCTTAATGCCCTGTCAGTTCTAAGTTCACAAAAGTCTAGGTAAAATGTCTCTCTTTCAATGTGCTGCTATGGCTTATCTCCCTATTTTAATTAAAACATACTTAATGTACAGTATAGTCTGCTAGTGCTTTTGTAAAGACAGATATGAAAAGTAAAATTATTAGTGACTGATGATTGACATTTCCCCCTTTCCTCCCAATTAATAAAGTTCCCAATCATTTGTTCAATTCAGCCTAATGGTAGCAAAACCTAAGACCACCAAGTGACATAGATCAAACACGGAGTCATAATGTGCTGCAGATTATTAGGGAACATTTCACATTACTCTAAAAGCTCGTCATTTTAATAGGCCTTGAATGTTCCATAAAAAAATTAACTTGAATACCATATTTTTTATTCTGTGGATTTTATATGTAATGCTTAATGGCTTACTCATCTTAAGAATGCCCAGAAATAAAGTTGCTGTGTGTATCTGAATTATTCTAGGAGCAAGGTTCTTAAGAATAATGATAAAGCAATGATAAACAGCTAATAAGGATGGCAATGCAATAATACACCTTCTTTTGCAGATGGAATTGTTTCTTTGTGGATAAAAAAGAATTCTTTTTATATCTTACTAAATTTGAGCTCTCTATTTAGTGATTTTATTCTTGTTGCATGTTTTTGTTTGAAGGGGGAAGCGACTGGCTGAATCTGAGAGACTGACCTTAGTCTTCTTAACAGTAATTCATTATGCAGCACTTCTGTGTGTCTGTGGTGGCCTTTCATTTAAACAGCTAAGTTAGGGAGACCTTTAATGGTAATATGAATTTATTTGTATAGTTTTGATAATGTCTTAAATTGTAATACTGTTATATAAAAATGACATTTTATGAAGAATTTCTATTCTATTTCAATTTTATTTCTCTTTTATCCAACATTCCCTCCAGGCTGAGAGAGACCTTCAAGCTAAAGGTTAATGCTGACATTTATGGTTCAAAATTTTTGTTTATATTTGCCCATAACCGCATAAAACTCAAACAAATCTCATTTCCATACACACTTGGTAGGAACAACAATTTTCACCAGCGCTTTGTACACAGAAGAAAAATGTTTTATTGTTATTACTCAAAAAATTGTGATGATAATGAGTTAAGCAACCTTTTGAGTAGAGGCAGATTGCAGAGCTCTCACTGCATTATGCAAACTTTGAAAGTGTAATCAGGCTACCAAAAACCACAGTAAATTGTCATACATATTATTTTCCTCTCACAGTATTGTTGATTATTAAAATATTTTACATGGACATGATCTTTTATTATACACTTTTTTAATTCCCCCATATACTCATCAACTTTAAACTCCAAATCATAACTTTGGTAGTTACTGATGCCACAAATGTTGAAATAGACTTGGCCACATTGAAGAAAACATCTCAAAACCATTCTCCATCAGATTAAGATTCATACACAACATGCTTGGTGTATTTTCTGATTCCTGTTCAAAATCCACTAAATATGACAACCTGTTTCTTGATTTTGAATCATGTTACCCAACACTTCTAATTTCTGTAATCAGACCCTTCTTATGACCCTTGTGTAGACATTAGAATAAGAGTGTTTATTACCAGATTAGTATTTTATCCTTGTTCAGTCTGCCTATATGCAGAAGTTTCAACTCAGAGTCCTCTAATCTGAACAGACATGCCAAAAACACATCCCATCAGGATTAGCCTTCCTTGACATGTAAGTTCAATAAAGAAAATCGTAGCATCGCAGCATCATCACAACTGTAAAGATCTTCTAGTTCCAATTCAGCTTCAACTAGACCAGGCTGCTCAAAGCCCCATCCAATCTAACCTTGAACACTTCCAGGGATAGAGCATCCACAACTTTCCTGGGCAACCTGTTCCAATGTCTCACGACCCCCACATTGAAGAGTTACTTCCTTATATCTAATCTAAATCTAGCCTTTTGCAGTTTAAAAACATTACCCCTTGTCCTATCGCTACATGCCCTTGTAAAAAGTCCCTCTGCAGCTTATTTAGAGGCCCCCTTTAAGTACTGAAAGGCAGACATAAGGTGTCCCCGTAGCCTTCTCCAGGATGAACAGCCCCAGCTCTCTCAGCCTGTAAAGAAATTACTATTTTTTTATGGTTAGTTTAGGTTCAACTTTCTTTTGGTGTTAACTATGATTCATTTGATCACTTCTGGCAACATTAAGAAAAAACTTTGCTAGGAAGCAAGTTTAAATCCTGAAGCAGTCACTATCACACAACATCCAGTGGCTGAATGTGGTTGATCTGCTCAGTCCAACACATGGCTTCAGTCAGTCACAGGTTTCCCAGCAGTGACATCCATCACAGAGTCAGAAGAGAGCAGCAAAAGGAGAGAAGAGACTGTATCATTGCCCCTGGGTTTTTTGCTGCTCTGCTCTTCTTTCTTTTCTCTTGCTGACCTCAACTTATAATGCTCAGATTGACTGTCCATCTGCTGGGACAAGGGGCAGCCAAGCAGGGGAATACTACCCCTAGTTACACTTCCCAACAGCTCCACACTGTCCACAGTCACTCTGGTTGATGTACAATAGGATTTAGATAACTACACTGGGCACCACACTTGACGAATCTCTTTTCTCTTTCCCACTGCCCTAGCTGGACCCACCACGGTTGCATTTCTGCAGATGTTCCAGGCACTGTATTTGCAGTGTTTTCAAACTCCTTCCCTTTTTCCCAGCCCCACTACAAATCCTTTCCCCAAAACTGGGCATCTCAGTGGTCATGTGGCAGGTCCCAAAGGGCCCTGATAGCTCATCCAACCCCAGAGTTTGCTTCCAGGTCACCATTTGCCCCATGGAGCTTGGGAGCCTCATCGCCTTGAGTAGCCAGCAGCTATGGTACAACCAGAAGCTGCCACACAGTGAGCACCATCTCCAGCACAGCAGAGAGAGCCACGCTCCAACCTGCCTCACCACAGGGACAGGTGCTCTGGGCAGCAGTGAGATGGGTCACACAGGAACACGTCCAGGCAGGTTTTGAAAGTCTCCAGAGAAGGAAACTCCACAACCTCTCTGGGAAGCCTGTTCCAGTCCTCTGTCACCCTTACAGTGAAAAAGTTTTTCCTTATGTTTACCCAAAACCTCCTATGCTCCAGCTTGTACCTTGTACCCCTTGTCCTATCACTGTGTGTCACTGAGAAGAACCTGGCTCCATCCTCCTGACACTTGCCCTTTACATATTTATAGACATTAATAAGGTCACCCCTCAGTCTCCTTTTCTCTAGGCTAAAGAGACCCAGCTCTCTCAGCCTCTCCTCATAAGGGAAATGCTCCACTCCCTTAATCATCTTAGTGGCTCTGCACTGGACTCTCTCCAGTAGTTCCCTGTCCTTGAACTGAGGGGCCCAAAACTGGACACAATATTTCAGATGTGGCCTCACCAGGGCAGAGTAGAGGGGGAGGAGAACCTCTCATGACCTACTAACCACACCCCTTCTAATACACCCCAGGATGCCATTGGCCTTCTTGGCCAGAAGGGCTCATTGCTGTCTCATGCTCATCTTGCTGTCCAGCAGGACCCCCAGGTCCCTTTCCCCTATGTTGCTTTCCAACGAGTCAGTCCCCAACTTACACTGGTACCTGGGGTTATTGTTTCCCAGATGCAAGATTGCAAGATTCTATACTTGTTATATTTAATTAAATTTCTCCCTGCCCAAGTCTCCAGCCTGTCCAGGTCTCTCTGGTTGGCAGCACAGCCTGCTGGTGTGGCAGCCACTCCTCCCAGTTTGGTGTCATCAGCAAACTTGCTGACAGTGCACTCTGTCCCCTCATCCAGGTCACTGATGAATATATTGAATAGTACTGGTAATTAACTGAATTTACAAATTTCAAAGTAGAAAAGACTGTAAAGAAGCCGAAGGATGACCAGCTAATGTGAGAAGACTATGCACAGAGCGACACACAACGTAAAACCTGATGTATGGTTCCTTGCTCTACAAGAATTCAAGTGCAGGCTCCATAAGATGAAGACCAAACTGACATTGCCCGAAAAGGTTGAAATACACATTTTTCTTTCAGAGGGGAAAGGCATATGGGTAGCTGGCCTTTTACAGCTTCCACCATCCTGCTTTCAAACAACCCCTGTCAGGGTCACTAATCATTAGTATCCTGACAGAATGGGGGTCTTTTTCTCTCCCCTGAAAATTTCTCCTCACTTTTTGTGATAGTTGAATTTTTACTTACAGTAAGAACTCAATTATTCTCTCTTTCACTAGCACATAAGAACATGGATTAAGTTGCATAAGTTAATACTCCCAAAGATGAACATATTTCTTTTTTCTTAGCTGTAAAATGGGAATAGTAAATTTAACAATACAGCTCATATGAGTCATTAGGCTTCATTAAGATTTCCACTGATTATATTTTTTAGCTACCAAGTGTTATTGTTTTTGTCTCTCTCCCTCTGATGAAGGGATTTAGAATGTCTTTCAACACTTCTCTCATCACGTTTGCCTTTTTATTTTTTTAAACTCAGACATTCAGAGTCTTGTTTCTTGAAAGCTTCGTATATTATCTGGGTTGATAACACACCTTGGGACTCTTCCAAGATAGCCCCAAATTAAAATTATCATTCTTTGGTTTAAATTACAATGCAACCCAAAATCCTACCTCCTGGGCTGAGAACCACAAATGCATGCACTTGTTCTTGTGCTCTGGAGGTGACTGCAATTTATGAGTCTGATCATCTAAATTCACATTATGCTAGAAGCTGTATTTACGGAACATTGTTAAGATTGCAAAGATGAATATTCAGAAGTTAAATACCAGAATTACAGGGCCAATTCCAGAATAACTTACTACCTATTCATTTGACATTAATTTCTAGATACAAAAGAGTTCTGCACTAGAAGTGCACTTAGAAGTTGCTTTACAGAACTTGCTCACCTGAATGACCTGAATGTTACTTTCATGTGTCAGCACAATTTTTTCAGTTCTTTGTGAACCACACCTTTGCATAATTCAACACACACACCAGTACATGAACGACATGACAAGCTCACTGTACTCCCTACCTATGCCTTTTCTCAAGTAATTGAGTTTATTATTTTCATGCCAAAATTAAAAGGTACTGTGGCATTTATGCAGTGTCTTTTTCTTTTGTGCACAATAATATTCTAGACTATGCTGACAATTTTAGGGCTGTAAATCATTAGAAGAACAACTAACAATTCTTTATGATACCACAAAATGGCTGTATTGTGTTCTGACTGTAAAAGGCTGATGTGAAAATTATAGCTGAGGTTTACCTCTAGGTTGGGTTTTTTTCATTTAATTTGTCTGTTTTCATGCTACTTAAAGATGTTCACCACGACATAACACACAGTGGCAGTGGTTGAACAGACCCTTTCTTTACAATGAAAGTTAATATCCTTCAGCTTTGCCTAATTTTGAACTCAAGGAGGTTCCTTGGCAAAATAAAAGCCACTAAAATGTTTATTAAAACAAGTCAAAATTTAAAAATTATAACTAAATATCTTATTAAATATTTTGCTCTTCTTTTTCCTGCTCTCACTGCTTTCTCTGTAAATTCTGATCTAGTAAAAGCTTACATTATAAAGCCCTAGTAGACTGCAAGGATAAAGTATTTCTCCTGCTTACTGGTTTCCCACTCAGCATTTTCAGTCTGTGTTATGTCACAGCTTCTCTTCCCTCACTTTTTTTTTTTACCTATAAAATTCTCCCATTACAGAACACCCAGTGATGCTCTGTAAACCACTCATATTCCCAGTTAAGCTCTACCTTATATGCCTTAGTGGGTCTTAAATGATATAGAGATGCTAGCTTGACCTTTTGCCCATAATGCATATGTGGGAGGATGGATTGTTAAAAAAATCATAAGGCTTCCCAGTGCAGAGAACCTGCCTCACCCTTCCTCCCCAGCCCTGACAGGAGGATCTTGAGCAAGCTTTGGCATCCTACTAAAAGCACAAGGAATGTGAAATGAAGACTCATCAAATGGCTGTTAAAACATGAGCAAAGATGAATCATAGAATAACAGCTTGGAAGAGACCTCAAGGATCATCTGGTCCAACCTTTCTTGGGAAAAGCATGGTCTGGATAAGATGTCCCAGCACTCTGTCCAGCTTAAAAGTGTCCAATGTTGGGGACTCCACCACTTCCCTGGGGAGATTACTCCAATGGCTGATTGTCCTTGTTGTGAGTAATTTTCCTCTTTTCTCTAATCAGAATCTCCCCAGGAGTAGTTTGTACCCATTACTTCTCAGCTTTTCCATGTGACCCCTTGTAAAAAAGGGAGGCTCCATTTTCTTTGTAGGCACCTTTTCAATTCCAGAACATGGTGATAAGATCTCCCTCCCTGAAGCCTTCTTTTCTCAAGGCTGAACAAACCCAGTTCTCTCAGCCTTTCCTCATATGCAGCTTCCCAGTCCTTTGATCATCTTGTGGCCCTTCTCTGGACCCTCTCCAGCCTGTCCACATCTGTTTTATATAGAGCAGAACAAAACTGAACACTGTATCCCAGGTGCGACCTGACAAGTGCTGAGTAGAGTGGAAAAATGACTTCTTTATCTCTGCTGGTGATGCCCCTGTTGGTGCACCCAGCATCCTGCTAGTGTTCTTTGCCACAGCAACACACTGTTTGCTCATCTTGAGCTGTTTGTCTGCTGGAACCCCCAGGTCCCTTTCTACAGAGCTGCTCTCCAACCAGATAGATTCCAGCCCTTGCTGCACTCCTGGATTATGTTTTCCCAGGTGCAAGACCCTACACTTGTCATTGTTGAACTTCATCAGGTTCTTGTCAGCTCACTCCTCCAGCCTATCCAGGTCTTCCTGCAGGGTGTCTCTCCCTTCTGAAGTGTCCACTCTCCCACTCAGTTTGGTATCATAGAATCATTCAGGTTGGAAAAGACCCTTGGGATCATCAAGTCGAACCATTAACCCTACTCTACAAAGTTCGCCCCTAAACCATGTGCCTCAACACCACATCTAAACGATCCTTAAACACATCCAGGGACGGTGACTCAACCACCTCTCTGGGCAGCCTGTTCCAGTGTCTGACTATTCTTTCTGTGAAAAAATTTTCCCTAATGTCCAGGCTAAACCTACCCTGTTGCAACTTGACTCCATTGCCTCTCATTCTATTGCTAATTACCTGTGAGAAGAGACCAGTACCAGCCTCTCTACAGAGTCCTTTCAGGCAGTTGTAGAGAGTAACGAGGTCTCCCCTTAGCTTCCTCTTCCTCAAACTAAACAGTCCCAGGTCCTTCAATTGCTCCTCATAGATTTATTCTCAGAAAAAAACCCTCAAAAACCTGCCATCCCAGCTCCCTGGCACTAGGGCTGTGTGAACCTGCTGGCACCTCATCAGCAAACTTCATCATGGTACACTTGATCCCATCATCCAGATCATTTATGAAGAGAACAAACAGTGTTGGGCCCAATATTGATCCCTGGGGATCCCCACTTGTGTCAGGTTGCCAGTTTGAAAAGAGCTATTTCCCACCGTCCTCTGGCCCCACCTACCGCACAAACCACTTGTCTAGACTGTAACACAAAGATCAAAGTTGGAAGCTAATCTTCAAATCTCTATGCCATTTTATTTTATTTTATTTTGGAGAAAGGAGGTGGCAGAAATCAGATTGCCCACATCCAGAATGACGAATTAAAGAACGTTTTTGGCAATCTTGAATTTAGATGAGTTTTTTTCAAAGTGCTGATTTTCATCCCTAAATCTATGGGGCAAGCTAAAGACTTCATTTAGATGAGCAGCTTTTGGGCATGAATGACAACAACTGTTCATATGGATTTTTATTATGCAGATTAAGTACTCTCTAATTACACATAGTGGAATACTTCATAACAGTCTGCTGTGTTATGTCAATAATCCATTACGATATGAATAGATGCTTGGTAAAACTTCTGCTGAAAGCAAATGAGTGCTTATAAAGCACAACAATCCTATTGACAAGAGCCTGATGGGATTGCAGAGATACAAGCTCATGAACTGCTCTTGAAATCCAGAGAAATGTCCCATGGTACTGAAGAAACTGTAAGTACTACCAAAAGCACAGAACTTCAGAACTAAACTTCACTTTTTTCTAGGTTTATTCCTTGTGGTGGTAGGAGCAGCTCCACTAAACCCCATGGTGCTTTACCTCTTCTTCCCACAAACAAGTTTAGACCTAATTTTCAGTGGTTTTGTCTTAATTACATAGTTAATCATACAGTGTTAACTTGCAAGTATCCCTCAGTTCAGATCTAGTACAAGGGCAGTTTGAGAGGGGAACCAATTCTGGAAGAGATCGGGGGGTATCAAAAGGTACGCGTGTTCTCTTCCACAGTTTGCTGTCTCTGGGGCCTGTCATTACCAATCTGGCACGGGGGGCAGGGACATCTGTTAAAAAGAGACAGGAAGACTGAAAGTACAAAGGATGGGGGATGTTGAAAAACCAGGATAAGCAGAAATAGACATTTTCGAACATTGCCCTAACCTGAATCTTAAGCACTTACAAAACAAACTTAAATCAAATAGAAAGTTATTTGTAGTTTATATTGTCTGACTCACGATAAGCAAGAAGTATTAGCCTAAAACCAGTAAAACTCATCAACTGCTAATGTAACTATCTTGTAATTACGGAGGCATGACAAAGCTACTCTGCTGTGCCTCTCCAGCACCCTACTTGTCCATCCAAAAATGACAATTCCTTGGGAAAATGCTTACAAAGGAGATTAGTGCTACATGGTTAAGGACCATGCAATGTACCCCGAGAAAAAATTATTGTCCTAAATAGTTCTCTTAGTACTGGTGTAGACACAACACCCCAAATGAAATTTTACACTGCAGCCACTGTCACTTGAAGGAGCATAACCCAGGATAAGCAGCATCAGTGTTGAAATCCAAGTTAACTACATTGTGAAAGGTTGTGAATACACCTAACGGTGATCTTAAACCAGATCACCTCCGGGAGCCAGCTCACAGGATGGCCCTGTAAGCAGCTGCATCAGCCTAATGCAGGGAGCAGTGAATTTATGCCTTGGTAGGAATAGAATCATAGAATTGTCAGGGTTGGAAGGGACCTTAAAGATCATCTCGGTCCAACCCCCCTGCCATGGGCAGGGACACCTCCCACTAGAGCAGGTTGCTCAGAGCCCCATCCAGCCTGGTCTTAAA
>WUAM01000431.1:85771375-85792393 GCA_024336885.1 Actenoides hombroni | reverse complement strand
CTAGCAATGACTTCCGACAGTGCCCTCAGCACCTGTGGGTGCATCCCATCAGGACCCATGGATTTATGGATGTCCATGTTGCTTAACTGGTCCCTAACACAGTCCTTATCAACCAAGGCAAACTCCTCTATCCTGACTTCCTTTGGGGCCTCAGGTGTCTGGGGCTCCTGAGGACAGCCTCCAGCAGCATAGACAAAGAAAGAAGGCGTTCAGTAACTCCACCTGCTTTGTATCATCTGTCACTAGGGCACCCACGTCATTCATCAGTGGGCCTACATTGACCATAGTGTTATTTTGTCTGCAATGTATTTGAAGAAGCCCTTTCTGTTGTCCTTGACCTCTCTTGCAAGTTTTAACTCCAAGGAGGCCTTATCTTTCCTGGTTGCCTCCCTGCATCCTCTGACAACAGTCTTATATTCCTCCCAAGTGATAAGCCCCTCCTTCCATGTTCTGTAGACTCTCTCCTTCTACTTGAGTTTGCCCAGCAGTTCCCCATTTAACCATGCAGTTCTCCTGGCTCCATTTCTTGATTACCTGTTGGGATGCTCTGATCTTGAGCTTGGAAGAAGTGATCTTTGAATGTTAACCAACTATCTTTAGCTCTTTTACCTTCTAGTATCTTGTCCTGTGGGATTTCCCCTAGCAATTGCTTGAAAAGGCCAAAGTTGGCCCTGCTGAAGTCCAGGATTGTGATTCTGCTTGGTATTCTGTTCCTGCTGTACAGGATCCTGAACTCCACCGTCTCGTGGTCGCTGCAGCCAAGTCTGCCCTAAACTTTCACTGCTTCAACCAGACCCTCCTTGTTAGTAAATATAAGATCCAGCAGTGTCCCTCTCCTAGGTGGTTCATCCACCATTTGCATCAAGAATTTATCATCAATGCACTGGAGAAAGCTCCTGGACTGTGAATGGCTGGCTGAGTAGGCCTTCCAGAAAATACCTGGGTAGTTAAAATCAGCTCTTTCTCTCTCTTTCTCTGCTCTCCAGCCACCCTTTAACTGCGTCCACTTGGTCACTTGCTCTGGATGTCTCTGAGTGACAAATGGTTTCATGCTTTATGTCACAGCTCTGCTACTCTCTTGCTCTGAGGACTTTTTATTTTCATTGCTTCCTGCTATTTAGTTTTCTAACAGCTCTCTCAAATACTCAAATATATCTTCCTTCAGTTAAATACAGGAACTTCATTTGCATAGGAAGAAAGAATCAGCCAAGGAAGGGCAGCTGAAATATGTACAGCCATTTTCTGAACTTTTCAAAACCACACAATGATGGCTTTGAATACCAAAAACGTGTCGTGGGTACATGATACAAATTATTGACTTCACTGGAAGAGTCAGCAGGGTCAGTCTCAAGTTTAAAATAAGACAGCTTGGCAAATATGAAGCTGACATAGTATTAGGGGAGAATTACAGCTGCTCGGTGTCATTTCTCCATTCAGAGAGTTGAAGAGTTGAAAAATAGCTTTTGCAAGACAGAAGTACAACAAATTAAATGAGTCTGCCTTCCATCACTGGCTGATTTGCCCTATGTGCTTCTCTAGACTGAAGCATCCCACTACTTAGAGATTACAAGTCACTGGGAGAAGAGTCATTCAAAGAGTAAACAAGACTCCCACTATAACGGCTTATTTCCATAGCAATATGCAGAACTACCTAGTAAGAGGCAGTCTGTCCAAGCAATAGCACCAGTACTTAGTTTTATTAATTACCTTACCTCCCTACCAGTCTCAAATCATTTTGGAAACTTCATCTAGCCTGTTCAGGTTCTTATTTTTCACATAAAGAAGTAGCAGCATTTAACACAGGTAATTTCATTAAGTATCCTTTACCTTCTTTTAAAGGAAGAAAAAACTTAGTTTAAAAAAATGTAGGTTTTTTTCTCAACACTTGCCTTAAAAAAAATGGTTTTTTTTCTCAGTAAGTTATAAATAGGAGCATAAAAGAAGTTTTCAGCAAAGACGAAGGCCCCAGCCCCAGCTTTTGAAGAAAGGGCAGCATAAAAGAGACTGAAGCCCCAAGACATCTTATGGACACACAATTTGGGTTCATGCTGCAAACTTGCAAGCCTGGTTGGAAACCCACCAGCCTCTTGTTGAACCTCAGAGGCAACGGTTAGCTGGGTAAAATACATTTCACTGCAGAGTCCTTTGTACTCCGTAGGCTATGAAAAATTGAGGTAAATCACTCCTTACCAGTCTTGCAGGATATATTTTTGATTCATGAAAAAGCAGCAGACATGAAGAATTTTTAAGATGAAACTTTAGAAAAATGTCAGTTCTGGCAAAAGGAAGATGATATAAAGCTGTTATTTCACTTTGTTTACGGCTCTATTACGTTAAATAAATATAATGTTATTTCTGAACCTGAAATTACTGTCAGCAATATATTTTGACATATGATAAACACCTGAGTGTTTGTGTGTGTGTGTATATATATATATATAAGTATGCATGGATACATTTGTATTATTAGCCTGAATAAATGCCTTATGATATATATTACTTATAAGCTTTGTTTTCAAAATGGTGGATGCCACAACATCAACTATAAAGTGTATCCCCAAGCAGCAAGCTGGTACTTTGACTAAACTATTCATTTCATTATTCTGAGCTTCTGAGAACACAGAAAAATTACATGGCTCACTTCATTCATCTGCAACAACTTACTTAGCATTTGTGCAAGCTCTCTGAAGCACAGACTGGTTTTGTTACCTGTTTATACAATGCTTAACACAATCTTTGTCAGGAGCTCCTATGTTTATTACTATACACAGCATGTATAGGCATGTGAACCACAAATCTATTTGGAGTAATGTTTAGGCACTCATTTACACTTCCCTGTAGGTCTTGATGAACCCTGACTGTGGCTAAACTGAAATTATGAAAACTGTTCCCACGTAGACCTCCACCATTCAGACCAAGCCTACAGCTACTCTGGTAGGTCTAATATCCTGGTGGAGTTTTATTTGTCTTTTCAAACAGAATGACACACTTTCAAAATAAAAGATATTCAAGAAGATTAGTGGTTTGTGTATTTTTTTCTCGGAAATATGGCAAAGCATCATCCTTTGTGTAATTGTCATTTGTCTTTCAACCCACATGTGTCTGTGGTTCTTTGTACTTATATGCTCCACCACACTTAGGGAAGAATGTCTTTCACTTCGAAACAAAGTGCAGGAAAGATTCGGTAGAATTATTAGCCCATGAACAATCTGACTTGCGTCCTACCTGGAAGTGGATAGTCTCTTCCACATACACTGGTCTACACCCAAAGTCACCCAGACTTCAATTCTAAGAGGAGCTGGAGTGAAAAGCCCAGGACCAATAGACATAAACCCTAAAAATAGTAGAAGAAAAGACATTGAAAGAAAGCCAAGAACTACATTTCACCTGGAATTTCCTATCTCCAGTGGCAAACACAGTCTGTGTGCAAATATTAATCACAGATTCACCAAACTGCTAACTCTGTGATTTTCTTTAATATCCCTTTTTAATCATGTTGGCTGCAGGCTGGTTCTCTTGGAATGTGCTGCTTAAGTCTTTCTTATCTTTCCATTTGCATTAACTTTAGGTTTGGATTTTCAGTCCTCATTAATGTCCATCTACTATATCACTCAATATAAAATATTCCACTTCACTAACACCAGATACATTATCCTTTTTATGTCAAAGAGCAGTTATCCCTCCCCATTACTGTAATTTGATTTTAACTTCTGTGACTGAAACAGCGTTTAACAAGTTATTGCTGCTTCTTGTTAACGAGTCCTAAGAAAATGATAACTGACAAAATGTAGAACAGAGAACTCAAGTAGGATAACTTTGGCCATTTATTGCTGGTACTAATTATCCTAACCTTCTTATCATAATTACTTATTGGCCTACTTACCCAGTTATCCTAACCACACAGCCTTGACTTCCGCTACACTCAGGATTCAGTGCTAGTAGAGCTTAAGTCTTTGTTACTGACACTAAATACAACCTAAAAATGAAACAAGGAGTGAGCAGTAATTCAAACAATACCATTCCTTTGACAGTCATTTCCTTGGCCGTAGTTGCTATCACCATGAACATCCAAGGGCAAGAGAAAGGAAGAGTTTATAAGAGGAAAATCTTCCTTAGACCAGCTGATACAGAAGGGAAAAAAGCTTGCAGGTGTGCAGGTCTGTCTTCAACAAGAGCAGTGATACTCAAAGCCAAATACAAGCTGAAGAAATTCCTCTGAGTTTAGTTAAGTATGCTGATCATCTGAGAGAAAAAGTAACTGGAGTCTCCAGAACAGAGTGTTTGCAAGGCAGGGTGGTGAGATGTTTATGCCCTATAGGGAAACAGGAGTGGCAGGTCATTTTTTTGAAGGAAAGCCCTTTTCTCTATTTACATTGACAGTTACAGTTCATCTTCTGAATGTTCAGTTTCATCTCCTTAGAGATTAGAGGGTTTTCTTGCTCAGGCCTGAATGGTCCAAGGCAGTGGTGGCTGGTGATGTAAAATGCTGGTAATGGGTAACTGGGAGTTCCTGCCCCTGCCAGTGCTGCCCATTCTGAGGTCAGGAGTTGCTCTCCTTTACCCATGCAGTTTCCCCGAGGACACGTGGTGCGTGGGGTGAGATACAAGACATTTGAAGGGTGCCATGCATGGCCAAAGGAAGATATATCTGCAAGGGGACTTACATGAAACAGCTCATTACTTGGGGCATGCTTGCAGGAGAAGAGGTTACCAAGTAGACCAACCCAACAGACAATACCCCTAGCTCTGAATAGTCAGGTGTGGGGAAAATTTCAGGTGGAAATATCACACATGTTTAGCCTGTTCTTTGTCCTCCCTCCAGGTGTCTATGTATGGTTACTACAGGAGAGAAATCAGTTGCTGCTGACCTCTCACTCTGAATCAACACAGCTGCCTCTGTTTCTTATTCTTTAAAATGCAGATGTAGGATCCCAATAGTCACAGCCATGGAGGTGTTCTACTATTTTTTTTTCTTCTTTTCCTGAGGCACAGTCTGGATTCATTCACTGCAGATATTTCTTTCTTTTCTAATGGCAAGTGAATGAGCAATTCTTAGGAAGACTAGAAAAATTCCCAGAAAGGATTTTTTTCTGATATAGGTTATAAACCTTAAATTATTTTTTAAACAGGTTCCAAAATATCAAGAATGTACAATTGTTTGGGGTATAGTTTTGTACTGAAACCATAGCTCTGAAAAATGCAACCATTTCAGAGGAGCATTGTTACAGGGTAAAAACTTTTTTTACATTGTAGAACTGAATATTGAAAATGTTGAGCTCAGATACCACTCACTTGAGTCCAGGGGCCCAGCTGTACATTGCAAACCTATTAGGGTTTCTTCAAAGGGATTGCTGTTGCAGTAACTATTTTGCACACACTGCTACAGTAACTGCTGTTACCCATCCACTTACCCATCATGAGAAGAATGGAGTTGCTTGGTCTGAACTACATAAATGAGTTAAAAACCATTACAAGTTTTAAATTACAATGAAATTTTTACATTACAAACATTACAAGAAGCACACTTTCATATAGCTTTTAACAAATTCATGACCTTTAAGAACGGCACTATGCATATGGCATTAAAAGCACACTGTTCAGTAAAAGTCTATTGCATTATTTAATTTGTGTACAATTGAAAATAACATAAAAAATGTTTTCCATTTTTATTCCAATTTTTGTTGAAAAAAATATTGTACTTAAAAATAGTTCACCACATCTAAACAGCAGGGGTTTTTTCAGTGTGTTGTAAAGCTAAGCTTTGATTCTTCCCCTCTCTAGCAGCAACATCAGGTGCTCTTGTTGTGTTTATAATAGGTGTTCTGGGTGTGTTTAGGAACTCTGGCACCAATAATGCTTTCCACATCAGCCAAAACCACATCTATTTATAAGGCTAGAAAGTGCACACCCACATACCTATATCTTTGCAAATCAAGCAGTCTAACACCTCAGATTGTTGGTGCTTTTAATCTCAGTCATTAAGAGATGTTTCTAATCTTCTAATAATGCTCCCTTCAAAATGTAATGTAATCTGTTAATCTCTTTAAGAAACTACTGAATTCCTCCATCATAAGCATCTGTTTGTAGTGACATATGTAACAAATTAAGGTGGTGTCTTTTTTTAAAGAGTGGTGAACTTTTTTGGAGTTCAGCAACAAAAAAGAAAGGTAATGAAGTTCAGCCAAAAGCACACTTAGCTCACACTAAAACCTATGTGGAGCTGCAAAGAGTAATGAAACATGAGACATATTACAAACAACATAATTATTATTCTCCTTCCCATTATTTAGGTGTCTGATTCATTTATTTACAGGTTCAGCACTGAAAGGAACGAGTTGGAGAAGTAAGCCTGAATGATACACAGCCACATGCGTGACACTTATTTACACGGGACCAATTTTTCTGCAGAGTTGAAATAGCACAGCACTGAAGTATTTCAAGACATATCTGTAAGCAAAAGATCTGCAGTACAACACACTTTTACCTTTCTATTTTTTGAGACATTTCTGTGGAAGATTATTTACACACCTACTGCTAGAGAGAAGAACATACTATGGTAATGCTATTTTCTTACAAAATTGTTTATCCGGTTATGTAAGATAAAAAGGCTCAATCTCATCTGTCAGTGGAATATAACATACTGAGGTTTTTAATCTCCTTATGTTTCTTAAAGGCATTGAGGAGACTCTACAATAAACAACACATAAGTTTAGGGACAAAAAGCTTTTTGAAGTTTTGTGAATGTGTTTCCATCCCTAATCATGTTTGGGATAGAGATAAAATCTTTCATATAGCAAATTAAAACAAATTAGTGATATGAAATATCCTGAGAGAAGGGAACTTATTTTGCAATTATTAATTAAATAGCTGGCACGGTGCTCTGCCTTGGCCAAAGTACAAACTGCATTACCAGTTCTACCAGGGCTGTACATACAAAGAAACGGATGGTGAGTCTCTGTCATTTTCAAAGTTGTGAACTTCACTGAAGCAAATGTGGTTTAATTTAAATGTGTTTAATTTAGTAACTATATGAATTTATTTATTTTTAAATGGGAATTGTGTCAGAGGCATCATTCTGCTCAAATGCAAGACTATTATCGCAATGTTGTGTTCATTAAGGGATTTCATTTGTTATGTATTTTAACGTAAAATACTTCTTTTGATTTTTATAAAGACAATTTTCAGCAGAACAGTTAGTAACTGGATCTACTGTGTGAGTTTCCTGTTTAATCTGCAAATACTTACAGACACATGAGTAAATACTGTATTTCTCTCCTACTAAAACACTGAGAATAAATGTATTTCAGTACACAACTAGATTACCTACTCAAATACAAATGCAAAACAAATTGGCCAGAAAAGAGTTACAGCCTAAAGGAAACAGCGAAAGGAGCCCAACAGAAGAAAAACTAAAAGTGTCAAATGTTTCAGTTGTATCTATCATGAATTAGCAATTTACAAGCACAGAAATATAAGGAAAAATAAAGTGCGTGTATCAAATCTACCATGACTCATGGCAGCTCTGTTGTACCTTCTGCTGTTTACAAAGCCTGTTATTTGTAGCTCATGCACACTAAAGCTGTGAGAAAGTTGTTCCTTGCATCTCTGATATGCAGAAATTGAGCAAGAGCAGCTACATGACTGTCACAGCCACGGGCCACCGATGAAGCTGTGGATAAAGCTGTGCTATTGCAGGGATTTTAACTTACAGTTCCCAGTTAGGGTGACAGTTTATAGGGTGCCATGTAGAATACAAGATGACCCAAATGCAGAAGTATTTTCAGTTTAATGCAGCTTTTCAAAACCACAGAATAATACAGACCTCAGGAAGCACCATGTTTCCAAAGGATGGAGAGGTGGCAGGTGTTGTAGCCTGTCAGCTCTCGTGTTTCCAGGGAGCTATAGCTAAGACACTAGCAGGCTAAACAACTGCTCTGCTTACTCGAGTGCCTCACTCAACCACTTTCAAACCTGCAGGCTCTGGTCCTTCAGGATAGCTACTGGCCCTCTCAGTGGGCTTATTTGTCTGCAGTGTCTACAGCTCTGATCTCCCAGGCAATGCAAATGAAGCACAGTGCCATGGTACAATCGCCTTCATTACAGCTCTTGGCAGTTACCAGGGACCATGCAATAAACTAAAGTTATTTAGACCTTTACAGTTTTAGAAAAAACAGGTCTTAAAATAAAAACAAAGTCTTCAGACCTTCCTGCTGCTGCCTATGCCTACTCATCCCTGGATCAGGACAGAGCTAAGCTTTTCGAAGGCCTGTGCAAAACCTTCCCTGGCCCCAGCAGCTCCTCCGTTCTGCCTCACTCCCTGCCCTCCGTGACAGTGCTACGGCCAGCAGCTCTTGGATTTGCAGTGCTGTGAAGGTTTGTGGTTGCATTCAAATGTCTAATTTGTTTAACTTGCTCATGAAAACCAAAGGAAGACTGCCTTGTTCCAAATGGCCACTAGAACCCACCATTAATAAGGGATCTAGGTCCTACCAGGGTTATCACCGGTGAAAACAAGTCTTGTTGTTAATATGAGCATGATAATGTTAATAGACACGTTAATATGAGATGCTGTGAAAAGTGGTCACGGCTGCATGCTGATGCAGATGGGATCAGAGGACGGTGATAGGTTAGCAGAAGGATAGGGAAAAGGAGCTGAGAGGGTAAGCACAAAGTTGAAGGTAATGCAGGAGACAGAGATGAGAATACAAGCTGGTGGAACAGTGACAGTCCTGCCTGGGATGATGGAGAGTGAAAAACATATTTTTCAAGTATCCAGAGCAAAGAAACATATTTTTTGTATGTGCATTAGGGACTGCATTTTGATCTTTAAAGATTGCACATGATTTAGGAACAAGCAACTTCCTCCTAAACCTTCAGAAAAAAAAACAGAACAAAGTTTAAATGTTTCACAGAAATTTGACTGTAGTATGTCTCATTATTCTAAGCCATGCTTCTGAGTTCTGCAGCTATAATGTAGCACATTGTAAGCAGGGTCCAAGGAGGGGTGGGAGGCTGCAATTCAGACTGTTGAGTTCCAAGGACTGGCAAAGCAGGCAAGCCACGTATATTAGCTTGGGGTTGGAAAGGTGCTGTTCTCATGCAGTTGCCTCTCCTCTCCACTAGGATTGTTGAGAAGTGGTTTATGTTACTTATAACCGCTATACTATTTTTCTGCTTTTAGTCACCACAGCTTCCTGTTAAATTGCAATTTGGTTATACATGGAGGTTTTATACATATGTAACACAGTACCTTCAATTCTCTCCTGTGTCTACATACTCCTTATGCAATTATTGCTGCTTGGTATTGCAAGATTGTTGCGTGGCAACTCTGCATAAATTAGCAATACCTTGAAATCTAGTCAATAGAGTTAAATCCCTGAAGGCTGACCTGTGCTCCTGAGCACTGATACCAAACATCATCAGCGTGCCCAGGACCCTGCACTGCAAGAGGCAGCAAAGCAGTCCTGTGGCTCAAGATCCTACTGACTTCCTTCAGAGACCTGTTTCTTTCCTTCTACCTAGCAAGCATTGTGCTGCCATTGCAATGCTGCTGCCTCTGCTGAGCTCGACAGGGTATCTCGGCACTGCATTGTGTTTTGCAGCACAGACATACCCAAACAGACTAGCAAAGTCATTTTCTTTCTTCATCCCACTGGGCAGCATAAAAGGAAGAAAAGTCAGGAAACAGCATTTCAAATACTGTACAGGTGATGCTGCTGACCTTCTGTACAGCTCTGGCTATTACATTCTCCCCTTCAAAGATCTTCTTTCAAGAATTTCTGTCAACAGAATCTGCATTTAATTCCCCATCTGTAAAAAAATAGAGGCAAAGGCTGTTCTTTCAGGAAGGCAACACGGTTCAGGGTTTTGCTGGGATGACCTGGCCTGTCAGCACAGCGGCAAAGAGCCCAAATACATTCCATTCTCAATTCTTTGTTTTCCCCCTAAGAAATTAAATCTGGAAATCTACAATAAAGTACATAAGAACAAGAAATGTCAGATTTTTATAACATCTTACTTACATAATATTTCCTGTACAGTATTCCCTTTATCAAACTTAACACAGCTGTAAGCACTTACTTAAAAAGTCTGTAAAGGTGGAATTAATACTTCTTTACAAACTTACTTTTCACAGCTGTGTGTTTGAATTACACCATAAAGTCTGTGAAACTGAAAAACAGCATATAAATCAAATCTTATCAGATGTAAAACTTCTAAAATATATTTTGGACTTCACTCCCAAGAGCCAAGATCTTTGTTCATATTTAATACCTGGATTAGAAGAGGTGATGTTTTGCAAAAAAAAATAATGTGAAAAGCACTTTTTATTCCAAGGAAATGAAGGCAAAGTTTTAAGTGAGATGCAAAAGCCACAGGTCAGGCTATTGAAAAGCAAGGTGCTTTCATCTCAGAGACAGACACATTGCTTTCATTTTGGTTGGCACAGTCCTCATCCTCTCCTCAGAACGCTTAACAAATGCATAAGTGTGCACTCAATATAAGAAATATTTAGTAAGAACAAGGCTCTCCAAAGAAGGCTTTCAGTCTCAAATGATTCTTTCCATGTGTTAATCTTTTTAGTAGTGAGAGGATAGAAATCTATGTGTAGTCTTTTTGGGGTGTGTACAAACATTTTTGTTGATTTATTTTATTGTATTTTTCCTTCCTCATCCACAATTGCTACAGATAATCTGCACAGACATGGGATCCATATATAAGATCTGGCCTCATATTACAGCTTCACTTAAAACAAAAAGAAGACTGGGAGTTAAAATGTGCCTGTCAAGAACAAATTTAGGGGGTTTTGTTTGTTTTAAGCAGTGATGGAACATTCCCTACCATAAGGTGCTACTCTCCTTTTCTTTCTAACTTTGGTAGTATTCACTATCACTTGAAAAAATCACCAACATTTCCTCCCTATGCTATGGGAATAGACACTTAAAGTTTATGAGGGGATTAAATACATAATGTTGGTAGGAAATAGACTGAAAAAAATACTCAAGCAGCAGATAAATCTGGATCCAGGGTTGAACTTGGTAGAAAACCTGATTGCATCTCACTGAAGATCTCTGTGTGACCAAATGTCTGTGGCATTTTCAGAGCTGTAAAACGTCTCCATGGTTAGCCATAAATACCTAGTGATATATTTATATAATTGGCTTGGCATATATCTGAAGATTTTTATCTCAGATTTTAAGTGAGTAGTGAGAGAGAACTGATTCCATGTTGCAGCGGTGTATAATTTCTTTTTCCTCACACTTCACGCTGGACAGCAGCAATATAAGATATTGTTAGGACGATCAATGAGACATGTTGGAGCACAAGTTTCCCTGCAGTGACAGGACCTGCTTCTTGTCTACCTGTTCTATCAATATCAAGTGACTGAAAGAGGTTTGATACAACTGCTTGCTGGCTGGCTAGAGCTCAATCCAGAGGGCACTGAGATAAAGCTCAAAGGCTTGAGGAAGCACCAAAGGTCTTAGCAGAGATTAACTCAATCCCTTGACTGAAGTAGAGCATCTACTATTACCTACTTGGTCTCACAGGCTAGAAGCCTAATTGGCAGAATGATTTCCTGTAGATGCTAAGGCTGAGGCCACTGTCAAGGTTCATGTTGTATAACCTGTCCCTGGGATGATGGATGCCATGGTTCCTTTCAAATACAGCCTTTCAGAAGCAGTTTCTGGTTTTTGTGACCTGGGGATGAGTCTGGTGCAGTATATCATGTGTGCTTCCATAGAGCAACAACAAAAAAGTCATATTTTCTCTGGAATTTACTCTACTGCTATTTACTCACCAAGTAATATCACAGAAATCAGTAGTTTCAAAGAGGAATTCAAGGAGTGGTGCTGACCCAGTAAGCTCAGGGCTTACTGACCCCACTCCTTCTCTGAGCTGTCCCATTCAGCCCCTGAGACAACAGAGACCAGGCTGGGACATCAGATCTTGGGGGGCACGTGCCTGATCACTCCCAGGGATGAACAGCTTGGACAGAGAGAACCCGAGTCAACCCAGACCAAAGGAATCTGAGGTCACCCAGGATGCATAGCTGCACAGATAAATGCTGAAATTGCCTGGTGATTCTTACAAGCAATCGAACTGTATTTGGGGTATATATTGCAACTTCAGGTGCAATCACACAGCTAACATCCAATGTGGTATATAACCTGCATCGGTTAGGTGGTGTTCCACTCCAATCATGCATCTCTGCCAAGTTCCTTAATTGAAATTACAGGGGCTTTTGTGATAGGTACCTAAGTATCACTGAGCTTTTGGCCACTGGTTAATGCAGAATGTATTGCTGATGTCAGCAAGCGAAAGCTAATGTATGGACAAACAAGCACTTGGCAGTTCAGGAATCATATTGTCCCCTCACTCCCACACTCCAGGACTGCCAAGGTTAAAGAAAAACTGTTATCTTATGTGTTAATTATCACTTAACTGATAATTTGAAGGACTGCTGGAAGCAAATATAGCAGGAAATTTGTTATGACAATCCCACACAGGATAGAATGATTAAAGAATTATTGCAATCCTGACCAATCATTTTAGGCAACATTTTGTTGTAAAAGATTACATTCTTCAGGTTTTATGTTGAAACAATTGCAGTGCAACCATAAAGTGTTTCAAAGAACATCTGTACTAAGGTATCCCAACACATCCCTTTGCAATAATACATTTGGTGAAGCTTTCCATAATAACTATTTCTAATTAAAACATTTTTAATTTACTTGTCCTACTTGTCCATTTTGCAACATTTCTCTCTGGCCAGAGCTATATAAAACCCTCTACAAGGAAAGAAAACTGCCTATAAAAATGCAATCAAACACATAATCAAATAACTTACTTTTAACTGTTTCATATATTTTCTAGCAATTTCAGATTTTGCAGGGCCTCTTCAGGGCAACTGCTGTAAAATACTATCTGAAAAATGGAAATACACTAGGAATCACATTCACATGGATGTTTTACAGGAATTATTATGAGTATATACAAAAGGAGAGCTACCTAGTTGAGAAAACATCCATAAATATTTACTTCCCGATAAGTAAGATAAGCCATATGCAAAAAAAAAGTGAAACGGAGATGAAGTTTTCAGATACCTTCTAAGTGTGTGCTGTTAGTAATACTGCTTCTTGTTGAAGTCCCAGTGGGATTGCAGCTTTTTGCTAAATGCTCTCCAGTAAAAAAGATAGTTGTTTAGCCAAGGAAACTTCTTACTCACTACTTTTACCAGCATAAATTTGAAGTAAAAAAATCTTAGTCTACACGTTTTCAGCTAACCATGTGAGGAAGGATGCAGGCCACATGCACAAACATTCCTTACCTAAAGCCAAATATTTCTTTCACTGGATACTAGACATAGAGGGAAATAAATGAAAAAAAGCTACTACTTCCTGGTTCCTAGTAGCAGAACATTATTTTCTTTTTCAGTCTACCAGTATTAGTCTCTTGTGTCTCCATTCTCAGTTTAGCAAAAACATAACATGCTGTGAAATAACGTATTTTTTTATTAAGAAATAATAAACACAAGTGCATTAAAGCTTTTAGATCAGCAGTTGCAATGCTGACATAACCATACCTCAGAGCAAAACAAGTCCTTTCACAACTGCTTCATTTGGGGCACCACCTTTCCCTCAATTATACACAAACAGCAAACCAGCTGTTAACTCCTAAACTCATTCAAATGTCTTATTTAATTAGGGCTTGGTTTACAGCATAACAAGTTTCCAAGGTTAAACTTGAATGGTCAAATAATTGACAACAAAAACTAAAATGAGAAGAAATTAAAAGATTGAAGGTAGAGTTTGTAGGAGTAATGGGAGTTGTGTTGGTAACTAATGAGAAAATAATTTTGTCATCGCTCCTACCTTAAACCACAAAAGGCAAGGTGAGTAATCCAATCCAGTGGAGCTGAAGTTTGGTAGGAAAACAAATGGGCCATATAAACACAATAGTTAATTGCTTAATTGCTTAGTCAAAGCTCAATCTTCAAGTCATACGGAAGATGGGTAACTTAGATATAAATTGCACTGTATTATTCATTTACAAAAGGAGTACATTTGACCACAGTTTTTCTCTAAAACATATCTAAAGAAGCTCAACTGCAGTTCCAAAGATCATGTTATTTCTAAAGCAGCCATCTAAACTTGAGTACAGCAATGGGAAGAAATATGTCTCTTAACCATATTAGGTTAACTTGACAGAGCTTACAGAGTTCCAGATCCCTTCCAGAGATCTGAAACCATGGGTTTTCTTGCCCATAAATGTTGGTTAGTCGAACAGCTGAAAATGAAGTTTTACACTCAGCAAAGTATACAAGTATTGTGCAGGAAACATGCCAGATCCTTATACCTGTGAAAATAATACAGTCTAGAAAATTAAATTAAAAAGGGTATTGCAAACATTACTGAAGTCTCAAAAAGCGGCTAAAGTGCTTTATGTGATTTTAAAAATTATGTTGGTCCTTGTGAACCATTTTGATATTCAACCACGCTTTAACTCACTGATATTTAGTAACAAAAGTTCACAGGCAAGAAAACTGCTGCGTCATCTTCTGTGTAATTCTGTTGTTTTCTCCAAGGGTGCTGCATCCCTTCTTTCATTTGCAGCCCACCAAAAGCTTGGCAGGATAAGAACTTTGCAGCTAAACACCAATAAGCATCAACAGTGACCCTGTCACCAGACTCAGGCCCACTGCTCATCACAGAGAGTCAGGATCTCCCCATGATTGGGCTGTGAGTGAACACAGGAGACAGAAGGATAGAAGACAACCTGGGCTCCTTCACAACCATCTCCTAGCTCGCACTTTCCCCTCAGCTACCCTCCTCTCCGACAACAGTCTCCTTCACTACAGATGCCATTCTTCACACAGCTTAACTGTGCTACAGAGCTGAAGGTTCAAACACTATTAGGACACTCATAAGGACACAACAGTTTATTTTCCACAACTTCCAGTAAAAACTGTAGGAAATAAACTATACATTAAAAGCATAATGATTTAAAAATACACACTAAAAATGCAGGAAATGCCGTATTCAAGATCACAAAGGAAGGATTAGTTCCATGTGTGTACATGCATCCTACTACAATTGCATGCTCACATTTTCTCCAGAAAAGCCTGATGTTATTCAGTAATTAGGACAAATGTATGAGGACACACAGTAATAACCACTTGTGCACAAGAAACCTGCAACTTGCCAGTGTTTTATTTGTACCAATACACAGTCTGAATACCATGAACGGGTTTCCTTGTATAAAAAATATTTAAAATACTGACTCTGGAAAAAAATTGCTTAAGTACAATGTATTACTGCACAGCTGTATCTTTCTATCCATTAATACTATAAACTTGCTTTTAAAAAGGATAGATTATCAATTAAAACTGAACAGGAAGAATTAAAGCCACTTTTTTTCAATTAAAACGCATACATATTGGATTATAAATTAGTCATTATATTACTTAAAAGTTCAGAGCTTAAATTTTTTGGCTTCTTTAAAAAAGTCCTGGTGACTACAGAATTACATTTGGCAGAGCTGATGTCCTTTCATCTTTTTAACACTAAAGCTGAGGCGTTTTTCATTTTGCACTATTTTGCATCAACATCCTAGCAACACTTACCAATGCATAGCAATAAACTGTTAAACGTGTGTGAAAGAGTATAAGCAAAAAAATAAGAAAAAAAACAGTTAATGTCCCTACTGTAAGATTCCTGTCATCATTTTCTGCTTGGATTCAGAAGCCATGTATATGGACTCTGAGAGAACACTAAACCAAAATTAGAATTTTATCCTCAAAAACACTAATTCCAACACAATAAAAGCAGGCAGAAAAAATATTTGGATGCACATGGTTTTGTCCGTGTATGAGGAGTACTGAAACACACCTTTATTTACAATGGACATTAAGGTAACAGATTTTTCTTCCACACATATAACGTACCAGCCAAGTTCAACAGGACAGATAAACACAGTAGCTGGCATTAGGCAACTTTTATGCATCCTAAGTTACTGAGCACAAAGTCTCATCCACTGAACTTTCCAAAAAGAAAACCATTGACTGAGATGAAGATCGACAACACATAAATGTTCCCTTTCCCAGTTGCCCACCACCCTTATCTGGGGGTGCGTTCATTGTACATACAAACCAATTCAGTTCTTGCAAACCTTGCACCGTGTAACAGAGTCTGTTCAGTACACACAGAAATTCTAACGTATCCATTGCATGCTCAGTGACAGAATGCCATAGTCTTGGCAGCCTAAGAAAACCCTGATATGAAGCATCTGATATGCCAACAAATTCACAATTGTACTATAAAATACAAGCAAAGATGGCATCACGAAGTTTATGCTCACGCAGACTCCAGTTCACATTTGCTCAGTTTAGAATTAAAACATATCCTACCTGACTTAAATGACTAGACAACCCAATATGGAAAATCAAGCTGTCCTTCTCAGTTACAGTCAATTGTAGGCTGTTGACCAATGTCATCAGACAGGTTGAGTTATTCAAGTGAGTAGCCAAGGTTAAAATAATCTGGTACTGAAACTATCAGCAAGGACAATACTTTTCCTTCCCTCATTAATGGAATTGGTGAAGGGGGGGGACAGTAAGGGAAAACTTGCATCTACTTGTGCTTTCTCTGGGGGTAAGCGACAATGTTAAAAGCAGTTTTGTAAAGCTTTGCCCCTATTGGCATCACTGCCTCTATAAACCTGCCTCTACTGCGATGCAGACACCACTAGCTTGCATGCGAACTTGTCTCCGCTGAACTTTAATCATCAAAGCTATGAGAAAAGTTTTCACTTTCCATGGGCCTGTAACATCTCACCTGCCATTTTTGTCATTTCCTTTTAGAAGACACAGGACGCAATGCCAGCTGCAAAAACAAGTGCCTTGCTACATGCTCCAGCAATACATCCTCAATGTCTCTGCAAACTACCTCAACCAGTAACCTAGTTTTTTCAAATTCCTTAAAGTTACCTCCATGCCCCTGTGACTCATGCAGTAGGATCAACAGTGCCAAGGAATCCTGTGGGAACCTATCCCAGGGTTCTGCACTGTTTGTTTTTGACACTACTTTTTTGTTGATATTTTAATACGAATTATTTCTCACAGAGCGAAAACAATGCAATACCAATCCTTCTTTGCTTAGCTTACTCTGTGTTTCTAAGGCTTGTGCCACAAAACAAAATTTGTAATCATAATTCATTATATAGCTGAAAATGGTAATTTTAAAGCACCCAAAAGAAATGGGGTTTTTTTAAAAGTTTGAGATACTGACAACTCTGAATGAATTCATCATATCCAACCCAAAACCTAAGCACTCTGGATACAAAGCTTTTAATCGGTCAAGCATATCAGTGATATTTAGTGATGCTGTATTTATATATTTTTTTGCTAAAAGCCACCTGAGTAGCCATTTTCCTCATCAGATATCTCTGTTCCTTATGAACACATCCATGTCTGCATCTCTGCCTTCCTCAGAACTCAGTTTTCCAGAGATTCAGTAAAGTTAGGCAACAGTGGACTAGCAAGACTGCTTTTTCCCCACCATTATTTGATCTTGAAAGGAAAAGCGTATCTGTCTGTGAAGGAATCGAGGGGAAAAATAGTCTGCATTTACCAATATTTTGGAATTAATACAACCAATTTATTTAAAGCTACTCTTTGCATCACCCAAAACAGTACAAAATATACACACAATCCTGCAACTCTTTATCACAAGTGTGCTCAATTAAGATTGCTGCATTTCAGCAATCTAGTTCATTTGTAATCCTAATTTTAAGCCAGTACCCTCCTGCCAGTTAAGGATGGCCTTCCAGTATGTTTTGAGAGCAGGGGTAGATTTGCACGTACTCATGGAGTACTGTTTAACAAGGCATTTGCATCTTGCAGGGGGAACAAAACTCTTGTACTTCCTTATGACATCACCTCTACTCAAAGTCACAAGAGGAGGGTTGTCAATATACTAGTGGTGATAGGGCACATCTAAAACAAGTTTGGGACTGGCTGCAGAACAGAGATTCCCAGTTGAAGTCTTAATCCACGTGTACCTGGGTCATCACAACCACTGGTACCATACTGGAGAACTCCTTTTCCAAGGCGTATTACTATACAAAAATATTTCTCATTGGCAAAGAGATAATATAAGATCTCTTACGGTTACAAAAGAATTACAGATTTAAATTGTCTTGAAATGCTTGCATTTCTTTCATATATTCAGACACCAGAATTATCAGTTGTTCACATTTGTAAAGTACCATGTCCTTTCTTTCCACCTCTTAATTGGGGAAACTAAGGCAGAGAAGTTAAATACAGCGGTCTTGGGAACCCATTTGCAGTTCTTCACCACACCACAAATGCAACAGGTAGGGAAAAAAAAAAAAAAAAGAGGCCAAGTAAAATGATATTCTTTATTCATTCCATTTTAGCTGTGAATATTCCTATTATACAAATACTGTATAAATTCCAAAATCACAATATATTACAAAATAAAAAAGTACAAACTGCATTACTTAATAAATATATCTAACAAGTTAATCAGAAAGTAGAAGAGACAGAATTCAGATTGGAAACATTTAAATGTTTGACCCAGCAAACCATACAAACCTCAGTTTAAATACTTTTTTTTCTTTTAAACCATAATGTAGAACACCATTCCTGATTTCTTGATTAGAAAATGTCAAGTGAATAAAATGTTGTGATCAGATAATGATTTGCTGGTGCAACACCAGTGCCAAAAACGAAGCAGGGCTCATACAAAAGACACCATAACCCCAGAAACAAGAACACAAACACTGAGGTGCAGCCAAGGCAATTATTGCCAAAGCGGGAGACTATTATCTAGTCACAACATTCTATTGCAAGTTAATGTTCTGTTATTACAGATAAATAATATAAACGGAGCAGAGGGCGAGCCAACCAGGCAACAAGAGGCTAGCTTACTCAAAACAGTAATTAAATACAGAAGAGTCAATTGCTCCCTGTACTGTTCATGTGTAGCTGCATTCCAACTGGCTCAAAGGACCTGCTCTGTGCTCCGGGCAGAGAAAGCAACTGTTCTGAAAAGCAGTCTGTTCATACTTTGCTGCACTTTTACAAAAACCATTGTTCTAGTTTTGCAAGAAAACACCCACAATGTTTTCATCAATTGACATCAACTTCATTTGGTAAAAATATAAGGTTTATGGGTAAAAAACACAGCAAAAAATAGCTGTTACATCATAAGCCTTATTTACAAAAACCGTTTACAAACATTTTTGGCTGTACAGCTGAAAGCCAGATACTAATGTCATATGTAGAAGATGGAGGTAACAGTTTAAAAATATTGTGCAAAAAATACATTCTTATAGAAAATAGAGAGACATGGGGAGGGGAGACACAAACACAAAGAATCTGCTCACAAATTATCCGAGGCTAAATTTTTACAACAGAATATTACAAACACATTGGTACTTATCCCCCACAATCTACAGTCCTTCTCAGCCTGGGGTGCTGCTGCTTCATTAAGGATTAAGGCATCACCATCACAGCCAGCACACCTTCTGTCTGTCTCAGTCCCTGCAGCAAAGCTCCCAGTCTGCAGTCCAGGTGGTCTCAAGAGCAGGCATTCTGCTCAATGTACATCTTTGACAAGGACACTGCCATGGACTTGGCCAGCTCCTCATCTCGCCTGCGCTGTACCTGAGTCTGTCTGCACCACGCCTCATACTCTGGGTTGGGGCACACACGGTCCAGCACGGCATCGTAGTGCCCATTGCTAAGCCAGCTCAGCCAGATACTGGGCCGTGTCGGGTCCTCGGGCCCCAGGTAGTGAACCATGGTGGAAACGGTGGGGCTCTCAGGCCGGCCGCCCGTGGTCAGGTGGATGTTCACGTTCAGCATTTGCCCCATGGCCAGCAACTCCGGGTAGCCGGCCCAGGCCCCGTCCTGGGCGGCGCCGATGAGGAACTCTCCCACATCGCCCTCGATGATCGGGTTGAAGTGGTCCAGGTGGTCAGCGATGTAATGCACGGTCTGCTCGCGGAGCTCGCTATGCAGCCGCTGGTCCCCATACACCGCCTTGCAGACGGCGCGGTAGAGGCAGTTCCCGTCCGGGATGATGTGGAAGCGGAATCGGCCCTTTTGCCGCAGGTACTTGTCCTGCTTCTCCACCTCGGCCAGGTACAGCGCCAGCTTCTCGCTGCGTTCCGCCCTGACGCCCGGGCCCCTGCGCCCATCGGGACCCCCTCTGTCCTCCTCCTCCTCCTCCCCGGGCGAGGGGCCGACGGCGGGCTGCCCCTGGCTGCCGCTCCTCTCCGCGGGCCGACAGCCGGAGACCAGCCCGGGCTGGGCGCCGGCGGCCGCCGCCTGCAGAGCCTGGCAGTGCTCGCTGAGGCGCAGGCTGCGGTTGCTGGGTTCTTCGGCGGGCGGCGGCAGCGCGGCGGCCTCGCCGTCCCCCCCGGCCTGCCGCATGCTCTCCAGGATGCCCTCCAGCCAGGCGCGGCTGCGCGGCGAGGCCGGGACCAGCTCGCCGGGGGCCTCGGCTCGCTGCACGATGCGAATGGGCACGATCCGCTCCAGCGGCCGGCGGCGACTGACGGTGACCTGCGCGCAGGAGCTGTACTGCGGCCCGCCCGCCGGCCGGCTGCCGGGGCCCGCCGCGGGGCCGCTCGGCATCACCTCCAGGCAGGAGGAATAGGCGGGCATGGCGGCGGCGCTGCTGCTGTTGCTTCCCCCCCCGGGAATAAAGCCTTCCTTGGCGGGGCCCTCGGCGGCCGGGCTCGGACCCGCGGCGTCGGCGGCGCTCGGTACCTCTGCGGAGGGGGGTCCCGGCGACAGGGAGACCTTGAAGACACCGGCGGTGCTCGGCGAGGCTGTGGCGGCGGTTGCTGCTGCTGCGGCCGTCCCACCCGCCGGGTAGTGGGTGATCACAGAGCTGTAGAGCTGCATCCTCGGCTCCTCGCGGGCGGCGCTTTATAGGCGGCGCCGTCGGAGCCGGGGCGGGGAGCAGCGGGGGGGGCCGCGCTGGGGCT
>WUAM01000431.1:85752541-85771103 GCA_024336885.1 Actenoides hombroni | reverse complement strand
TCCGGCCCTTCTGGAAGCTGCTGGAGGCCGGGCCCGGGGGCGGGGCCGCGCCCGTGTTTACCTCAGGGCCAAGGCACGTTGGAATGCGCGGGGGGCGGGGCCGCAGTGTGTGACCTCACGGGCCGCCGCCCCGCCCCTTGGCGGAAGGAGGGGCCGCAGGCCCCGGGCCGCCGCCGCTGCTGCTGGTGCTGCGCCCTCCGTGGGAGGGCCGCTATTGCCGGGTGTTCAGGGGGGTCCGGGCCTGAAGGGGCCGAGACAGCCGCGCTCTGTAGCCGTGGCTGTGGGGAGTCGCGCACGGCAAGGCTGATGGAAACAGGTGCCTGGGTCTGAGGGGTGTTTCGGAGGGAAGTGCCGGTTCTCCCGTGTCGGGCTGTCGGCAGGTCGGCTGCGACAGGCTGGGTACTAACGATGAAATCCTTTGATAACGGGAAGTGCTGAGGGAACTTCAAAGAGGGGAACGCTGCGTTGGGTGTTCTCGGGGGGCGACCTGGGAAATGCTACAGAAGGAAGCGAAAGCAGTTTCTCCAGAGACAGTTTGTCAGCCGAGCAGTTTGATTTTTAGATTTGACTGTCAAGTATAAATTACTGGAGATGTTCTACCTACAGTTGGCTGATGCTGTGTTGTGTCCGTGTTACGGTTGAGAATGGATGATGCTTCTGCCTACGTGTAATCAGTGTCATTCATAATTTGCAGCTGAGGTAGGAATAATATTCCTTCATTAGTTTTCTGACAGTAACTGGCACAAGCTGCTATTTGTCCACCTGAAGTCCTCCAGAAAATGTAGTGCATGCCTACATAAAAAATACTCTATAAATCATCACATAATAGGAGAGACCAGATTTAAAATACACGGTCTCATAAAGATTATTGGTAACTGGTTTATTAATGCCTGCAGTGTCTTAAAATTAAGCCATGCCTTTTAGCCTTAGCTGTGGTATAAATAAACTCCTATCTAACCCTCTGTCCATGAACGATGACGTTATCTGTATACACTGGATTTGATTATGTTCTGATAGGTATGCTGACGAAGAAACACCAGTTTACACTATGATCAAATACTAACACAGACATTCCTACCAAAACAGAAAAAAAAAGGGTATTGACAGACATAATTTCAAAGCGGTACTTAAAAAATTTTCTGGATTCCATTCCCCAGTCTCCAATATCTTCAGAAAAGCTGTAGTAATCCAAGCAGATTGCAGAACTTTAAAAAACAACAAAAAAAAAGACATCTCATATTTGAATATTCTGAGAAGTTTCTTTTCCTTTTATGTTAATTTAAAAGACATAATTGAAAGCATCACTTGCAACAGACTGCAGTGTCAGTATTAAGTGTTTCTTTGGAGTCTTGGTTGTCTTTCAGATCCACGTCCAAGGATCTATTTCCTATCTTTAATCTCTGCAGCTGATTGCAGGGCTACCAGCAATACAATGTGGAAATCCATTCTCTTTACACAGAAAACATGTTCTGATCCCCTTGGCTAACTCGCACGTTGAAGGAGAAATGCTGAAATCCTTCATCCTAAAAGCCGTGGATATTTAAGGGAACAGTTTTCACATACGTATATTTCAATATATATCCAAAATTACTGCCTCCAAAGTTGAAATGCAAGAGCTGTATCAGATATGAATCAAAGCCCAAATGTCCTGAGTTATCTGCTACGGCCAGAAAGTCGTTATCTTTAGAACAAGCGGCGCTGTGTATTAGCCAGGAGCATTTCTGGCAGCCTGTTACAGGGGGATAAGATATTACAACTGCTCTGAAATTACAGAGTGACTCTTGTATTTCAGAATGTTCAGAACTTTATTTTAAATATAGCTTGTGAGATCAATCAGCGAGTCTCTATTTCTGGACTAATCATTGCTTAGGGAGGAATATTTTTTGATCAAATAGTGGTTAATCAAAACCTTACCTCCTTGACAGCTCGCAGCGAAGGAAAGATTCCTGCTTCGTTTCACTTCTTAAAACTTATACGACAAAGTATATTTCCCAGTTAAAATGTGTTCTAGTATATTCATAAGTGGTTTCATGTAAAATCATTGGAAGTTGGCCCCTCCTAGGGGGTTTTAAATGTGCCAGTAGCTGTTCGTTGTGGATTTGTTCATTGGTATTATAATAAAGATGCATGTTACTTCATGCTCACCAGCCCTTCTGCCTACTTATTTTTAGTTTAAAAAAGGTATCTCTGTAATTTTGCTTAGTGAATTGCTCTGTCTGCCAGTAAATGCTAGAGTTGACAACAGGATGGTGGGTTTGAAGTCTTACATAGTCTGGTACCAGAGAGATGGAGAGAGAGAGAGGGGCAGCTCTTGCTGTTACAGAATGGTAAATGGATTCAGAAGAACAACAGCACTTCTTCCCTAAGTGAGTGCTTCATTTTGAATGCTCAGTACTGCAATTTTCTTTCTTTTAGGATATTACAGAGACTGGCTAATGACTGTTCTGCCTCTCCAAAACCACAGGTTATTTGGAACAGCTGTCCATTAATGGATGGGCAGCTGTTTAATTCTGATTGTTAGTTACAATGAGCTACAATGTTCATGGGCCTTCATTTGAGGAAAGAAACAGATTTATTATGTATGCCTAAATTACCATTGTGTTAGTATTCTGATGCTCTGCTCTAGCATATTCTGGACAAAATCTTGTTTATCTCTGAGCAAATATCCAAGGAGTATCTTGAAATACATGCTAAATATGTCATCAGTTTTTGGTAATGGTAACAGATCTATTGTTCTTTTATTCTCTTTTCATTTATAAACAGATACAATGCCTTTCCTACATTTTCAGTTAAAATGCACATAGTAAACTTGCTAATACTGTTAAAATGCAACCAAAATCTGTTACTAGGTAACAGAGAAACAAAACATTTATACCACTGTCTTAGTGTTAATAGTATACTACTTTTAACGTATTAATTACCTTCCAGGTGAAGTAAATGGAAAGAGAAGCTCACCTTGGTGTGTTCTACCTGCGTTGTTATTAAATACTGACAACGTAATGTCATGTAATCAACATTTTCCATAACGGAGCACCCAGAGTTAGTCACACACATACTTGGCCTGGGTGGAATCCAGTCTCTCCGAATGATCAGTGACAAAAATCCCATTGAATCCCTGCAGCACAAGCACCTCATGGCTACTTTTCAGCTTTCCTGCTCGCAGTTACCAGAAATCAGCACTTACCTAAAAGGTCATTTTCTTAGATGTCTGACATCTGGTTTTAACAATGACATCCTAAACCATGGTTTGTTCCAGAGAGGAGTGTTCAAGTGCTATGAATATGGTTCTTGTGAAAAAAAAATTCGAAGGAAGAATTTGAATGTCTTCCATGCAAAGGTACCTATAAAAGCCTGGGGCACGTGGTTGTGCTTTTAGCACTTTTCGCTACCAGAAGATGGGTTTTTGATGTTTCTCAGAGCTGCATATAGAGCTGCTGTTGACTCCAGGGAAAAACTAAACTTTGCTTTAGTGTGGCCTGGGTAAAACACGACACCCAGATTGATTGCTTCCAGAATATTCCTGCATTTGTCCCTCCTGTTATTTTTGCTTGCGTGTTGTGGCCTCGCAGGAGTGGGGTGGAAAACGAGGAGAACACAGTATGAAGATGCCTCTCACCATCTTCTGTAGATTAATGTTCCTGGGCTTCTAGTTCACTCATTATAGGGTAATGCACAGCCCTTTGTTGATATAGAATAGGTCTCAAAACAACCTCTGTAGTAATAAAGCATAAACATCTCCAGTGGTTAAAGTTTCTCCTGACATGACTGTTATCGCTGGTTACGCTGCACATTCCAGGAATTGTTTGGATTGTTTATAAGGCAAACCACGATCACAAAAACAGCCGTGGAACAGCAGTGGTATTCGCTGACGTAAAACTAGATGCCTGAGAGTGGAACTGCTTTTAACTTTAATTAGTACGTACGTGATTGACATAGAAGGAGCAAATTAATGACATCACCAGGAACATTTGTTAGTGAAGAAGGGAGAAGTTCGCTTAAGTGATGTATTGAATGACACTTAAATAAGCGTTTCCCCTACTTTTTTTTATGCCAACATAACAGCCCTTCAGCCAAAGATAATTCTGGCTGAAGTATTTAACGATTTGTACGTAACTGGAAAATTAAATGTTTAATTTTTATTAATAATTTGAAGTGATATATTTTTAAAATTACTAGAAAACAGAAATATGTATCAAGGATCTTCCAAGAAATACATACAAGCTGGAATTAGAAGGAACTTCCTGAGTGATCAGTTCTCTCCTCTGTTGCCTGCAGGTGATCGTATCATTCCTTTCATAAAATTACCAGCTTACAGCTAATACTGAGTGTAGAGGTAATGAACCTGTCACAAGCCAACAGCACTGCCAAAACAACCTTTCCTACTCCAAATCTCTTTTTTCTTCTCCTGATGCCAACTGCTTTGTGATGGTTTAAGTGTTGTTATTATTAACTCGACTACCTACTTTTTTCAACCCTAAATGTACCACTAACATAAAAAGGAGAGAAAGTGTATCCACATTTACTTCTGAGGCGTGAATACGCTGCATAAAACAAGGGCTGTGTCTCAGAGAGCTTTGCCTCACAGTTTGTTGGTCAGCTTCTGCTATACTGTCACGTTAAAAATCTTCTTAAAATCATATTCACTGTATAGATGCAGTAGTCATTGGACGTGTAACCCACACTATGACATCATGTGGCAACAGTTTGTGGAAAAAGGACTGTTGGTGATAAATATAGAGATTTGCTCATATCTCAAGGTCTCGGGTGCTATCCCACCCACTAACTAAGTCTCTAAATGTGAGCGATGACGCAGGTCAAGTCTCTCATTTCTGCTCAGAAGTGCAGGCAGCATTTGTGGTGGTCATTGTGCATACAGCCTTAAGATGCTACCAGAAATAAAATGGGATCTACACTGCTGTTTCCTCTGAAAAAATAAAATAGTGTTAATAATGGGATGTAAAGAAGCTTTATAATGCATACGGTATTTAGAAAGGGTTATCTTCTCTATTTTAATAAACCTCACAGGATACAAAAGTGTTTGCAACATCTGTATTTTGTTAGCAATTATAGGATATTAAATAGTTGCCTTCTCTCCATTTCATTGTTCTTTAATGGCAAATTTCAGGTTGAGGAAAGTAGGTATTTTGGCTAATATCAAGGGCAGAACAGACTTCTGACAAGGACAGACTGTGAAGGAGGGAGGGGAAGTGGGCAATACAGAAATACCAGAAGCAGGAAATTGCCACTCACAATTACAGGAAATATTATTAATAGATCAATCTTGATAAAAATTGTAAGCATAAAATAACTGTGGTAGAAAAGGTGAAACATGAAATATTGCCTACTCTTGAAATGAAAAAATACTCTAGCGAGGTAGCAAGTAGCCAGCACTTCCACGTGTGGCCTCGTAATGGAAAGGCTTTGGAAACAAACTGATTCAATGGCAAGTGTCACACCTTCTATCCTCCACAACCTTGCATCTTGCACCTTTCCCCACTTTTCTGCCATCAGTACGCAGAAAAGAAGGAATCATCACTTCACACAGAAAGGTGGGTGTCGCAGAAAACCACATTTCATCATTCGTGCTTTGGGAGTCATGGACTAGTGCTTGATTGCATTCACCAGCTTTGTTGTTCCACTGCAGAGTCCTTCCTGTGGGAAAGGGCTGTGGTTACCTGCTACGTAACCAGCTCAGCAAGTCATGTCCTAGCCCTGATGAAACGCAGGGAGAGAACTTACCTCATCACAATTAAAAACCTGCTCTGTTTCCATCTGTCTAGCACAGAACTAACTGTTATGGCAAGGTCAGACCACAGCTATTTAACTCCACTGTATAACCAAAAAAAATAATGCAGGCAGAGCCATTGGAGAGGAGGAATGACATCAGTCATCCTGATTGATGTCCTACTCTGTGAAAATAATTAAACCTTTCCTAACCTAGTTTGCTATACCTGAATGTGCATGAATATGGAATTCTTGTTCTGATTTGACATTTTCAAAGTTCTAATATAGCAAGAGATAATTTAAAAGAGCATTTGTAACAACGAGCCCAAATCTGAAGTAATTTTCATGGGCAGAAGTCAGGAACAGCTACATTCCAGTTAGTGGTTTTATACTGGTAACCCCAATCAGAATGGAATCTTAATTTAGTTAGCCTGAAATATAAAGTAGTGTTTGTGATGCTTTGCATGAGTATCTACAGAAATTTTAAAATAATATTTTAGCAATTTGAGTTCCAGAACTTGTTCAAATGTAATTGAAGCATTTAAATTGTTATAAAGGGGTGCTAGTTGTAAGAGTTACATTATCCATACATGAAAATACAAACATTCTTCAAGCTGTGGTTTATATGCAAGCACAATTTTATGAAAATTAAGCGTAAATCAATTAGTAATTCAGAGTAAGAAGCCCAAATATGATCAGGTGACTGTATCAGACCTGGGCCCTTCAACTGAACAGAGGTTTTTGTGCATGTCTGAATTTGATATAGAATCAAAGAATCATTTTTGGTTGGAAGAGACCTTCAAGATCAAGTCCAACCATTAACACTGCCAGGTCACCACTAAACCATGTCCCTCAACACCACATCTACATGTCTTTTAAATACCTTCAGGGATGGTCACTCCACCACCTGCCTGGGCAGCCTGTTTCAGTACTTTACAACCATTTCTGTGAAGAAATTTTTCCTCATATCCAATCTAAACCACCTCTGGCACAACTTGAGGCCATTTCCTCTTGTTCTATTGCTTGTTACTTGGGAGAACAGACCAACCCCCACCATGCTACAACCTCCTTTCATGCAGTTGCAGAGAGCAGTAAGGTCTCCCCTGAGCCTCCTTTTCTCCAGGCTAAACAACCCCAGTTGCCTCAGACGCTCCTCATAAGATTTATGCTCTAGACCCTTCACCAGCTTCATTGACCTTCTTTGGACACGCTCCAGAACCTTGATGTGCTTCTTGTAGTGAGGGGCCCAAAACTGAACCCAGTATTTGAGGTGCAGCTTCACCAGTGTTGATTACAGGGAGATGATCACTTCCCTAGTCCTACTGGCCACACTACATAAAGTTACTGTAAGAAATTTAGTGTATCTAATCATGCTGTGTCTAAATAAAGTTTCTGATACAGCATAGTGTGAGGCATTACCAAACCAACGAAGACAGGGATTAGAACAAGAAACAAAAGGTGGTGATGGACCTGACTAGGAGAGACAACTGAAGATAATTTAAAGGAATTGTTACACTGAAGGAAACTTGTTAGTGGAGCTCTCCAAAGATCATCTTGTGACTGATGTAACTTTAATATTTTCATTAATTTACTGGCACATAGTGTGCTGCTGACTTTCACCAATGATTCAGAGCTGAGCAGCATTTTTATTATATTTTTAAAGCATCATAGGGAAAATATTTGAAGACTAGAGATGGAACAGCTTATGTGACTAGATGAAAATCAGCAGCGCAAAATGAAAGATCATCCACTTAGTGGCAGGTGAGTATTTCTATTATTAGCACAATCTCATCCATGGGAAACCATCAGGACAGGAGAAAGACCCACACATGCTATTCAACTGCAGAATCACTGTAGTTTCTGATGGGATGTAGCTTTCAAAAGGACAAATAGGATCCTAGAACACAGCAGGTGAGAAAGTATCCAACATAAATATATCTTATAGAAAGGACTTGTGAGACTTCGTCTGGAATACCGTATGCATTTCTGGTCAACACTGCTTAAGGATGTTTAATTTTGACTGGAATGGGAGCAAAGGGGAATTAAAACGATCAGGGCACTGGTGACTGTCTAACAAGACAAGACTGTTTGTGGCTTGCATCATCTAGTGAATGTTGAGAATGGATCTCTATAAATACATGACAGATTAAATACTAGAGAGTAAGAAGAGCTGATTAAGTTAAAGGACAGTGCTGGCCAAAAAGAAATGGATACAAACTGGCCATGAATAAATTTAGTCTTGACTCACAGCCTTGGCTTTTAGATATGACATAATTGCAGATCATTTTATGAAAGGATCCTGGAAACTAAATACTAGCAGAATCATAGTGAAATCAGGATGACCTATGAATATGTGGGCCCTGATGGCTTAATGGTAACAGTAGGGCAATAGCTTGGTAAAGACTTTTGTCCTAATGTGCAATCAAATCTCGTCCCACTTCTTTTTTCCATTTATCTTGGTTTCATGGGGGTTTATGATTTGTCATTCCCTCCCCCTGCAAATATGTCTCTCTTCTGAAAATGCTGCTACATATTTTTCTTCCAAATTGCCCCAAGAATTAGTGTAATTAGTTTAAAGAAAGACCAACTCTATCTTATGAAGTTTACTGCTGCTTTATCAGATTTGCAGAAGGATCTATATGCCTGAAGATCTGTTTGCTTTTTCCAGCAAAGCCAGTGAGAATAAAATATAGACTGTATTTCTCTTAGGTCCACAAACACAGCTCAGATAGCGAGGAAAAATAGGAAATGTGTACGGTTTTAATTGTCATATTGCATTGTGACCTACTCTAACTTAGAAAATTATTTGTTTCTCTGAAATACAGGACTAAGATTTTGGGTTGTAAGAAAAAATACCAAGAACTGTTAGCACATGAACCCATTCACTTTGGAGACTTGTTCAGAAATTAATGCACCAACATTAACTTTTGATGACTTCAGTCAAAGGAGACTGCATAAAATGACCACAGTTAGAATATGAAGCAAAAACCTGAGGTAGATGCTTTGTTGTGCATTGCCAGTTTCATCCTGTCACTGAAACTGAAAGTTTCCAGGCCAAAGAGATGAACATATCACAAACAGCCACAGAATCTTTGCTGTTCCATCCTAACATAGTGGACCCTAAATACTGTGGTTTAGTCAAGTGAAAAATGGGTATCTTGTTTTAAAAAGATTTTACGTGCAACTGTAAACACCAGTTCCTTCAAGGTCAAGTTCATCTAAGCTGACTGGGAAGCTGTGGTGAGGAAGAGCAGTGCTGATGCAGAAGCCCAGTCTCTCGCTTGTGGTGGTGCCACAGTGTCCCCTGCACAGAAAGCAGAAGCCCTAGCCAGCAAAACAGCGAGGCTCCTGGAGAGACAGGACACAAATCAGAGGCAAGTAGGATCTTGTTTTCAAAGATTACAACTAACCTGTTCACAAACTTAAAACTGGTATTTTATTGTGCCATAAACACTACTCTTTAAGATTCGGCACCAGTACCTTTCCAATTCCATTTTTCAGCAGCTCCTAACTGGGTTAAAACATCATAAAATCTATATCAGGTGAATATGGTGAATGAAGACTATAAACAAATAACTTTTATTATCTCAAAAGAATCAATAGCTGGCCTTGCCCAGGCTAGAGAGCAAAGACATTTCTAAATAAACAAGATTATTATGAGTGCAGCAGGTAATTAAGGTGTGGAAGCATCGAGCTTCTTAGCATAAAGACAGTAGTTAGAATAGTTAAGACCAGACTAATCAAAAATAAGAAAAAAACAACACACGATGAAATATATCATAAAGTGCTGATTTTTTCAGTGTTTTCCAGCGTTGGTAAATAAATGTGAATCTTCTGATCGGTGATTTAAATGTGAGTCTTCTGTTCAGATCCTCTAATGGACACAACTTGCTCCTCTCATATGTATGGAAGCAATATATGGGATTAAGAAAACGAGCTTTCTTAACCTGTAATCTGATTCCTACACATCAGAAAAACTGATGTAATTTTTTGGGCAGTTTTTGCCACATCACACTACGGCCCATGTTAATAAACTTTTTCTGTTTCCAGTGGCAAATCAGACTTTTTCCCAAACTGAAATGCACTCTTCTCTATATCATTATTGTTGGAAGGTGACCCAAAAGTAAGACAGGTTTTGCAAATGGTGTTTGTAAGCCAAGTAACAACTTCTGCCTTTCTCTCAATTACCCTTATCATTTTTCTAACTGAAACAAAATGTCCTAGAAGAATACCCGAGTTACAAATATCAGTTTAAACTATTACTCAGCGCATGACTTAATAATGAAGTTTCCATTTTTTTATATTCAAGTAACATTTGTGAACGTATTGATGACTTATTTCCTGTAGTAGCTCTAACTTCTTATACTTCTTATCAGTTACATTTCACTAATAACAGAGATCACAGTTTTATCCCTTTTTCATCCTTAGCTCAAGAAAGAGAAAAAAACCCTAGCATTTAATTGTTTTCCATATTTCTTCTGTAGATGAAATGAGATAGTGCTTAGAGCTTGCAGAAAAGGTGCAATTAATAAAATTCTTTTCATTCTTGAAAAGCACATTTTTTCTATAAGCTGTATGAATCCCTGACACTTCTGTGGATTCACAGAAGCTGAAATGGTTTTATTCATGCTAATCACTCCAAATATCGCAAATGGTGATTTATTCTTTCGGATAAAGGAAACTGAGCCTGTAACCTGGCCCATAAAAAAATATGTATAACATTTAACAGACATAGGTGTTACTCATAGCAAAATTCAGCTCTGTTAGAAGCAAACATCCTGTTCTAAAATCCTTACAGTTTCTATTAAGTCATTATTTTGCTTCTGTATTTATGGAGTTGTGCCATGTTGATGTGCAGTTTCATACCAAATGCTTGCCATCTCTCTAGGTTTGGCCTGAATTCAAGCAAACTTGAAATATTTCTTAGTATAAGTGCTTGTAACTATTGAGGTCAAAGAGCACTACAGATCAAACAGTGTATTCAAACACAGATGAATAACTAGTTTTTCCAGCTACCCCATACAATCTGATGGATTTACATCAAGGGAGAGTTATAAGAAAATTATGCATAGCTTTTGATCATCACATTGTTGTCTCCTAATCATGTGAAAATTAGAATGTCAAAGCATAAGTCCTTATTACAATGAAAGCAAATAGGGCACTCTTATTACCTTATACTCGTTTGAGGTCACCTTTTTCTAGCCTGCAGTCATGAACTGCCTGAGATTTTTTTCTTCTTCTACCTTCATCTGCTAAGCCACTGTTCTGTACTTCCTCCATATTTTCTTCTCATTCTTATAGTTTAAAAAGCTCATCTGAGCTTTTCACCTCGGTTTTCAAGCAGACTGAAGGAGGGAGAGGTGGTTAAAGTTCAGCATGGTCATTGCCTGGAGGAAATCATTCCATTTGGGTACCACATTGTATGTGGTATTCTCTGAAACATGGTATAATGTGGAAAACATGTTTCTTCACCTGACAATAATTTTACCTGAAGTGCATGAGGTCTCCTCAGGTAATTACTCTCCAGTGAGGATCTAACCTTTTATATTTTCAACTTAATTGTGCTTTTAACTTAAGCAGGAAGCCTTCAGCTAGCCCGGTGCTCTGACAGCGAGGTTGGCTGAAGGTGGGGAAGGGGTTACTGAAGTAGCTTAGCACAGGCCGAATGACAAAAACATCTAGAAGGGAGCGAGGGTACTTGCGGAGCAACAGCTGACTGGCCACAGATAGCAGAAACACATGAAAAGCGTTCTGCCTCTCGGGAGACGGGACGCTCGCCTTGGACGAATTTGCTGCCCGGGGGAGGTTTTCGAGACGGAACCAGACACGGCGCTGCTTCCGAGGAGGGCGAGCGGGCGGGCAGGCGGCCTGCTCGGCCACTGCTGGCGGCGGCAAGGCACCGGCGGGGCTGTCGCCCGTCCCGCGGGGAGCAGGCAGGGTCCGGCGGGACGAGGCGCCGCCTCTGCCAAGGACGCCCCGGAGGAAGCGCGACCGGAGGCCGCCCGCCCGCCCCCCACCTCCGCCACCCGGCGCCGAACCCCGCGCCACGCGTCACTTCCTACCGTCCGCCCGCGCGGCTCCGCTCGGTTGCCATGGTTCCGTGTCCCGGGCGCGGCGTTGGGCGGGCCCGCCCGACCCTCAGCCCCCCGGCGGCGGCGGCCACCACCCCCCGGCCCTGGGCCTCCCGGAGGGGCCGGCCCCGCAGACGCTGGAGCTGCTGGCGCTGCCGCGCTGCCTGGAAGAGCCGGAGCCCGAATGGTGGTGGCGGGACGCTGACCCGGTGTCTCGCTGCGCCGCACGCAGCCCTCGGCAGCGGCCGGTTGCTGTTTGAGCCCTGGCCTGTATGGGTGCAATAGCGTCCCGTGGGCATCCCGCCGGCTTTTACAACTGCGGGGAGCGAGAGCAGCCACCGAGCGGGCTCGAGGGACGCCAGGCGTTGTTAACGGGGCTCCGTTTCACGGTGCCTTTGACCATGGAACTGAACGCGTCCTAAATTTTGCTCTTGGTAATGCTCCTGGAGCAGTTGTCGGTTGAACTTTCACGTAAAAAATCCCCTGTTGTGCCTATTTAACAATGTTCCCTGTATTTTGGAGCGGTTCGAAGGTACGACTGTCTCTTAGAATCACAGAACTGTTTTGGTTGGAAAAGACCTCTGAGACCATTGATTCCAACCAATAAGCCAGCACTGCCAATCCCACCACTAAACCATGGCCCTGAGCGCCTCATCTACATGGCTGGGAAATACATCCAGGAATGGTGACTCCACCACCTCCCTGAGCAGCCTGTTCCACTGCTTAACAACCCTTTCTGTGAACAAGTTTTTCCTAATGTCTGACCTAAACCTCCCCTGGTGCTTGTATATGCTTCTCTCATCTGTTCTGGAAGAATCTACGTGCACTTTTGATTGAAAATAATCTATTTGTGCACTAAGTTAACATAACCCATGATAATTCAGACTTCTTGGCTGCACTGCACATTTTAAAGGGCAGCCTTATAGTTGGGATCACAACTGCTTCAGTGAGGAGTTTCTCACAGAATCATAGAATGGTTTGTGTTGGAAGTGAATTCTAAAGGCCAATGACCCAAGTCCTCTGCAGTGAACAGGGACATCTTTAACTGGATCAGGTTGCTCAGAGCCCCTTCCAACTTGACCTGGAATGTTTCCAGGGATGGGGCATCTACCACTTCTCTGGGCAACCTGTGCCAGTGTTGCACCACCCTCACTGTAAAACCTGTCTTCCTTGTATCTTGTCTAACTCTACCCTCTTTTAGTTTAAAACCATTACCCCGTGTCCTGTCACAACAGGCCCTGCTAAAATTCTGTCCCCGTCATTGTTATAGGCCCCCTTTAAGTACCAAAAGGCTGCAATAAGGTCTCCTCAGAGCCTTCTCCTCTCCAGGCTGAACAACCCCAACTCTCTCAGCCTTTCTTCATAGCAGAGGTGATCCAGCCCTCTCATAATTTTTGTGTCTCTCCTCCAGAGCTGTTCCAACAGGTTCATGTCTTTCTTGTGCTGAGGGCTCCAGAGCTGGACACTGGACTCGAGGTGGGGTGTCACCAGAGTGGAGAAGAGGGGCAGAATCACCTTCCTCAGCTTCTGGCCATCCTTCTTTTGATTCAGCCCAGGATACAATTGACTTTCTGGCCTACGAGTACTCCGAATATATCTGAATGTTCATGAAATAAAGAGGTCTTTTGAACACCTCCAACTGAATGCTTTAAAAAATTTAAACTTATTTGCCCAGTTGGGATGACCTGTTAGTTAGGTAGGCCTGAGCAACTATTTTCTGACACTTTCCAACAGAAAGGAATTTTGACAGAGTCAAAATATTATGGTTTTTTTAACAATCCAGTGTTATAATTTATTATTTAAAAAGTAACAATATAAAGTGTCTTTTAGGCAGTGTTAATAGTATCAAAATAATCAAATTTACTAGTGTCAAAGAAGTTTCTTCACCATTTAGGCATCCAGTATTATCCCTGCAGTTTGAACCCTACCTGGGTTTCCCATAACAGAATCTCAGGCACTGAATCTTAAAAAAAAATAAAAATATTCAAATGGTATAACTGGGAGAAAATAACTTGAGCTGGGTGCCTCTGGAGAGGGACCCTGAACAAAGAAATCCCTGGGCAATTACACCCTTAACAATCTATACATCCACCCCTCACGCAGTATTCACGCATCTTTCACGTGCCTTTTGGTCCAGTGGTGATTCTGATCGTTTCACACCTTACTGGGTTCCTTCACTGTCTGAAGGTCATTATCTTGCCAAGTTGTGGCTGCTGTTGACAGTTGTACCCTCCTTGCCTTCCGGTTTGTACTGGCCCTGGAGGCTTTGTCTTGCTTGAAGAGGTACAAGTTCAGTACAAGTTCAGCAAATCTAGGTGAAAGTTTACAGCTTGCGGCCTAAGGCTTCTGCGGGTCTTGCTACTCATGCTAAGTGAGTGGTGCTAAGCAAACAGCACACTAAATCACATGACATTATACCTCTAAGTGATTCATTCTGTTTCAAACTTATTTAATCTAAACGACTCGTTTTTCTTAACATCAGTGAGATAGAAAATCCAGCTCCTATCTGAATCTACTGTCCAGGATTTCTGGACTGATATATTTCTCTATAGAACACTGAAAAATATCTGTTTACTGGCAAAACACATTCTTTAGCATTTTCTTATATATTTCTTACCATAATGTTTAGTGGTTTTTAACTTTTTGTTATTTGCTATTTGAATAAAACCAAACTTGTCTTCATGAAACAAACATACAAACAGTTAAGGGATTTATTACACTCTTTTAATTCCCCCTTATCTTAAAAAAAGTCAGACAAGTGAAATGACAAAAAAAAAAGGCACTTTGCTGCAGTATATCCATTATTAATGGAAGATATCTTGATTAATGCAAATACTGTAATATTACAAATGGTTTTTTTCCAGTTCTGCCTGGTTTTGTAGGCTTTGCATTTCAGACGGTTTAAATATAGTATATTACAGCATAAATCACACTATGCAAACAGATATCAAAGATATATCAGAATTAAAGAAGCTACCTATTGCTACATGAGTTTTAATTAAGGTAAATTAGGAAAGTATCATAACAGAGTCTTCCTCACATTATGGAACGTGTACTTTTTTCAGTGTCATCTCTATTTTGTGTAATTCTTAAGGAACCTGTTTTGTCTTTTCTTCTGTCTTCATATCCCTATTTCAGCTAAATTATATAAATTTCTGGTTTCAAAGTAGACTAATATACAAGTATTGATAGATGAATTAGAGACTGAATTACTTGGCTATCCGAATCAGGAAATTACATGGGGATTAACATTGTTTAGTGTACAAAAAAAAGGTACATGTAAGTGGAAAATCTGAAGGTTTAAACCTATTTAATAGTGGCTAAGAATCTAGAAATGAATGTGGCCCTGTCAGTTCCATTGCTACTTGCCTGATATAAGTTATGAATGTGGTTAAGCAGACCTCAAACATCTGATTAAGGAGACTAAATAGTGCATAGATAGCATTTGATTTTCTTAAATGAAAATTAAGGATATATAAAAGTGGTTTGATTTTGTCATTGCTTGTGTCCTTTTATTGAACATCAAAGTTCTCAGTAATTTGTTACAAATTGAATTGCAGAAAGAGATTCAAATTCAACAAAGCTACCAACAACAGTTATGTGGTGCACTAGCTGTTCTCAGAGCAACTATGGAGGTAGGTTTTAATCATTAATGTGGTAGTAGAATGCTGCTCTGAGTATTAATGTCATAATTACAGATAATATCTTTGCTTTACTAACTTCAAAACCTGGAGAAGGGTATATGTGATTTTTAAATTTTTTTTTTTTGAAGACTAAGCATTTGAACTGTATTGGATAGAAACAAAATAACATAAAAAATATAATTGTTTTAACAAGTATTGCTTTTTCCCTCCTTATGCCATTTATCATACTCAAGTATAGTTTTAGTTGAGTAACATCATAGTCACCACAACACGAGTGAGGTATGCTAGTAGATACCAGTGGAGGAAAGCAAGAACTGCAGGTTTTGATTTCTTGACTAGTGAAAAACAATTGACTACGAAATGTTCAAGTAGTGTAGGATTAGACCCAAATGTGCAGTCAGTGCTTGCTTTCCCGTGTTGTTGTGGGCAGCCAAATCAAATGAAGGGGTGAGCCTGCTTTAATTCACAGAGGTATTAATCACATAAAACGGCGTTTGGTTCAATAAAAAGTGAAAATATCTAGATAAATTTGGTGATTGCGCTTTTGAGCTACTGAATAGAGAGTGATGACCAACCGTGGGCACTCCATGTGGCTTTCTGCTGCCCTCTAGGGACTCTGCCACAAACTTTCTAATTAGCAGATTTCAGGATGTAATTGGAATAGTAAAAATAATCCAAATTAGATAGCATGGAACTTAAATTTCATCTTTCTTCCCCTACGCGCCAGTTTGTACTTGTTGACAAAGCAAAGTCAGAATTCTATATTCTAATTAATAAATAAAGAAACTAATAAAATAAATCACTTTTCTTACATGTATAGTTGGGAAAGGTATTGGGTAAAAATATTTAGCTATACTTATTCTACTCTTTATACACAGCACAGTCATGTGGACATATAGTGGAAAGTGTGTACAGTATATTTACCGAATCTACTGTATAATACACTATATAGAAAATTATAGAGAATCCTGGAAAGAGAAAAGAATGTGTTTTCACAGAATTAATGATCTCCTAGACGTGTGAAGGGACAGGAGAACAGGTGCACTTGTGAATGAGTTCAAACCAGCATTAATCATGTGGCTGTTCCAGAGAATAGGAGAGCGAAATGTGAAGCGGAGGAGAAAAGTTCACAGAAAATATATGAGGAACTGTGAGGCTGAGGAATTTTAAAAAGATGTGGGGGGAAATCAGAATGCTGAAAGCACTGAGCAAGTGGTAGAAAGTGACACACATTTCAATAATGTTGCGTAGCTTAAAGTGGGAGATTAGAAGGCCAAAAGGTGGGTTTTAGCAGTGAAGGAAAGGGCAGCTTCTGTAAAGAAAGAAATGACAAGATTTATTAAGACTTCACGGAGAGTAAAAATGTTAGGTTTTTCACTTTTGTTTTTCATTCCTGAATAACGATGTGTAGCACCATCACTTGAAGAAAGAAATTAAGAAATTATGCTCCAAAACCAACAACAAATAACCAAAACCTTACACTTGGTTTCACTATCTAATTTTGTTTGTTTGTTTGTTTGTTTGTTTGTGGTTTTTGTGTGTTTGTTGTTGCTATTTTTTGTTGGTTTGTGTGTGTGTGTGTGTTTGGGGTTTTTTCCTGAGAATTATGGAATCTTCCTAGCAATGGCTTAAATGTTTTAAGCAGAGTTGGTTTTAAAAAGTGCTATAGATTATATAGACTATCTGAAGAAAAGCTATGTTCCCTTTTAAAATTAGATACTGAAACACCGATTTTGGAGAATAGTCCCTTCTGAGAAAAATTAAGGGAGTATTGTAATTAATTATTAAATATTGTGATTAATACAAATAGTATTGTAAAACTAGCGTAAAATACTGCTCTCAGTTATATTCTTACTACATGCATCAACATGTCAGCTACAGAAAAGTCCACCTCTGTTCTACTGCTACTTACAGAACTACTTATATCTTCTCATGTTTCTTTCTTCCTACTGTCTCTAAATAACTCCTAAAATAAATATTTCCTCTTTTTTTTCCTTTAGAATTGTATTGTTAGTAATTTAGATCAGCGTTTCAAGAATGCAATGAAGATATGTCTTCATTTAAAATATAATCATTAAATACGAAATCCCTCACATTTGATTTTTCTCAACTCCTGCAGTACAAGTTCATGGAGTATGACAGCTACTTTGGTACAGCCATTAACAGACATGAAAAGCCCTTTTCAACCATGAATCTTTTTCCTCACTCAATTGCAGACATAAACAGCCAGTTATAATGGCTAAGAACTGTCCTACTTATTCAGCCTATAGTCTTCAAATGGGAAACATAATTCAGTCTCATATGTCCATACATACATCTTTGTATCCCTTTTGTAATATAAAAATATCCCTCTCCTCCCCAAATTAACTATACTCATCTGTAGTTCACTGAAGCGTAAGAAAGCTCTAACACTTTTGCAAACCTTCACATATACTTGAGGCTGATAAAAAGCAGTCTCACGCTCTAGCTAAGCCTGACACTGGATTGCGTATTCATCTCTGCTCTCTGCATCATTGAGCTGTGTGGTGCTAATGAGATCTGAAAATGCCATCTAACAGTGCAGCAGCCACCTAAGGCAGACAGTATGGCCTGTAAAGGAGAAATAAAGCATCTACAAGGTACTCTTTGAGGAATCTAGGTATCTCTCCCCAGTTTCAATTCATAGCAATGTACTGGATCATTAAGCCAGGTCAGTCATTCCTGTATATAGAAGGAAGTGATTCTAATTTATTTTGCCAACAGACTGTTAGCTACTACAGTCAACAGTGATATGGCTTATTTTTCTTGCTTCCTTTGGTAAGCCCCAGTGAGGCTGTTTTACTTTAAGAGAATATGTATATTTAAATGTTCTCTGTAACAGGGGCTGTAATCCAGGCTCTCCTGTGAACATATTTTAGAAGGTCAAAAGCAGAACTAGAAGTTAATCTGACTTTAGAGGTGAAAAGCAATAAGAAAAATTTCTATAAATACATTAATAATAAAAGAAAAGCCAGGGAGGGCCTCCATCCCCTGCTAGATTCAGGAGGAAATAAGGTAATGAAAGATGAGGAGAAGGCTGAGGTGCTTAATGCCTTCTTTGCCTCAGTCTTTAGTAATGGAAACACTTGCACCAGGGAAAGTCAC
>WUAM01000431.1:85742136-85752441 GCA_024336885.1 Actenoides hombroni | reverse complement strand
AGAGGAGAGGAGAGGAGAGGAGAGGAGAGGAGAGGAGAGGAGAGGAGAGGAGAGGAGAGGAGAGGAGAGGAGAGGGACTGTTTTCAGTTGTAAGGGACCTACAGTGATCATCTAGTTCAAATGCCTGACCAACTCAGGGCTCACCAAAAATTAAATCACGTTGTTAAAGGCATTGTCCAAATGCTTCTTACACACTAACAGGCGCTGGACATCAAACACCTCTCTAGGAAGCCTGTTCCAGTGTTTGACCACTCTCTCGGTAAATAAATGTTTCCTAATGTCCAGGCTAAACCTCCCCTAGTGCAGCTTTGAACCATTCCTACATGTTCTGTCATTAGATCCCAGGGAGAAGAGCCCAGCACCTCTTTTTCCACTTCCCATCCTCAGGAAGCTGTAGAGAGCGATGAGGTCGCCCCTCATGCTCCTGTTCTCCAAACTAGACAAATTCAAAGTCCTCAGCTGCTGCTCATTGGCCATTCCTTCCAGCCCTTCCACCATCTCCTCTGGACATATTTGATTACCTTAATGTCCTCCTTAAACTGTGGGACCCGGACCAGCACACACTACTCAAGGTGAGGCTAAAATGAATGAGAAGTTAGTAATTTATGTCATAAGTATATGAACACATTTGTGTATGCAAGTGGTTCTTTATGCATATACATGCAGTATTTCAAAAGCTTGATTTGTATTGGTGAGGGAAACTGGCTGATGCTTAAAATTTGAACATGATAATATGAATAAAAAAAAGATGAAATCTCTAAGAAAAAAAGCATTATGTGACCAAAAAGCCATACTCTCATAGTGAAGGAAGAGAACAGCTTTTACTGAAGTCCTGTTTTAGTTCCATGGCAAGATGATGTTATCAAATGATAGAAATTAAAGCAATAGATAACAAATGTGGGAAAAGGGAAAAAAAAATATAGCAATTAATATAAATAGATATTTTTTTTGAGGGGTATAAAGTGGACAATATCTGAAGGAAATAACTGTAAATGGCACCCTTACGGACAAAAAAAAATGTATTGAGAGCAAAGGAAGTGGCTGCAACTATATGAGCTTACTCTGAGGTAAAAATTGTAGAATCATTAATAATGTGAAAAATCCTGGGGGCAATTTAAAAAAGGATGTTCTATGTATAGGAAGAGGCATAACAAGATGCTGGTATCACAAATTAACAAGTAATTTCTGGTTTATTGACCTCCAGAGAGGATTTTACATGTTTACAGAGAGTACATATTTCTAGATGAAGAAAGTCAGGTAGCTTAGATCCTGGGCTCCCTCTGAGACTGCTGCCCGGTTTATGCTAGATATGTTAACAGAGTGGAAAACTTAATACGGGTTTTCCTAATCAGCACTAAAGGCTTTATACAAAATAGATATTTTCCAACAAAACTGATTTCATTATTTCAGTAGATTACAATTTTGGTACCTGTGGTACCGGTGAAGACAAGACTTTTGCAAGGTGTTTGGTTTAGTAGCACTGTTTAAAATACAGTATGCAATATGCTATGTCAAGATATATCACACCTTAAAATTTAGTTTCACGATGTGTTACTAAGGGATGGGAAGCTCCTAGAGTTCTGTATTTTCAGGCCTTGGGCAGAGGGAGGCATACATGGATGAGGCCTTTTTCTTATAGAGCAAAACCGGAAGGCACAGCAGTGAAGTTTTTGCTTCAGTTCAAGAACTTCAATCAAAGTTACATTAATTACATAGACTATGGAACTTGTAGGGTAAATATCTACTGTTGTTGTTTGCCCTTTTAACTCCAGTAAGATGGGATGCTATCCAGATCCTGCACTTTGCATGCCTTATGAACCAGATAAAGACAGTTTCCTTGGGCAAAGCTCCTGTGCAGCAATGTAAGATTTCAAAAAATGCCTGTAAATGAAGAATCAACATTGTATAGATCTTGTTTGTTTGTTTAGTAAAGTTCTGTAATAATTAATAAAGATTCCACATTATTTATCAGTGATCTGGAATTAAATTAAACCATTTCTGATTAAACTTGTAGGCAACAGAGAACGATCAGTACATAATGACAGCACAGGGCAGTTGTAGCAACCTGTTGTGCACCTGGCCCATTGAAACAAATTACTAGTTACACCTCTAGAAGCAAGGAATGCAGCCCATACCCACAGAATGGGGACCTATCTTCAAGAATTCACTATCTACCAAAAAAAAAAAACCAACAAAAAGAAGGGGTGTTGGAGGACACTGGCAAATGAACACAGACTTATAGTTTACAGAAGTTTTTAAAAGAGTTGATAGAATTCTTCAATGATTAGGTACATGTAAGGAGATATTTGATCTCTGGAATCTTGTGAGTCCTAGTCTGCACAGTTTGAAAAGTGGACAAGAATATGTCAGAACATTTTTAAGAGCTGATGAAAATACCCTATACTGAAAAACTCATCTTAAATCTGTTTATGGAATAGTTTGAGATTACTTGATTACAGAATCTGACTACCTTGCCAAGGAGAGGATTCAAGAATAGTTGCCTAGGGTTTGGTATCTGTACAGCATTCTCTTAAGAGGGACTGTACATGACAACTTCAATCTCTCCCCAGGTCACAAGAAGTATTCTAACAAGAGTTCACAAAAATTCTCTAACTGATCTTTATCCCAGACATGTTTCTGAACAGGTGAAAAACAGGGAAAATAGAGAAGACTGGTTGGAATAAACAATTAGTGTCAAATTGGCTGACTAACCCTTCATCCATAGGCTGCACTTGAAGGGCTGCTTCGCTATCCATACAATCTTTAGCTGAAGTTTGTCGTCACCGGTTGCTTCTCTGAGTTCTGCATTTATACAAAACAAACAAGAAACATTCACTGTTTCCTTCTATCAATGAGTTTGTAATAAAATGCCTATTTTCCCTCCAAAGTTATGCTGTCTTTAATCTGTTTTCCAGTTCTGACACACCTTGAAAACATAAACAAAGCTATTTGGGCCAGTAGCAATTTCTTAGTCCCTTCCTGGCTGGTGTCTACATTTTGTTACATTTAAAAGACCTTCATAGATGATACAATCAAATACAAGATGAAACCACTATGAGAATGACTGCTGATTAGAGCATATTGTCAAAGAAATTATGGTATCTCCTGAAGTCTTCAAGGCTGGAAACCTCTTATAGAACATATGCATTAGCTGAATTGAAGATGAGGGTTTAATAATAAGATGACTGACTGAAAAGTAAAAGCTTGTATTCAACCAGTGGCCATACAGAGGTTCCCATGTTCAGCCTTCAACTCCATTTCTTTGACACGTACAGACATAAACGGTGAGAGAATTAAAATTATAAACATACAAATGTAACATATTATGGATAATAAAAATAAATATAAATCAATAAATGCCAAAATTCTAATTTCCCTTGCAGCTCAAAGCTGATATTGGTCAGTGTTTTCCACGACAGCTTGTGCAATTGCACCCTCTTGTGGTGCACAGAATTGGTACTTTAAATACCTAAAGTAGAGCTTAGAAATTGAAAAGTACATAATAATTTGGATTACAAGATTCTGGAGAATGGATTTGTTTTCAAGGCAACCTCCCAACAAATCAACAACGGTAACAACTTTGGTTTATCATTTGAATCAGCATATGCTCAAATATTTTCTTCTTTTGTGCCATAGAACAGCATCAGTCATTTGCATTGTATTGCTTTGCAATAAGAGTGCAAAAACCATAGCTGTTGTTCAAAAGGCCAGTTGGTTATTTTGAGTGTATATTAAATACTGCAGGGTACCAAACAGAAATGCATATTTCTCAACTGCGTAATAAATAGCTATGTTCTCTCACCTTTACTTATTTGTGTAGAATACTATGAGTACAGGTAGATTAATTGAGTTCAAGTTTGCTATATTCCAAAATTATGTGTACATATCTGTCTAGTATTATTAGCAAAGCAATCGTAACAGTCTACAATACATAACCGTAGCAAATGCGTAGTAGAAATTAGTAAGGCTAAAATAAGTGTATTTTTTATTCAAAGTCATAAAACTGTTAGAATGAAGGCAATAAAACAGAAAAGGTGAGCAATTGAGCATTGAAGCCTCCTATACAAGCCGTGTCATAATCGCCTTCCAACCTCTGGACCTTTTTTCTTACAACTTAAAAGTTCCCTAGTTTAAGCAAGCCAAACGCTACTGCTGTGGGCAGATGGTAGAGAGAACATTGCTACAAAAACCTGCCACTCAAAGTGTAACAGATGACTGTAGCTACAGAAAATTGTCCCTTTGTTCATTTTGCTAATGAGTGTCCTCATTGCAGCAGGAGACTGAATAGTTAATTACTTGCAGTTCTTGGGTTTAGCAGATGGTGGAGCTAGAGCTAAGGGTTATCTGAGTAACGTGCAAGAGAATGTCTTTTTGTGGTTTTTATACCCTTTCCTTAAAACAGTAAAGGTTATGATTGCTCTTGTATTTAAGATATCATTTCAAACTTATTCACAGGATTAATTCAAATCTTTCTGTTTGTTTTGTGTAAAGGTTCATCTTTTAGCATCAACTGTCGATGCGCACATACAGTCAGAGCAAAGGAACAAATGCTTAAGCCTATTAAGAGCTGTAACTGTTACTTAAAAGATCTTTTGAAATTCTGAGTTGTTTTCCACCGGTTTAGAGTAGACCACTGTGCCAGAGCAGACTGTTAGCTAATTACTTAAATATTGCATGTGTTGTTTTCTTAACTACTGTTTTCCCTAGAGTGTACTCACTCTGTCCACAGGATTTGGTAAAAGTTTTCAATAAAAATACACACACTCTAATAATTATCTCAGAAGATTAATTTTAAATCTGTTACCATGTAAAGACTGTTTAAAATTAAATACTGTTGAACTATTTGATTAAAATTTATTAAAAATTTACATTATTAAAAGTAACATTTTTGTTAATCATGCTTGGTCTTTAAGTAAACTGTTACTGTTTCTTCAGTAAAGGAAGGGGAGCCACAAACTAATAGAAATTACTTTCCAAAGCGCTTTGGAAGTGAAAACTCTATGGCCAAAACTTTACGTACATAGATAATTTGTTCTGGTACACTAGAGATCCAAAATGTCTTTTTTGAGGAAAATCACATAGTTATGGACTAAAAGTTACCAATCGTTACATTATACTTGAAGTTTGTATGCCATTTGAAAACCCTGGAACTTTATTTTTGAAAGTATTTAACATTTTTGTTTTGAAGTAATCTTTTTAAAAGGGTTCATATTTTTATCACGCAAAGCAAATAATATCCTAAATTTTCTTTGGTAAGCAAAGCAACTGCTGTCTGAGCCTTCTCTTTTGTGTTAATATTTTAAATGGTTTCAGGAGTTAGTTAATATTCTGGTATTACTATAAAGATCTGTGCCAGCTCTGAAAGCTTTTCTATAATTTTAAAAGAAATATGTGGCAGTAAAATCTAGACAGCCATAAGACAATATATTCAAATGTTTTCAATAGCTTTGAAACCAACAAGAAAAAGAGTAGCTGTCCCAATAAGCTTCAGTTGCATAAGAAGTCTTTTCCATAATGGACGTGGCAAGATTTAAACAAAGGACACGCATAATAAAAATGTAAATGAGTTTGCTTTACTAAAACTATAACTTTAAAGTCTTTTGTTGCATGTTATCCTGGAACCTTCTTACAAGGTAATCACTGTTTGCACAGAGATTTAAACCGTAGTCTTCAATAGCATTAAACCCCTGCACGGTCTATGTGTGACAGGCATGCAAAGCCATGTTAATGTTCAGAATATGAATTGCCTCTGGGTGGCTCCGACACCAAGTAGAAAACCAACTGTGTTGATATCAGAAGGCCTGATGGACTCCATGCGGCTCCCAGCCTGAAAACTTCACCGCTTTGACATGTGATGTGCTCCTCATGACACTGGCAGCACTGTCACTGAGAAATGGCACAAAGGCAACAAGCCCCCCTCCTTAGCCATGCACTTTGCAACCCCCTGGTGTTGCCTGTCCACGGTCTCTCCTGCCTGCCTAGTTACGGACAGCACTTCATAAACACGGGGGGAAGTGTGGGTGGATAGGCCCCAGCTGCCTTCCTGGACACAGCCTCCATAATAAATTGACCTGAATGATGAGGGCACACAAACAGTATGATATGCATTATTCCTGTCAATAAAATGTCCCCATGTGTTATGGTCTTTGTATATAATGTACTGCAGCCTTTCTTCTAGCGGGGACCTATTTAGAGGCTCGACTTTTTTCTATTCATATTATGACTCTGTAATAGAATTCAGAAATTATATGATACTGTGTTGTATAATATTACACCAGTGCAGCATATTTAAATCCTTGATTACTTACTTATATATTCAAGGCAATGCAATCTTTCAGGTTGTCTTTGAAGATGATAACCATGAAAAATAAAAAAAAAAGAATGCTTGAAAAAGAGAATGAGGATTTCAATGAAGAGGGTTTTAAACTGCACAATGAGATTTCTCATCCCAAAAATGCTCTGAAACAGAAAAATATTTATTAGGTAAAACTTTAAACTGATGTTAGAGTGAGACAATTAGTTTAAATGCAGCATGTAAGAAATGTCACTAACATTGGGATTAATTGTTAACACGCTGCAGAAGGATGCTGACATTTCTGAACTGTTGTCTTTTTCTTGTATTGAATGCTAATTTTGTATGTATTTGTAGAGAAATTCATACATATTTATTCTAATTTTAATGCATATATTTACATATTTTTAATTTATGACAAAGGAATATTTGCTGTGGCTTTTGAGACTTCTAATTCACATTGCCTAGCAATGTGGCTAGAGTCCATATTTTGCTGCAGATGCATGCTGTAAAGTTATGGAAATAGAAACGTGACATATGTAGATAGTTATACTTTTAAATGATGGTCTACTTTTTTTTCTTTTTAAGGAACTGTATTAAAAACTACTCTCTCTCTAGGGTACTTTTTGACCTTCTGCAAGATATCTAAAAGTTCATTTCTTCATATAATCAGTTTTGCCTCTATGAAAGTTTCTAACAGAATCAGTTTTTCTCAAATAAACCATCACTACTTTTGATACCTGGGCTTTATTACAGTTCTTAAAAGAAGGTTTCTTTTCCCTGGTAAGTACAATGTACAGTCTTTACCTGCAGGCTACTTCTCATATATTGCCAGAGTGAAGTATTTATTAGAGGACTAGAAACTACATCAATAGAGTAGAATTTGTCAGTTTAGCTTTGTTACATCCATATAGATTAGACCCAGTATCACCTTTAATAGTGGCAAGATGAATTTGACACAGACAATATTCCTGATTCCTGTTTATGATCTGATTCCATGGTGCTTCTTATCTTTTGGGAGTTTTGTATGAGCAATAAAGAACCACCTGCTAAAACACTTTGTATTGGCTGTGACTAACAGCAAGGATGTTCAGAATTAGTATTAATGAAAAGCTCTGGGCACTCAGTCACACTTGGTGCTTGAACTTACTTCTTCATCTCTATCTGACCAGCCGGCTGAACAGCAGGAAGAAGGTTGTGAATGTCAAGGGCGGTGGTGAAGGTCACAGTTCTGCCAGGACTCTCATCCCTGGTGCATTCCACTTGGTTTAGAGACTGACCTGAAGCAAACATTATGAATACATTAATGTAGGCATGTAGTTTCATGGGTTTTCTCTTTCCCTTCTTGTTTTCAGATAAGCAAGTTCAAAGAAGGCAATCAAAAATGGAAGCTGATGACCAAACTGTTCAAAAGGTACTGTAATTTTTACTTTTCTAAGCTATGCTCTTGGCAGAACAGTAATGAGCTTGGACTGTTGGCAAAATATAGTCCAAATAACATAAAAAAGTTGGCTTTAATTTGAATTATGTACGCTTTGGTTTACAGTAGTATAAATCACTGTAGAGTAATAATGAATTGTATTCCTTTAATGAATATAGTGATTTTGATTTTCTCATCCTGTCATATTTTGTAATGTTGTGGACAAAAAAGTGAAGATTCTGAACCTCAATAAACTACTGTAAAATTATTGAATACTTTAATAAAAAAAGTAACACATTAAGTAAGCTTTTGAAGGCAGGGAAAGAAGATTTGTACGGGTAAATGGCTAGTAATTTCAAACCAGAAAATGGTTACTTTTTGTAACGTGTGACTTGTTAAATATTCTACTGTTCCTGGATAGAGCTGTTAGAATATGTGAATTATTATGTATATGCTATCTTAGCAAAGCAACGGCTGAACAAGGTATAAAATTCAACTTTTTAAAAAAACTTTCTAACACCAATGTTTAATAATTAATAAGTGATCTTGATAAAATGTTGACAGCTTTCAGTGTTTTCCCAGTATAACATCAAGATACCTTTCCAATGAGCTGCCTATCTTGTCATAGTTCTCAAATGACTGTTTTTTCTACAGTGTATCATTCTCATTCTGAAAATTAAGCAATAGACAAAGAACTCCTTCCTTCTGTGAAACATTTCCCAAATGTTTTGTCAAGAAGTCACTTCTTTGTGGTGAAATGTCAGGGAAATAATGATACTTCTATATGCTAATTCCATGATTATTGAATTCTCATGCAAATTCATATTTTTAAAAAATAATAAATTTTTTTTGTGAGGACTGAGGCACTAGATTTCATTGCCTCTCCTTGAGACCTTAGATGAACTTCTCTTCTATGACCTAAGTTTCCCACTCTGAAATAGTGATACCTGCTTATGTTTACAGGAGTATTGAAAGGGTAAGCTCATTAGGATTCTGTACATGAAATCTAAATTAAGAACTGAAATATCAGTTGGTCTGTCTAATTCACTAGTCCATCAAAGAAGGGAGGTGTCTTCTGTTAGTTTCTCTCTTTTTTTTATCTAGGTCTGACAGTTCTCAGGAATCCCACTTAGATTTGAAGTCTCATCACACTCCAAAGGGCCAGTCATCTGTTCCTGTACTGAATGTTTCTTCTTATTTCATTTGCAAAGTCTAAAGAATACTTTTAATAGTACTTTTTTTTTTTATACTTTCACTTAGAAGATTTTTTTCCTGAAACTTATTCTGTATTTTCCTTTCCTCCCCTTCATCTCCGTATGATGGAGGACACTGTCTTGCATCTAGTACCTTCCCATAGACATGACCTCAGTCTGTGGATTTGAGCGGCATAGAAACTCTCTTCTGTATTCCTCTTACATGATTTGGAAGAGCTACACTTGTGTAAATTTGGATCACACGTCTTCCCCTCAAACTGTCTTTAGTATAGCTACCCAGACAGGTAGCCCTTCAGAGTCACTGCGCAGTCTGTCAAGTGAGATAAATTGTAGGACTGAAGTGCTGTGAGAAATCTTTGGAGCAGTCATTCTCTTCTCAGTATAATTCTGATAATGAAACATTATATTTCCATTCCCAAAAGAAAAACAACAATTCCAGAAGATGAACTACATTGATTGAAGTTTCTGACTTAATTTTCCCCCCTCCTTTGCATAACCCATTGAAAGATAGCTAGAATGTGCATAAATTCTTATTTGGTTAAAAGGCTTTTATCTTTATAAAGAGGAGCTGGGAATGAAGGCACACACTGCTGTAGTGCCCAGCAGTTGGACATTTCACTCCAGAAATTAAGTTCACAAGGTTGATACAGACATCAGTATCCAATATACACTGTGTAAGGAAAATTTAACACTTAAAAACAGGATTCAAAGCAGATACAGTAATAAGTGATGATTAAATACTTTGGAATCACTGTCTTTTACCTGGACTAATTAGAAACTACTGATTGATTTCTTTACTCTCAGTTACTGATTGAGTCTGGATCTTCCCCCTGTGCCCAGGCAGCCAAGCTGTGCATTAGCTGTGGGCAATTTCCTCTCTAATTTCTCTCAAAGCATCCTAAGAGATGGCAAGGACTGAGCTTTTTGTAAGGACTGGAGCACTTGCCCAGGGTTCTAATTGTTGAACTTGAGGACCTTTGAACCCATAGTTCCGTATACCAATGTCATAACTGCTAGTTTACATTGTGTTCTGGTGCGAAAATATTCTATTTAAAACTGGATACAGGGAGAACAAGCACAAAAGAGCCATAATCTCTAGGCTGTATGTTAGGATACTCAGCACAGAGGAAAGCTAGAGAAGAACTTTCCTGTAGAATTGTTTGGTTTTCTTCAGATTTTTGCTGAGTATTTTTGCTTGTTGGTTTGTGGTCTGTGGTTTGGTTTGGTTTGGTTTTTGGGCTTTGGTTTTGTTTTTTTTTCTCTTGGGGGGGGGGGGGGGGGTTTCTTTTCTTTTTTTCTTTTTATTCAGTGTCGCATGTAAAATGCATAAAAAACCTAGCAAGGCAAAACACAAGAGTATCCCTTTCTCAACCCGGCAC
>WUAM01000431.1:85717504-85742036 GCA_024336885.1 Actenoides hombroni | reverse complement strand
TTGTCTTACATAGTTGTAAGCTGTAGCTTGTCTTACATAGCCTTGAGAGTTATCAAGGTTCTCATAAATCTTGTAGCATGTCTTGCGTAGCCTTGGTCTTTTTAGATAAACTAACTCCAAGACGGAGAGGAATAAAGAAGAGCCTCCCACCAGTCCTGTGATCTCTGATTCAACTGTGAGGAAGACTGGGGGCCTTCCTCCCGAAGACCCCGGCCCACGACCACCAGACAGCAGTGCGCAAGTGCCAAAGGGAGGAGATCTATGATAATGAGTTCCTGGACCTGATTATAATAATGCAATCCCATATAATGAATATGTAGCTAACGCTGTTGGATATGCATGATTTAGTGTAATAAATGCCTGCTTGCTCGACATCTCATGTGCGTGTTGGTAGAGCACAGACACCCTGCGCACCCAGCTCTGCTTGCTCATTCCCCACCACTAATAAATTTTCGCCTTCTTGATTTAAAGACAATTTTGGTCTCATTTATAACAGTTTCTCCCTGAACAAATAGCCTAAATACTGAAAAAAAGAAAACAACCAAAAAGAAAGACATCATTTCCATCACAACCAATTTATGAGTTGGAGTCCCTCCACATTCTTTTTTTCTTTTCTTTTTTTTTTTTTTCGTGGGGGGGGGGGGGGGGGATGTTTCTTATATTGTTTTCTTGTAATTCATAGTCTAATGTAAAATGCATAAATGATCTAGCAAGTCAAAACACAAGGTTGTCCCTTTCTCATGCAGTCACTGCTTTGGTATGTTGTCAGGCTCATGCATGAGTATTCTGTATCTAGTCTCATGAATTTCATATTCTTTGTATCCAATGGCACAGCTTGAACAGAACTGGTGGCTTATTCTCATCATAGTGGGGTAGTTAGGCTACTTTTCCATGACTTGGGATATTGTAATCAAGCCCCATAAAACTCCCAGCAGCATACAATGTCAGCTGCCCTGATTTGTGGCTGAGCATTCTAGCTTCCAGGTTATTATGCTGAAGGGGAGCATTTCTCCATTTTTATGAAAGAAAATTAATGACAGTGTTGTACTCAACATTGTCTAGTTTAAAATAGGTTCAAAATGCAAATTTGGTAAGTAACTCTCTTGGTGACACTGAAAAATATAGAAATATAACTTAAAGGTCCCAAATGACAGTAGCTCTGACAGAAGTCCCAGACAGCTCAAATGCAGCAGAACCAAGGAAGCTTTGCCATGCAGTGTAACAGCTTGAGAGAGTTTGATTCTGAAACTTATGAAGAATTCTTAAAGAATTCCGCTTAAATTGCTCTTCAGGCACAATCCTTTGCCCTCGGTGACACTAAATGTGTACTTTGCCTGACAACATTTGTCTCAAGAGGATATGTTAGAACTTGCTGCAGATGTTATATACGTTGACAGATTTTTCTACAAATTCACAACAGAGCAGTGGAATTCCCCCTGCCATTCCAAACTGCTACTGCTGTTTGACTGTAACAGGTTTCCACAAATACCCACTTTTCTGAAGGTTTAAGTCATTGAAGTCTCTTTTTCTAATGTTTTCCTCATCTTCTGTCCTCCTGTGATATCACATCTACTTTCTTATGTCCAAAGAACATATGTGTGACTCTTGTGACATTATTAAACTTCATATAAAAGTATCTAGGTCTAAGTGAAGATGTCTGTTACCAGTTATAATACAAAAATACATGTACGTCCACATGTAGTCGCTTGAGAAGGGAGATTGTATTTAGAAAGGATTTTTAGAGAATGATGTCTGTTTGTAGTATGAAATCCAACATTACTTCTTACATCTTTATATTTCAGTTGATTGAAATTCAAGATCAAATGAAGGCAGAACTTGAAAATGAAAGACCATTAGTTAAAAATCTGGTAAGATACTTATGTATACATTATTTTTTGTAAACCATCATTTGTTGCAAAGCTAATAAAATATGCAAAACCTTTTTAATATCCCATAGATTGAATAAACTTATTTTTAAATAAGGAAGTTGTTTTATGTGTGGGAAAAAAAAAAGATAGCAAAAAATACTCTATGGTTTTATTTTGTTCTTATCATATTTTGAGAGGAACAGATGTAAACAATGCTACTAGAAATTTTTTTTTTAAATGCTACTATTTTGTTTTAGGAGGACTTGGAAAATATTTAATAAATGCAACATTATTTGAAAGGCTTTGCTGCTTCTGTTTACAAATGTCATAGGCAACGATACAAAGTTTTGTCTTAAAATACTTTTGTATTCTGCATTAGTCTCATAAGAACACTGCCTTTTATTTTCTTTTTACATGATCCAGGAACTTTCCAGACGGCTGGTCCTTTATTTTACCATTTGACTTTTTTTTTTTTTCTAGCCTGATTTCGTACTGGCTTTCACACTGATCACCACTAGTATGTCTTTGTTACAGTAAACTGACTGGGTTTATTATAATAAAAAATAAAACACAGCTTGACTTGCAATCTAAATGTGCTGGAAAAGAATATGATACTGTTTAGAAGAGAAAAGGTTGTGAATAGAAAATCAGTACCACTTCAGTTATTTAAACATTTGCTTTTCTGCAGCTTGTCAAACTTTGTGCCAAGTCATAGCTGCTGTACTTTGTTTTGTTAATCTCAGCACCATGTGTCTTGGGCTTTTTTAATAGGGGGCCAATCCTGCAGTACTTACTCAGTTTTCAGTTGCAGTGAGTCTGTGTAAGTACTGTAGGACTGCATTTTTTGAAAACTAGAGAAAAAACGAAATGTAACATTATAGACTACATCTTTCAAAACAGTTTGTGAATGTTAAAAAAACCCTACAAAATAAATTTCCTATTAAATAAATTTTAACAAGCACCTTTATAATGAAAATGGTTTATAATTCTTTTCACATTTTAAGAAAATTTCTTTAACCTGAAGATGTAATCAGGACTATATTGGAATTAGGAAATGATAAATAAAAGAATTTAAAATTTGATTGTCTAAATTTAGGCCACAGTACAGACTTCACTCTTGCAAGAAAAATCTTTTGTGATAAGAATGTGCCAGCAGAGACTTCCAGCTAATGCCAAAAATTTTGTGTATTTACTAAAAGCATTTGAAGACATTCTTGTAAGATTATATAATTAAGGGTTGATTTGGCTTCATAGTCTGTTTCCAAACTGATATGTAACATGAAAACAGCTCAGACAGACTTCCGGATCATAGCTGCTGAGGCAGACAGAAAAATAATTTTAAGTCACAAATTCAGTTATGGTAGTTCTAGAAATCCCAGCGGGACCTTTAACATCAAACTAAAGTCATCAGGTTTGATACACCCCTAATATATATTTAAAAATCCAGACATTATAAAGCTTTTCTTAATTCAGGAAAAAAAAAAAGTTTACAAATTAAATTATTTTTAAAAATAAATATTGATTATTAGACGTTTGCTTCTTTTTCATTATTATTCCAGACTTAGTTCCATTTTTTACATAGAAATGCTTCATCTAAGAGGATCTTCTTGAATGAATTGGGCAATCTTTTCTAGTAATAGTCTGAGTTCAAAACAATTGAGTACTTAGGAGTCCAACCTTTGCAAAGACTGTTGAATGAGATTTGGCCTCACTCCTCTCACTCTTCCCAATTCTAAAATGAAACACACAGTTCTCAAATATCTATAATGTATTTGGGAGGCTGGTTCTAAGGTCTTCAAGTGCCCCAAAACACAGATAATATGTATCACAAGTAATTTTGGAATGTGATGAAGATACCTTGACTAATCTGCAATGCCCAATATTTTTAAGCATGCAGCTTTTTGTGGTCTTATCTTTTCATTGCATATTATCAAACAAATCAGTGTTAGGCACAAAAGAAATGCAGCAGTAATGTGGTTAAGTCAGGTAAGTCAGAGCAGTAATGTGCACAGTGAATGGGAACTAACACTGAAAATGGAATGCTTATCCTCTGGGAAACAGCAAGGAAGGAGTAGACTCAGCAAGAACTTAAATGCTTTTCTCATTGCAACTTCTTGTTGGTACTCTGAGTGCATACAAATGTGGAAATGAAAAGATGGACAAGCAACAAAATAAAAACACTCTCAGAGTACATAGCGCTCAAGAGAACGAGGAACGAACACTGTATGTAAAAAGTAATTTGTAAGGCTGAATCTTAAAATCTAAATCCTATGGTATATGCTTGAAATGAAGCATTTACACTCTCAAAAGTTCTGTAAGTTTTAACAGATTTTTAAAGCAATTTCATGAAGATCATTACACAAAATATTTTCTTTATAACCATACAATTCTGCATATTTTGACTTTATTACAATAAATAAAAATGTTAATGATGTAAAATGACACTTCCTAATGGTTTACTCCTGGAAAATGCAACAATGTTAGATGAAATTAAACAATTACAAAACAGAATCTGTAGCAAAGTACTCAAAATAGAATCAGTAGTAAAATCCTGAAATAAACCTTAGGGGGGGAAATCTCAGTTGATTTAATGTTCCCCCCTTGTAATCGTTAATGAGTCTACCAATATTCAGTCTCATTTCATTGCCTATAAACAATATTGTTGCTTTCCCATCATCTGAGTAGTACAAATTTATGAGCAATGCTGAGCAGTAACACAGAAATGACTGCCTTTGTTACAGCTCAATACAAGCCAAGGAGTTGCAGTCACTTTCTAATGTTGTTGACGGTCCAAGCTTATATTCAACAGAGTTTCCAAAGAAAGTGAAAGTATTTTTCTCTCTAGTTATTATGTCACCAGATGGTGAACTGAAAGACAGTTTTTCACTGTCATAGATCAAAGTGTGAATAGAATTAGCTTTAAATCTGCAAAAAGTCGTACGCTTTTTGAATATGCTATTTACAGATGACTTCTTCATTTCTCATTTTAATGCAATTTTTCAATAAACTACAATGCTAGTTAATTTTAGACTTTTTCCAAAAGTTTATGCCTATAGTTTTGTTCATACTTCTTAGTGGTTTCTTTTAGCATCTGCAGGAGAAGTAAGAAGATGTCATGATGAAAGTGCAAAGTGTCCTGAGTGTGGTGCAGAAAAAAAGTAAGCAATTAACTGTATTTCCTACATAAAATATAGATTTTTATTAGATAATATTGCAAAGTGCTCTGCTTGTGTTATACCTCTATTTTATTTGTCTTAGTCTAGCTTTTCTTTTTCCAGTCTTCTCTTAAACCTATGTTTGTGTTTTAACTGAGCAATTAAATACTTTCCTTACATTGCACTAGTAACAGTCTACTTCCATTACAATTATACTCTTTTAAATAGTTTTGGGTTTTTTTCATTTAATCTAAACGGAATTAAGTAACATCAATGCTAGACTAGGTCCTTATCTTCTGCTCACTATCTCTTCAAATTGAAACATGTGCTTGCTGTTCCTTCCCATTTAATTTAAAGAGAATGAGCATGGCAGTTTATGGAGCGTGATGTTTGACAGCTATAATTAGTGAGTGGTCATAGTTCAGGCTTAGTCCGGCTGCAATCAGTTCAACTTACAAGGTGGGGATGTGGTGGAAGAAATCCCTTTATTTACCACTGTTCCTCATAGATAGCTAAAAATACTGAAAAACATTTGAACACTAGAACCCAAATCCTAGTTTTGTCCACAGGCAGTGATACTGTATCAAAAAACCACAACTACATGAATCACAGAGACAGAAAGCCAGGAAGCTTGCTGTTTGACATAATACCTAGACATTTCAAGACCAAAAGTAGCACTAATTGTACCTTACGCACATGCCATAGTATGTAGAAGACCAACAGCTTACTGTGCTACAACAGTGTTTTCACACAGCAAGTTTTAAAAAACAGGTAGTCCAGGTATTAAATAGACTTATTTCTGAAGATTAAGCTGAGAATCATGTTTATCCACATGTGAAAAGTATTTCCTTGACATGTGAAAAGTATTTCCATCAAGTGTGATGTGATACTGAAGGGATCATGGAAATAGAAGCAGAATTTAAAATGCTGCTAGGGCATTTGGGTGAAGGTGACAGCTGAATTAATAACTATCAGGAAAATCTTGTGTGGGTCCTAAGTGGTGCCAGGAGGCTCTTGAACAATGACTAAGATACTCATCATGAAGGTCCTCTAGTTCCTCTACATTTTTATACCTGATATGAAGTATGATTGCTTATTCTTACAAAAGCATGTGAATAACTTGTCCCAGCCTTCAAGGAACAACAATATGTGCATTATAAATCTGTACACCTGCAGAAATCTGACAAACAGATCACAGAATCACAGACAGAATGGTAGGGATTGAAAGGGACCTCTAGGGATCATCTAGTCCAACCCCCTGCCAAGGCATGTTCACCTAGAGCACGTTGCACAGGATTGCATCCAGGCGAGTTTTGAAAGTCCTCAGACGAGGAGATGCCACAAACTCTCTGGGCAGCCTGTTCCAGGGCTCAGTTACGCTCAAATAGAAATATTTAAATAGATAATAAATAGATAAATATATCATAAATAAATATGTATGAAGTGATCTTACTGCATTGTAGCTGCCAGTACTCAGGATATTAAGAAATCATTGAATTCTCTTGAAAGTAAATATTACTGCAAAACAAGAGAGGTTATTGAATACAGAAAAAAAGTATGCATGACTACACAAATGAATTATAAAATAGTTTTAATGCTTAGTGTCATTTTCAAAAGCCTATACTAAGCCTCCCTGTTAGGAAGGGATGGAATCCACCTATCTACAAGACGCAAGGGAATCTTGCAGCCAGCTTGGTGAGGTGGGCTTTTAACTGAAGAACTCAGGGGGCAGGGTCCAAGATGGCAATGCTTGTACCATCACATCCAGCTGGGGAATAACCACATCAGCCAGAGCAGTGACAAATGTTCTTTGGCTGCCTTCCAAGATGAGAACCAGAAGGCCAACCACCTCAAGGGTGTTTATGGTTATGGTGGATCCTCTTGCACTCCTCCGGGGAAATCTGCATGTTTGATTACCTCTCTGAAATGTCTGTGCACCAACGCACACAGCATGGGGAATAAACAGGAAGAACTAGAGATCTGGGTGCGGTCACAGGGCCATGGTCTCATTGCAGTTACAGAGACATGGTGGGATAGGTCACATGACTGGAATACTGTCATGGATGGCTACATAGTTTTTAGGAAAGACAGGCTGGCAAGGCAAGGTGGTGAAGTTGCTCTTCATGTGAGCATCTGGAATGTATCAAGCTCTGCCAAGGAGTGTGTGTTGGGTTTGTGTCTGGTGGGGTTTTGGTAACCAGGCAGGGGGCTGCTGGCATGGCTCCTGTAAGAAGCTTGAAGAAAAGCTCCAAGAAGGACCCACCGCTGGCCAAGGCCAATGCAGTGGATCTTTTGCAACCTGCTATAGGTGGACTGGCTTTGGCCAGAGGGTTGGACTAGATCTCCAGAGGTCCCTTCCAACCCCTACCATTTTGTAAATCTTTGATCTCCCAAACACTTCAAAATATGGTCAAGTAAATGTACTAACTCCACAAAGCAGTTCATTCAAGGAATTTGTCCTTCAAGAAATTCTAGTTTAATTTAAAATGGCATGGGAGGGGATTCCAGTGGCAGGGAGTCCTTTCCAACCCCTAACATTCTGTGATTCTGTGAATAGCTCATTGGTCAGTTTAGGGTCACCCGTCCTGTCTGCTCCTCCCCCTTTACTTTCTGCACACCAATGCGGTACAAGATGTAGCGGTGACCTTGGTCTGCACAGAAGCAAGTATAAGCAAGAGCCCTTCTGCGTATCAGTCCTTGGTAGTAACTCTAAACACAGAGCGTTATCACTGCTGAAATCAGGCGCTGTCTGAGAAAATCTGCTGTTAACTTCAGAAAGTGCAGTGACTTAGAAGAGACTGAGCTGAAAAGTGAAATCACTGAACAGAATTAGTTCTAGTCTAGTTAAAACCAGGACAGCTCTTGTAAGTCCTTCTGTACATTTGCTAACTTTTGAATTCTCTAGAAAAAGAGTAATAATGAAAGGTCATTTAACATGTTAATAGGATTTGAGGGTTTTTCTTCAGAAAACTCTTTCCTCCTTTGTAAGAATGATCAGCACTTAAGAATCTATAGCCAATTTCTGTTAGTTGTTTGAGCTATTTAAAAACTCTTTCTACTATGAGGTTTCTGAATGTCACCATAATCAAATAAATATGTAATTTGTCATCTGTACCTACTACTACATCCTTCATTTACCTAAGGTGTGAGGAAAGTTCCACTGTTTGTATTTGTCTTCTGCTATGGATTCTATTTTAAACATTTTAGAAGAATAATTTCTGGGAAAATGTGTGTGTGTATATATATATTTGTGGACAGTCTTTCACTTTTGCAGAATATTTTTAGAATACGGAATAAATTTAGTGATCTATTACAAAAACAAAGGCTTTATTTATTATCTTATTATTCTTAAAGTTAGATTGAAATTAGGTTTCACAATGTCTTTATTTGAGTAAAAGTTTTTGATATCCCTGATCTTCCTAAAACTTCAAATAATAGGAAAAAAAAGTCCATGTTTAGAAGTTAATATCTAAATAAATGTATTAATCAGCCTTACTTTTTGAAGCTGGATTTCCTTCAACAGTTATTTGACATATCCTATTAATCATAGTTAGATTTGGAAATCTCTGGCATGTGGTGAGAACGAGCCATATGCTGAGATAAACTGAACTGGAGCACATCTAGGTTAGTTGAATTATATGTAATGCTTGAAAGTGGTGTTTGATTGTATTAAAACAAAAAAAAAATCATATACTGATAGCAATTATCTATTTGTTACTTGGACTTATGGCTCAAAGTGTTAGAGGCATAGAGGAATATCCTTTATTGAAGAATTCAGTATGGATTCAGTATCTTTTAAGTACTACTTTAACACTTACCCAGAAGTCTATTTGCCCTAATGCTGAAATCACACAATAAAATCTCAGCAACAATAACATAAAATTTCAATCTCAGCAGCAACAATGTATAATTTAGATAGAAAATTGGCTTTCACACCCCCTCCAAAACACTTTTCTGTCCTTTTAAGGAAAATACCTTCCTCAAGCAGGAGGAGATATTTGTTGAAAGCTGAAGAAGATGATTAGATACTATGAGAACCATCTAGCTACAGGATTTTCCCTAGTCTTGCATAGATGCACATCCCACCCCCTAAAGATTATGTAGGGCTTGAAAATTGGATCTTCACCGGCTACTTAGCTCACATAGCTGTGATGTTGAGGGATTTAAGGGATAAAGAGGCAATAGTTACATCACTTCTGTCTTTGAAAAGCCTATGTTCAAGGGTTTCTGCTTGCCTAGGCTCTTACTGAAGGGTGGTTAGTGAAGGCTGGTTCCAGCAAACCTTTCCCAGTGTTGGGCTCATCTGTCTGAAAAGAGTAGAACTTTAGGCTAAAGTTGCAGGCCAGCCGCAGGGAAGGAAAGATATGAAATTGAAAAGTTAAAAAAATATTCCAGCTTATATAAAAAAAATAGCACTTAACATTTGTGCATGAATCATTCTTTGGATCTCATCTTTTATTCTAGTACAATTTCATTTTTTTTCCAGTATTCTATCAGGTATAACTTTTGTGGTTGTAAATGGGGTTTTTTTCCTCTTACATCTCTTAGTATTTTGTGAATTTTCCTGTTATAAATGTGTCAAAAATCCACTATCCATGGACTAAGTCTGTACCAGTCTGAATACACCTGAGGAACCAAAGATACACTTTATTATAGTTTCATCTTCAAGATGACCTGGCCTAGTTCTTCTCTTATTAGAGATGTTTTGAGGCATTTGAAATGCTACAAACATTTTTTAATATTTTTTTATTATTATTCCTTTAATACCTAATTCCCCTTTTCTGTCATCATCCTTGGCTGCATAGTATTTCTCACAAAAAAAAAAAAAAAATTTGTTATTTCACCATCTTTTTTTTTTTTCCTGTTACCTGAATTTATAAAAATATCCCATCCATAATAACCACAGCTCTGTTATGGCTGTGCTATTTATTACTCATCGTGTTGTGCTTTCTAGTGCCTACAACCTTAATAAATGCTATTTAAAACACATCAGAGATAATAGGATTTTAACCTGGTGAATTAAAAATGCATTTATCAGACCTGTATGGTTTTGTGTTCCTATTGATCAATACTGTATTGATCCTGTAAGAGAGTGTACGAATCCTCTGCACCCTTCTAAAAAGAGCAAAGCACATCTATTCCCTTCAGTCTCTTAAACAAGGATCTGACCAGTCCTCACTGGCCATCACAAGGGGGATGTGAGGATGTCCAGGCCTAACCTGACATCCTGCCCATAGCAATACAGTCCTTGGGGGGACGGTGCCTCTCAGAAACCGTGTAGACTTTGACGTGGCCTGAAGTGCTTTCAAGATACAATCTGCTGTTAATGAGTAAAATACTAAATGATATTGGTAAGGTTCTGCTGTATAGCTCTTTAATTTTTGAATGTGAGATTGAAGGAGCACACAATAGCACATTCAATAAAGTTCAATTACTTTTCGGTTACTATTCAATTACTATTAAGTACACATATGGTGTTAGCTGATATTTTACTCAGTGTTTGTACTGTAGCAGATTTGGTTGGGTAATTGTGTTTTGTAGATAGAGCAGGGGACACTTGCACTCACCTCTAGAAATTTTTATGTATCTAGACAGGGATTATATTTACACTGAAAAGACCATTTTGTAATAGCTTAAGATTTTTAAAATAATAGGGTATCTGTTTATACTCTGCTTCAGTGGGAGCTGACAACTTCTTACTGCACTGTTGATAAAATTGGAGATATATGCCATAAAAAATAGTGTTTATTACAGAAACAAGAGACAAGAGATGGAAAATATTAGATCATTCTAGCTAGTGCTAGAATGGGGAGGTTTTTCTTATTGAATGTTTTTCATTATTTTCTTCATTTAGAGCAAATAATTCTTATCTAAGTAATATCATGATGGGAAAGGAACAGAAATAGTGGAGCAGAAATAGTGTCACAGGTAACAAAACTGCCACAGTTCCCCTGAAATCTGTTTCATAGCCTCATGTCTCGTATTTGTAGTTCAATTTCTTAGTTTCATTCTGTTTTCTAACTTCCCTAAATTCATCCCTTGACTTCTAATATTTAGTACGTACTAAAAGATTTTCTTCCTTAATATTTATAATCTTCAAGGTTTACTCCTTGTTATCATAAAACCTTATAATAATATCATAATAAATGGGGAAAAAGACAAACAAACAAAACAAACAAAAACATAAAAACCCCAGCCAAACTTTTATTAGGGTTGAGATCTGCCCTTTTAGTAGAGTTGAGGCTCATTCAAGTTTACCAAATCTTTCTGAATTTAAGTAGACTAAAAGGAGTGAATTTTCTACATGACCTTCACAAACATTTTGATACCACTACTATTACAAGTAGTGGAAGCTATGACTGTATCCAAAAAAAGAAGAATATAACCTTTGGCTAGCACGTAAATCTTAAGGTTCTATATATTTTTTAGATTACTCAAGTAGTCGTAATTTCAGGACTTAGGAAAGAGGAAAGAGTATTCCTGAAATTCCCCAAAATAGAAGATTTCCAGTCAGGTCACTGTGTCTGATAGTAGCAACATTCTCTTGCACTGGGCATAATGTAAAAACCTATCAGCCCTCTGAGCAAGTCTTATACATCCATTGTATCTTCATCCACCTGCAGGCCTTCATGGCTGTTCAGTCAACAGTGTTTAGTTTTACAATCTTTCAGGCAAAGTTCAAGGGTGAAATCTTAGCATATTTTGCAATGCAGAATACTATTTTTAGTAAAATAGCTACAGGTAGCCTTTTGTACCGAGGTATTTCAAACTTTCACCTTTTAAGATGCAAATGAGATTGGGAGGAGGGGGAGAAGTTACCGAAAGACTAGTTGCAGAATGCTCTTTTCTACTGAGTAAATTACAGTTCCAGTGTCTGAATACTAACTCTATTGGAACAGTGAATGAAAAGCTTACGGAACACAAAAAACTTTAGTTATTAGATTCTGGCCATGCTTAATTTGCTAATAATTAATTATGCATTTTATTACATATGAGCAATATATGAAAATTCTTCCCTGCGATATAATTCTTATAGTCACCATGCTAATATGCAACGTCCTAACTTATGCTATTGAAGAGTTCAAGTTACCAAAGTTAAATTTTGGAATCCTATTCAACAGGATTCATATTTGGATTTCCAGGCAATAAACTTTATTTGCAAGATTTAGATTGAGCTTGAGTCCTTTTACATTGCCTGAGGTACTGACATGTTGTCACCATGCTGAAATACTGGGTATGGATTACTTCCTCTGTGATTAGTTTTCATCTGTACAAAAATGTGCAAACTTATGTAATGAAATTTGGTATTTTTGCAAACTATTTATTTGTAAATAACATGCCCTTATAATTCCTTTTCCATAAAAGCTTATATAAGTAGACAAATATATAGTTATGTGCTGGGAACACTTCATTAATGACACAGAGAAAGGATTTCCTGTAGAACAGATGGCCCTTGTAGTGTTAACCAAACTGTTCATCTAAACCAGCATTGTCTGGAACCTAATGCCCTCAGGCAAGGATCCGACCCAGTTGTGGAGAGGCACCATGCAATCATGACAGATGGTCATGTGTTGAGGCAGTCCAAAGACCATGCATGTGTACCAAGAGTGGTTGTTGAGAGCTGAAGCTCACAGTGGAGAATATTCAGTAGGCTTATGGTTATAAGGTGTCCTACTCTGAACATTAATGTAAAACAAAGAAGGCACATAAGAACTTAAATTGAATGGAAGGAAGAAAGCAATAGTTTCTTAGACCTTCACCTGGGTTTCATTGGATAGATAACAGGGGGCAGAAACTTGTTTCATTAACTTCAGTCAGCTTAAAGAGGATATAAAATTTAGTCCCATCATTCTGTAGTGAGTTGAATGAGTGACAGTAATAAATGCTTAGAATGATACATTTCCAACTTCTGAAAAGCAAACATGTAAATGCACTAACGGTAGTTACATTAGTGTCTAGTGTTTCTTACCATTTTTATATATAAACCTGAATAAAATCTTAATTAGGCCTGTCTGAGGTTTTAAAGTTGAAGGATATGAAACGCAGTTCAAATAGTAAAGACTTTTCTGATCACGAGATTGATCAAGATCCCTTCTGCATTAGAACACACTTCAATCAGCTGGAGATGACCTTGAAAAGAGGCATAAGTCTGACTTGTCTTCAAAAGTTGAATTTTAATCCAGTTTATGGTTGCTCTCCACATTTGAAAATAGGTTTGCTCTGCTTTTCAGCCAGGAAGAGCATGGTTTTGAGAGCTATATGTGATGACGGAGCTTTCAGAGGAGTATATAAAAACAAAGTCGAAAGAATATAAAAGCACAGAAGGGATTAAAGTGATCTAATGAGGAACGTGGTAATGATTCGCAATGAGGAAAAGAAATGAGCTGGAAAAATACAATGGAGGGAATTTTTATGTTTAAAATCATACTTGCTGAAGCCTAGAAAGTAGGTGCTGTTCACATGAAAGTGGGGCTTTTTACCATCTTTTCACAGATGTTAGCAGAAGCACAGGTGCAACTATCATTCATTTCTTTTTGACTGCCAAGCTGAACTGGAATTTGGAAGTACCAGTCCTTCATCAGAGAACCATCCCAAAAGCAGAGACCAGATTGTGGAAAGCCTTTAGATGTGATCTTTTCTACCCTGCTGTGTCCCAGCAATCAGTGACGGAAGCCCTATTATGCTTTTATCTCAAGCAGCTGTAATCCATAAGAAGAATCAGCTGGGAATAAAATCTGGAAGCTTTAGAACTGCTTTAAGCCATTATCCCATGGCTTCAAATTTAATCCATTTTATGTATTGCTGCAACAGGTCTTAATCTGCTTTTACAAACTTTCCCTTTACCCAGCTCTATTGCCACTGGAATCTAGGGTGTTATACCAGCAAAAAAAAAACTATGTGTGAAAGGAAAAATTGACTATGCAATTGGTTTTGCAATTATTTAGTAACAATTAATATTTACAGTGAATTTCGTTTGCAGCTTTCACAGTATGTAGATAAAATTACATTTCTTTATTTAAAAAGGCCTGATACTGCAAGGTATCTGCAATGCTATCTGTTCTTTAGCTCTGGTGTTTACACCTCTGAACTAGCCACATAGCTACCAGTGTATGTATGTGAGAGAAAATGGAATGTACCTGCAGCTGAAAAAACAACATGGTGACTCAATCTGCATAGGGCTAGGGTTTAATACAAAACACTACCAAAAGCTTGGAAGTTCTGTTCAAACAGATGGGTGGTAATGTATTTGATTTACCAGGTTCACGTCCAGTGTGTCTGCGTGGAGACTTTTGGAAATATAACAGGGATGAAATGTCTCTTGGGGGAGGGAATATTTATTTGTGTGAGGTGTGAAGGAGCAGGAGGAGATGTCTGGGAAAGGACTGAACAAGCACCTCATCTTCGGTTTTTATAATTTGCACTGTTCTGTGTAGAATATAATTTACAGTTGGAATAGTAATATATATATATATGACACCCTGCTGAGAGAGAATGGAAGATGTGAGGTTGCTTAGTTCCTTTCAGATATCTGGTATGGTATGCCTGGTCAATGATGCTTCCTTTCCTCGAATGATGAAAATATTACAGGAAACTAAAACATGTTTGTGTGCTCATTAGACTTTGTTTTTTGTTTGTTTGTTTTCAGCATTGAAAGTAGAAGACAAAGAAGTTATTAATGACCAGTCTGCCAACGCAAAGTGAAACTGAAATGATAGTGCTTGAGGAAAAAAAAGAGAATTGGAAAAGGAACATCTTATGAAATAGAAGTATCTTACAAAACAAAAGGATTATTGACAAGGTGATCTTTTAACTATAACAAGCTAACATGTTTAGGTATATATTTTATATATATTTATATACAGACCTTTTTAATGTCTATGGATCTCACAGAACTACTGTGTCGTTAACCTTTTAGTTGTTAAAGTAATCATACTACTAGATATTTATGTAGCAGCTTTATCCCAGGTCCTTACAGAATTTCTCATGACATTTCTCTGAAAGAAATAGGAATCAGCTTCCCAGAGAGGTACATGAAGATCCAAGGCCACACAGACTGAGTCTAAGTTGTATGGCATCGATGCTTCATGGGCACCTGCATAGGTACTTCCATCCAATCACCCAGACTGGAAATGTGTCACTGCTTCCCTCTGGTCTGCATACCTGGGCTTTCCTAGCACTTATACTTGACATGGGATTGATGTGAGTTAGGGCATCCACAAGGCAAAGATTAAGAAGCATTCCTGGACCCCAGGTATAGACATAGTCATGAAAATCAGTGTTAGATCTGATTCAGGAGTTCAATTCTTTACCCACATACTTTCCACAGACTACTGGTTTTGCAATGGGAATCTGTAATGATAGGTCTTGAGTCCTCACCCATTTAAGGCAATGGCAATTTTACCATTGATGGTAGTAAGATGAAGTTCAGACACATAGACATAGGACAAGATTACATTTAATTATTCACCGTGCTGATTTTATTATATCTGCCAAAATGTTAACTACTGCAGTCTTTAGGAACAAAGGGAAAAGTTAAGCCAGCTTCAAACTGCTGGCTTAGATTACAAAACCTTTCCATTTTTAACAGGATACTGGAAATATCTAACAGCCCCAAACAGGAAAACTTGTCCCAAGAATAGCACTGTGTATGAACAAACTTTGTATTTGCTTTTGTGTAGTTGGCAAAGAAAACAAGTAATGTTTTATTTACTTCCAGATAACATATGTAATACCTCAGCAGCAAAATGCTGAAAGAACCCTGACTGCCGAAACTGAGAAATTGAAGAAAAATAAAGGTCAGGACAAGCAAACCACAGACAAGTAGAGGCCAAAATTTTTAAGATGTGCTTTGAAGACATTTAAAAAAGCCCAGTGTGTTGATTTAACTTCCTTTCTTTACACTTTTCCTTTTTTTTTTTTTTTTTTTCCCTATTTTAGAAAGGAAGCTGAGCAAAGTAATACAATATCAAAAAAGAAATTCCAGGTTCTACAGAGCAGGTTTGGTATTGTTGCACTGATTGCATTAATAAAACACTTCAGGCCGATAGATTTTGCGAATTAGATTTGTGAAAAACTAAGGTAGTGATATACTTTATTCAGTTACCTAGTCATTTGAGGATGTAATAGCTGGGTTTAAAAGACTGAAATTAAATACTAATATATATACCAATATATTGCTAGCCTGTTTGTAACAATGATAAACGCTTCAGACAGATGATTTGCTGTGATTGTGTAACTAGTGCTCAGAGTTCTTAAAAACAAAACTTGTTTTGTGTGCTGTTAGACTACATTTTCTTTGATGTCTTTCTTATGGCAGTCTTGAATGAGATTTCAAGCTGCCAATAATCTTTTTTAGCCTGTTTGTTTCTCTTTGTCTTCTTTCCTAATGCCCCTCTTTCGAAGAATTCTTTGTAATCTCCCTTGTTTCATATTTTTTCTGTCATTACACTTTCTCTAACCCAGAATCACAATGCTTTCTTGTTTTTCATGTGATGACAGTTCTCCTTTATGCATACTTTTTCTCATTCAGATGGTTTTCTCCTCCGCTCTTATCCATCCTCTCTAGAATGTTCATCTTCCTTCTCTATATTCCAAAACATTTTGGCTGGAAAATGCTGATTATCAAAATCCACAAATTCCCTCTAATAACCAAATGTAATGAACTTCCAGCAAAATAACACAGGGGGTCCCATGGAGCTCTACTCAGGATCATAGAGACTGGCTGAGAATTGTAGTGCTTCTAAGTCATGCAACTCCAGCACAACTGCTCAGGACATAGCTTTCTGACTTGCCATGAAGCTGTGACTGAGATTGAAAGCCTTGTGAAGCTATGAATTCCCTTGGTCTAAAGCTGGTCTTGGTATAAATCTTGCCCATTGAAAAAGCCTTAGGCTGTTTCTCGGGCACTTAGGACAGCCAAATGTGCTAGGACTATATATATATACTAACAAATAATTTTTAATGGTGTAGATACTTAAATTTGTCCTTGAGTCTCAGTTCTCTATCAGCATCAATGAGTCTTTACTGGTTCACTCACACTCATTTTTGGAGTAGAGCAACTAATTCCTCAAGACAAAACCGTAGAACAAGTTCTGTTGCTGGTTTGTTCCCCAAAGGCAGCACAGATGAGATGTCACACTCACATAACATCAGGCCACCGCTCAGAACATGCAAGATATGTGTTTGGCACCATGCTGTAAAATGCCACCATTCTAACAAGTATTGTCAGAGCTTCCAGAGTCCCTACTGTGAACCTAGGAACTAGAGTCTGAAAGTTCTGAGAAGCTGTAGGAAGCTGTGGGGTTTACAGCCAGAGGTATTTTGCATGAGTGTGTTGCCTGGAGTGGCAGAATGACAAATTACTTTAATATGTTCTTGGTGGTATCTTTGCTACTGTTGTAGACATGAATTAGACAAACTTTAATTTCAAATTGATGGACTCCTGCAGGAATCTCTTTAATTGTGTAAACATTGTATTTCGTTCTTTCCAAGATCTCTTCTTTTTCAGAATTTCAAGTTTATTTCAAAAACATCTGGACTGATACCAAATTTTAAAGAACAAAATTTCCCATCATCTGCACATTTTTACTGTGTTTCAGACAATTCTTTTGCTATATTTTTTTTTATCTCCACAACACCAATCAAAGGTGTGAAAAAGCAGTAAATCCTGTCCTGAAAATAGTGAACTGCAATGAAGGTACATCCATTGCACAGAAAACTCTCTGTATTGTACTTTGTGCTTGTTTAGTTGGATATATCTCTAACATCTATGGATAGTTTCTCATTAAGTTCAGTTTTTATTGAAATAGGCCACTAGTTATCTTCTCATCTGAAAATGGTGAGAATACACTACATTGGTAATATACTGACAGTCTTATCAGTAGTTTCAGTAATAATGCAAGTTTCTGTAGAAAAATAAAAGTTCTATTATTCTTACCAGGTCTGCTTTAATGAGTACACACTGTGTTACCTGAATAGGTAGATACTGGAGGATTTTTCTTTAACAGAGACCAATATGATTACTTGCTTAAATAAGAGATTACTTTGTCATTTTATACATATCTAGTTATTGTAAACAACACAGGAACAGATTCATTTTGATGAAAAGCCAGTTAATGGTGAGATGTAGACTATAGGAACATCCTTATTTTACTTCATTTTTTTTCTGATAGTTTATGACAGAACCATGCAAATTATTTTTTCATGACAGTGTGACTATCTGGGCAGCAGATACTTGCTTTTAACTTAGTCTGTATATTTTTATAATTTTATTATGCTGAATTAAAAAAACAAAACAAAAAGCTATGAAATATGTGAGCCCTCTTGTGGCCAAAGCATCTTCTATGTGTTTTATGAAATCATCAAAGACTGTGTCACCTGGTGAAGTAAGTGCCTGAAAAATATCTAGAGAATGTTGAATGTAAACTTGTTTAGTCTGTACTTCTAATATCAGTTCTCTTTCATTTTTTGTAATAACTAAACCCTTTTAAGTTTCCCTTCACATCTTTCTTAATTTACTGTTTGTAGCTAAAACACCCATGAAGTTCTGGATTTGCTACCAGACACAAACATGGCACAGGACTCCAAGATTTCAAATAACTTTGTCCATCCTGCTACAATTGCTGTGAAAGGTGCTAGTTAATGTAAAATGTTTTAATTTGAAGATCTTTTTTACGATACAGGGGTTGGGTTTTTTTGCTTTAAAATCTTCATATATATCAATGATTTGAGTCATACAGGACCAAACATGACTATCAGTCGGAGTTGTCTTTTAGTTATTACTGAACTGGAGCTGAACTCTGTAGTGATTTTGAGACAGAAGAGACTCTATTTCATTGCCATTTATCACTCTTTCCTCACAAATTCAAGCGAAAATCATCCAAACCATCCAAACTACATATTCTTATTTAAGAAAAATTCATATTACCTGATAAAATAATTTTCATCATTTTTGAGTTTGGTGGGTTTTTTCTTCCCTTCATTAAAAAGGTTGGTTTCTGCAGTGTAGTACCTTTCTTTGTACAGAAAGAGGAAAAATTTTACAGCTGTTCAAATTACCTCATCAACTGGACCTTGACAAATTAGGTAGGAATTTTCTTTGATTAGATAAAATATCAGTACTCTGTGGTTAAAGATATAATAAATTTACAGACAGGAAAAGGATGGTATTTTACATTCAAAATGTGTGTTCTACTACTCATAGATTTTTCCACTGCATAAGGTCTGTTACCTTACTCACACATTTAATGTAATAAATAAATGGCATTTAATGTATGTATGTCCCATGGATTGCTGAACACTTACCGGTTATTTGTTCTAATTTTGCTGATCGATAGTATTTGCTTAATCATTTCCCCTGAGGCCTGAAAAAGATAGAAGAAGGGATATTTCTTTGTAACTGGCTATTTAGAGTTGTTTGGAGAGTATAGGTTGCATTATCTTAACTTTCTTTTGTATCACAGTGTTTGTGGTACTTCTGTAATATTATTTACTGATGGCACAACTATATATATGTTCAAAAAAAAAGCAAACTATCAACACATCTATTTATATTTTTCTGGTTTGATCTGGTCTTTTATTTTTGTTTTCTGCTATCTTTGTGTTTATCACAATCTTTTCAATAGTATGGAATCAGATAAAACTGAAGTGTATTTGTTAATTCTTGCTGTTACACTGTATTTTTTTTCCTAAAACATTAACATAAATTCATACATCAAAAAAGATGCCATATTCACAAATGTGCTTGATGTTCATTGTTGAAATGCTTTTTATCATTGCATCCTTAATATAAATTCTCAAGGAGCTCTTTGACAAGAGTCACTATAGAATGAACAGAGTTTAAGATTTCTAGTACCTGATACTCTGTAGAAATTATATGCACAAGAAATACACAGGAGTTTGCACAAAATATATCCAAGAGGAGGCAAATATTAGTAAATTTAGTGAGGAGAGAAAAAAGCCAAACCTCATATTCATTAGTGGTGAAATCGGGTAATTTTCTCATTTTCAAAATTTGAATGAATGCAAAGGTTAATTGGGCAGAGCAATGGGTAATAATTCACAAATTGATTCATTTCCTTAAATAAGAGGAGTTCAACTGCAATGTTTTATGACCAGCCTTCAGTGTTATTTTAAATGGAAGCATCTCCTGAGATTATCCACTAATGATGAAACTTGAATTCAATTGATTAACAATCATAGGAGATAGATGGAGGCTACCCAGAACTAATACACTCCATCTATGCTTAAGAGTCTCTTATATTTACAACTCTCAAGTGAATATCAATCAGATGTCTGCTTCATTATAGTTATTTTGATATTTTGAAAATTCAGTTTCAGTATGTTTTTAATTACATATTGTAATTCTTAAGAATGGCAATGGGGTAATGTAGGTTAATTTTGTGTGAAAAACTTTTCAGTCTGCATGAGATTGAGGATGAGATGTTTCCTAGAAAAAAACCTGCAACACCAGTTACTAGCACTTAAATGTACATCCCTTGGTGAGGCAATAAGTAAAGACAACACAACTGGTTTATTTTGTCTAATGCTTCATTTCTTCTGAAAGAAACCTTTCTAATACAAGTTACAGAAGCCAGCTCCTGCCATATGATAGTGAAAACTATTGGTAAAAAAAAAAATGGTAAGTCCAACAGAGGCAGATTGTCAAAGCTGGATATGCTCAGGCAGATGCAGTACAATGTTGTGTGCATAATTTGTGTGGACAAATAGCACATAAATTGTGCCTTCGCTGGCATACAGTACTAGGTAAACATAACATCCATCTGCAGTATATGAATGAAGAATAAGGATAACTTGTTCAGTCAGTTTATGAATTCAGACTGTAGGTTGCCCCTTGGAGACACCTGATATAAGGTAGAGAGATCAGGAACTATGAGGTTTGGTATATTTCTTGCTCTGTGGACTACTGGACTACTAGAGTTTTAAGTCCTAAAACAGTGGGGAGAGACGCCTCTAAAAAACACATCTATCCTTCTCTTATGCAAGTGGGTACAGCAGATGAGAGTGAAATTAGGTTCCTTCATTTTTTCCAGTAGAAGTTAGACAGGGTAAGATATATTCTAGTCTAGGTGCAGGACTAGCACAGACTGCTTACTCCCTGGATCCATGCATTCAAATATTAAATTCCTATATATTCTATCCTGCAAAAAGGGCATGTATGAAACTGTTCCAGACCTCAAAACTCAGTGGAAATATTTATGCTTATCTTAATTAAAATTGTGTCAAACCCTAAAATAGTCTTTCAAGAATTAAGGCCATATTAAGTTTGGCTTAAATGCGGGTAGTTGAAATATCTCTCACTGTGTCTTCAACTGCTCATTACTAAGCTAAGCATGAGAATTGTTTATAAGTCTCGTTTCTGTGGTTTTGTGGTGGTTTAGTGTTTCTTTGTTTTAAGAACAGTTTTAATTCTGTTTCTTTTTGCCTGTATTTCACATGAACTTAACTGTAACTTGCCTTTCTAGTTATTTAGACAGCCCGTAGCTTCTAATGAACCTTGATAAGAAAATATTTCTTCTCTAGCCTCCAGTATATTCTCAGTCTACAGAAGAGCAGGAAGAAGATACTGAATTCTTAGACTTTCAAATGAAACAAAAATGGACAGTATTTGAAGATGGTGAATCTGAAATTTGTGATGCATAGTAACTTACTCTGCAATTTTAGTATTTTTTTCGAAGTGCCTTGAATATAGTTGAACATGACCGTATGTCTCCAGATATCTTCTTGTAAGATTTTATAAGGGTTTGATGTATTGTCATCTCTTTCCATGAGAAATCACAGATGAACTTAATTCCATGTCGAGACTAAATTCTAATAATATCACCGTGAAACTGTGTATTTGAAGAACGTTATGAGAATTTTTTAACCTCTACTTCTGTTTGCTATGGGGTAAGTATCAAAACCATACTTCAGCAACAGTGAATCAAAACTGTAATACTAATCTCTCTTCCATATCTCTGCTATTAAATTAAAAGTGTAATAACCATTAAGCACAACATTGATCAGCATGTTTCTCAGAATGCTAGTCACAGTTTCTTTACCCAAGCCTTATGGTTCCTTCTCCTGCAAGATGGTTAAAAACATCTGCTTAATATCAAACATGTGGATAGGACTCTTATAGTCCAGTTTCTATTTTTACGGCTAAAGGCAAGTATGCACTTTTAAATGTTTTGTTTTAAGTAATTCTTCACATGTGTATCTCTCACTGACTTATAAATGTAGAGAATTGCTACTTTTTCTACATTTGTATTTCTGAATGCACAAATATAATTTTAAAATTTCTTTTTAGTTTTGTTATATACTTTAACCAATATAAGCCTTTGCCTTGGGCATTGCTCTACTCCTTGTGTTCTCTTTCTGTACCTCTTCTCCAGTCCTTTTTCTGATTGTGTGTGTAAAAGTTACTTTCCTCTTGGAGTTAGAAATAGCATGGGTATGGTGTTTGTTCTGGCAGACTAGATCCCTGGGACAGTCTTGATCCTGGAAAGATTTAGTTGTCTTTGCTGTCTTTCAGCTAACATTAGCTAGCTACAATTGATAAATAATAGTGATAAGGGCAAGCATGAAGAAAGAGGTAACACATTGTGCATCACATCTGATCAACCATCTTCTTTTTCTGCCTTCTAGCCACCTGTTTGCTATGAACAAAGACCTAAGTTAAGTCTGTATGAGTCTGGAGCATTATTTCAGTGTCAACCTCTAAAATTTTCCCAGAAGGGCAAAAAAGAAATTAAATTTAAGAGAACATAGATGGTTACATTCAAAAGGACTTGAATCTATTACATTTCATGGCATTCATACTGTCGGTGACTATTTTATCTGTCTTTGAATTCAAGAGAAGGAGTCTTCTGGAAGCAGGGAAAAGAGTTCTTTGTGTCCAAATTTTAAGTTAAAGTATCATTGTCTCAGAGACACAGTTCTGTTATCCAAGACAAGGGATCAGAAAGCTCAGAGATGGCCTCTAAGACATGATTTTATTTTGACTAAATAAGTGGGGCTGTTTGGGATGCTTGAGTGTTTATGACTCATTGCAAATGAGGTTTTTTTCTGTTCTTAATATGCAGATAAAAATCTGCTTGCTTCAGTGACTAGCAGTTTCACAGTAGTTTCCTTTACTCTACAAAGACTGTCTAACAAATGCATAAGCCTTACAGATACATACTAAACAGAAACTTGCTCAGCTGTTACTAACATTTCTTGCTAAATGTCAATCTTGCTGAGAATATGTGCCAAATGTTGTACCATTCTTTCTCAAGGGGAGAAAAAAGGAAGGAAAGAAGAAAAAAAAAGAGAGCGAGACAGTTCTTCTATGAGAAATAATTTCTGACCTTTCTTCCTTCCTTTTCTCCTGTCTTCAACCTCCAATACGTACAGCAAACAGCTAGTCTTTTGAGACTCCTCTGGAGACCTTCTTGACCGGCCATTAGCTTACTACCACCATTACTACAGTAATTTCCCCCTGGAGTTTTTCACAGATGATGAACAGAGGAAAACCAACCTTAACAGAGCCTACAATTCTTTGTTTTTCCAAGTGCAATCTATGACTTCATCCCATATCTAGGTGTCAAATGTTATTTAGCAGTCTTCACAGTTTTTTGCTTACCAGAGTCTCAGAGGAAGAGAGGGCTATGGGGCTTCAGACAAAGCACAACAAAAACAAATGCAATTGTATTTCAATGTGATCAAGAACTCATGGCAAATCTCCTCGGTTCTCTTGTAACAAGCCAGAAGCACATTTCAGCTTACCAAATAATAATAAGGACTTGTTTTAATTCTTCAAACCTATCACTCCTACTGAATATTGGCTGAATAAAGAAAATAACGTAGATTTTTTTTTTTATTTTTTAGATATTAAAAGGTGACCAGCTGAAGTGCAGGTAACTGTTGAAGTAGAAAGAAACCACGCTTTCAGCAACAAGGTTATCAGGTTTTGCTGGTGGTTTGAAAGAACTGATGGGATGACATGAAACACAAAGGAAAATAATGTGATTGAGAATATTCCTATTTCTGAAATACTTCAGCAATTGTTTCCTTAACAAGACCAGCTGTCATGGTTAAACCCCAGCAGACAACAAACCACCACAGAGCCACTTGATTACTCCCCATCCCAGTGGGATAGGGGGAAGAATGGGCAGGGTAAAAATGAGAGAACTCGTGGGTTGTGATAAAGACAGCTTAATAGGTAAAGCAAAAGCTGCACACTGAAGCAAAGCCAAACAAGGAATTCATTCACCACTTCCCAACAGCAGGCAGGTGTTCTGCCATCTCCAGAAAGCCGGGCTGCATCACAGGTAATGGTTCCTTGGGAAGACAAGCACCACAACTCTGAACATCTTCCACCTTCCCTCTTCTTCCCTCAGCTATATATGCTGAGCATGATGTCATGTGGTGTGGAATATCCCTTTGGTCAGTTGGGGTCAGCTGTCCCAGCTGTGTCCCCTCCCAGCTCCTTGTGCACCCCCAGCCTACTCACTGGTGGGGTGAGAATCA
>WUAM01000431.1:85660383-85690538 GCA_024336885.1 Actenoides hombroni | reverse complement strand
AAAAAAAGCGCTACGCTCTAAACATTACGGAGCAATGCCACACGCTGAAAGGCGGCTGTGTGAATATTCACGTTCTCCTTTGTTCGCCCCTGAATTTCACAATAGCCCGGGGAGGGCACGTCCGCTGCACTCTTGTAAATTTACCAATCCTTGACTAAAACCGCCAGGCACCTGCTTGGCAAAGCACAAAGCTGCCTACGCTTCCACCAACAATTTACTGTTTCATCAGCTTCTAAATTGGCCCGACAATAAAAGTGCTCAAAGCTAATATCATTTAAATCAACGGAGCTGGCCGAGTTCAAGGCTCCGCCGGCTGCGGAGGCGGCAGGGCCGCGGCTGCCGCCCGGCTTCTCCCGCGGGAGCGGTTCAGGTGCGAGCGGGGCGGGCCGTGCCGTGCCCTGCCTGCAGGGCCCGCCGGGGCTGCCCAGTCAGGCCCGGGGCCAGGGATGCTCGAAGGAAAACGCAGCCAGCGTGCGGGGTGGGTGCTGGTTTTGCTGGACGCAGCGACTCCTTTAGGGCATCGCAGCGGAATGAAACGGCAACAAACCCAACCGGCCTCGGCTGGGAACGGGCTCCTAAGCAGGGACTGGCTCTCCCGAGCTGCCCGCAGCCCCGGCGGCCTCCCCGCCGCGGTACCGGCTGCGGGTGTCCCTCCCTGCTCCCTCCTGGGGTGTTCGTGAGTTAGGCCACTGGAGGAAAGCAGTGTGTAAAAAAGCACGTTTGATAAGGAGTCTCATATTTTCCAGTACACAAAACCACTCATGGGGAGGAGCAATGGTTCCTTGAGACCAGGTCCTGACAACGCTCTGCCCTGATCCAGAGGATTGCTCATGTCAAAAGTTACACAAGGCTGTGACTGTAACTGCAGAGGCTGAAGCGAAGCCAAGCAGGTGACTGTTGATGCTAGTGACATGCTGTACAGTTCAAAAAAGGGTAACAAGGCTCCCTAACAGCAGCTGGCAACAGGCACTGTGATTTGGTTTATTTATTTTTTTTTTTTTTATTCCTGACAACTTCCCGTGACTAAGAATCATTAGTTGATACCCTATCATCCCAATGGATAACAGGGAACTTTTTCATTCTGGTAAACAATCGTGTTACATCATCTCTTCCAGAAATATATCCAGGTCTAGATTAAATAGAAAAAAGGACTTCCAGTCATTGCTTCTTTTTGTGAGCTAGAAACTTCTTTTGTTTTCTAACCTCCTTCCTTGATTTCTTCCTCTCTGGTTTATGCCCATTTGCTCTCATGCAAGAGTGGATTCCCAAGAAAGATCCCAATCGCCATGGGATTTCCCCCCAGGTTTATATACAGCTGCTGTATTCCTTCCCAGCTATCATCTTGCAAGCTCAGGATTAGACTCCCTGTTTCTTTACCACCCAAATCACATTTCCCTGCCCTTTTCTTCATATAAATTAATCTGCTGGGACAACCAGAACCCTAACCATACACAGCTGTCCAGGACAGTCCCCACAGCTCCTTGGAGAATGCCCTCAGCATTTGCCTTTCTGCCAAAACCTCTCACTTGGTACTGCAAGGGTTTTATTTACCCTTTTCACGGCCATGTTCCTTCAGCAGTTCATGACCACTTTGTCATTAACTAGTGCCCCAAGGTCTTTTCCTCCTCTATCTGGCAAGGACTACTGAGACCACAGCCACAACGCACACTCTTACCATATGCCCCAAATGCGTGAACTTTTAACGCTGGATTTCATTCCTTCTTTGCCACTGTGGTGCTCAGAGTCCTAGGCTTCCTCTTGACAACTTTTCAAGCCTCCTCCATTCTGGGATGCCCTTTGTGCTCTGTGACTTTGTCAGATGATGTTAGTAGAGTCCTTCTTTTGTTTTAAAACTGCTCATGAAATTTTTCCATTGAGTCCGTAAGAGCAAAGAGATGATTATCCTGCGGCCATGGCATAGGTCCATCCAGTTCCTGCACCCACCTGTGCCAGTGGTAAGAACTCAGGGATTTCTTTTGCCAGAGACTTTCTGCCTACGAACTCCTGATACATTTATCTCTTTTCTGTGAATTTGTCTAAGGGCTTTTAGAACTCAAGCAGCAAGTTGTTTTACTAAAATTATTAGATACTGTTTAGTAGAGATGAGTTTTAAATGAATGATTCCTGTCTCGGAAAGAGGTGCAAGACCTATGAGGTGCAGATAAAATCAGAGGCTTAAAAGCCTCTTAAAAGGTCCACATTCCCCAAGAATCTCTCCTCAGCTACCATCTTTAATCCCCACAAGTGTCTTTCCTGAGGAGACATCCTACCTTGTTGGTGTTTTGTTGAACAGTCTTGGATATAATATGATGTGAAAACTATCTTGATTATTTTTAACTAGGAAGAGCTGACCTGCCATGATTGTTCAGTTCCAGGAAAGGATTTCCAGTGGAGGTCCCTCAATGCCCACTTTTATATGCAGTTAGGTTTTTCTGCAGCCCAGAGTTAGACAACTTATATTTGTTGGCTCTTTGCTGAGCCTGCTGGCTCATTCTTGCATTCTTTGTTGATCACCCGCCTCTCACCATACCAGGAGCCTTGGGGCTAGGTGCCCAGCACCTACAATTTAGGCATTGCAAAACCACATCTCTGCATCCATTTAGCCCTGAGGCTTTTATCTTTGTGGTGAATTATTAACCAAGCCAGGGACATGAAAAACATCTACACATGGAGATGCTGCATTTTCTTTGGAAGTTGTCCACACATAAAAAGTACTGTTTTAACCAGCCTGGTAGCTCTTCTCCTATGTTCACCTTCCAGTAGGCATGGGAGAACATGGTTCATTCTAGTCTATAAGATCCTTTCTCACAATGAGGATTGTTCTCGCGTCTTCTCTCAATGACCTCTTCCTGAGACTAAGCAAAGCCATCTCTCTTCAGTACGTACTTTTTTAAACATCTTAACATTTTTTTGCTGTTCGCTGCTAATTTCCCTGTAGCTTTTCTTCAAATGTAGTGTCTAAAAAAGGACACTGTACTTAGACTAAGCCTCACCAGTGCCAAGTAGAGCAGAATAATTACCTCAGTGTTTTACCCAAAACACTGTTGCTAATATATCCTCAAACGCTATTTGCTTTTCTGAGTAGGTTTTATCCCTCTTCACCTAGCACAGGGCTCACAACAGCCAGTCGCCCCATTCCTGCACTATTACTGCCTTATCACTTGTTCCTCATTTCACAAACCACGCATTTGATCTGTCTTTTGTCCCAAGACTGCATTCTGTACTTGTCCTTATTACAGTGCAGCTTATTGATTTCAGGCAAGCTCTCCAATCTGTGAAGATCAATGTGAGTCCTGATCCTGCTCTCCAAATCAACGTCTCGCAGCCTCTCCCAGCCAGCGTTCTCATGAGTTGAATTAAGCACTCTCTTTTCCAGTAGCCTATTTATTGTTGAAAACCTCAGGGCTGCAACAGACACCTGCAGGACCCCACTTAGCACATCCAGCTTTGATAGGCAACTGCAGGTGAGTGCGATTCAAACATTATGTGCTCATTCTGATCCTGATTTCATTTAGATCTCATTACACAGTTTTGTTTATAAGAAAAGTAAGGCTTTTGACACTAACAAAGTCGACATATATCACATTTATCTCTTTATACACTTGGCTAGTTAGTCCTTCAAATAAGGACACTGAATTAATTTGAAGTGAAATGTTCTTGATTAATCAATGTTGATACGTTCTACTGCCTTCTTATCACTTATGTGCTTACAAATTGATTAATAATTGACTCTCATTATCATGGTTACTCTGATGGATTTATACTTCCCAGGATCCTCCTCTTTGCTCTTTTTCTGGGCTTGTAAACACATGTCTCTGGCATCAATGTCCTCAGGCAAGTCCCTCAGGGTGTGAGTTGTCATTGCCTCTAACTTCAGCCAGTCAAAAGCTGTACACTAATTAGGAGAGTGATTCAGTTTCTTACACACAGAAGTATGGCACACATGGTCTAGTATCATGTTAAGCACTACGTAGTATCCAAGACATTTCTTGGGGCTCGCAGATAGAACACAGAACCTACAGGAGACCTGCATAGATAAGGCATCTATATCTATGTTTATGAAGCAGCACCCCTAACTATAAGGTGTTCATCAATAGTCAAGGGGAAAAGATGGGTGTAACAAACCAGCCTCAGGAGAGAACTTTCTCCAGACAGAGGCCTCTGCTGGCCTTTGAAGATGCCACTCCCATGGCAATGGAAGGAACAAAAAAATTTTAGCTTCTAGTTACAGGGCTAATATTTAGGCACTTATATGATTTTCAAGGCATTCTGACATTTAAATTGCTCAAATGCCTAGCAAGAGTTTTGAAGTGCCTAAGTGACTCACTCACAGACTGGCCCATGTTTATCCTGGCTAATTTTTAGCAGTACTGAAGACACCCAGTGTAGGAAGCTAATTACTCCAAAGCCTTCCAAAATCTGGAGTGCCCTCTTTACCTGCTTATAGCTCACTAACAATTACCAAGAGAATCTGCACTTGATTAAACCTTAGCTTGGGTGTTTTTGTTGATTGTGAGGAATTAAAGGTTTTATAACTCAGCACTTTCTTGTAAGCGCATAAAACAATCTTTCACTCACTTTCAGGCGTTGTGAGGGTAACCACGTAAACACTTGCAGGGCGCTCTGATCTGTAGTAACAGTGACATGCACCCAAGGCAGAAGGTTTTGACGCACCGTGTAGTACAGATTGGAATACTAGAAATTCACCCAAGCCGCCCACAGCCCTGAGCTGTGTTAAGACTTTGCTCCTGATCTACAGACAGGAGATGGACGGCAGGAGAGGTCTAACGCAACAACAAACACAGTAAATGAAGAAAACATCAAAGAGCACATCAGATGACAATTGCAAACACTCAAGATCTCTTCTGGACATAGCAAGTTCCAAAGGTACATGAGCACTGTAAATCCACTGCACACATGCATTCATGCTCATCTGACATACAAGATCTTTATGATCAATTATAGTTGAATGAATAAATGATAATAGTACCAATGAGGAAGCAATAGCTGGAGAAAGCAGCTTCTCTCTCGTCACTGCCTTTATTTGCAAGCTGTGAGAAATTTTTAGGAATAATTCCACTGCCAGTAGCTTACAGGCTGTTTGATTTAATCCATGCCTCCATCAGCTTCCCCATCAACAGAGTCCATGAGGAGTTATCATTTAATAGTTTAGATCCAAATGAGCTGCTGCAGTTTCCCACCCCAGCATGAGGACTGAACCCGAATTACCCTAGGCCACCTGTCCCCGCTCACCACTGCAATGTACAGTAGAGGGATTTAGCCCTTATTTGTAATCTTTTGTCTGCAGCCTTGTTGTTTGGGTGGGGCTGCACCTGTTCGTGGGGAGTGGGAATCCCTTAATTGCGGCTGTGGGACTGGGCAGCGAGAGCTGGCCCTGTGCACTGGCACACAAAGGCTTAGGGGAATGCGTGTGAATCCAGTGCCCTCTTTATGCCATGCCAGCATTCATTGCAAATCCTCTGCAGGTCTCCAAGGCTTAGCTTCTGCATTCCCAGGGCTTCTGCCTGGTATTTAACACACTGGATTGTCTTTTCTTTAGAGGACAGAGATGATGCCTCCCTATATTTTTGATTCTTGAGGTCTCCAATTGTTTAGGAATAGCAGTCAAGGAACAATATAATATGTTTTAAGGTGTATTTTTGGCTACAGCAACAGCAGTTCTTTCCTGTTATCAAATGCAAATTGAGTTTACTTGGTGTGCAGATCCCCATTGCTTTGAGATGTAATGTTAGCAATGACAGCTTGAGCCCTAAAGACACCCAGGCTGAAGACACCCAGGTTGTATGCTCTACTGAATGCTCGGAGATGGTGCTACCTCAGTCTTGTCCCTCACTAATCCTTGCTGAAGCCCCTGTCCATGCCACCTCACTCCAGTGAGTGCCTGATTCCCTCCCTCCCCTGCCCTAGACTCCTCTCTGCCTTTGTCACCTAATCTGGTGCCTTGGAGATGCTGTCTCCTTTTGCTCCCTCTTCTCCCTCCCTTTCCAAGCTTTGCCTCTCTTCAAGTCAAACGTTACTGTCTCCCACCAAAATGGCACCACAGATGATACAGATAGCATGGCCAGCCCCCACCTTTTAACTCCAGAGGCCAGTATGATAGACACCTCTCAAGACTCCATATAAATTTGCGCCCAGATCTTGTACTCCCGGGCTGAAGTGCGACCCATTCCTAAGGAAAAGATGGCGTGCCTGCCTGCTTGCCTGCCAAAATCGACCAAGATTCTGTTGAACGTGAACAGACACATCCCCAAAACTCCCAACACAACACTTTATTTTTATTTTTATTTTCTTTCCCTAGGCCAGATTCCAAACGCCTGGCAGTTTTGGTGATTCCTCACGGGAAGAGCCGGCCAAGGGGCGAGGGGGCAGTCAGCCCGGCCTCGGGGCTCTGCCGCCATCTTGTGACGCGTCGCGGAACGGCGCTGACAGGGAGCGGCCCTGTGATGGCGCTCCCGCCTTCCGCCTGGGCCCGAGAGGGTGGTTTGGCGGCTCGGTGGGCACGAAGGCCCAAAGTCCTCGAGCCCCCTTCGTGCCCGCCAACCCTCTGGGCAGGAAGCAGCGGGGCCGCTTGGCGAGCCCCCATCTTGCCACGCAGCACACCAAAATCGGTTAAACCCCCATCAAAAAATCCAGGCTGTCCAAGGCACAGCAGTGCCTGAAACACTGTGATGTGACTAAAATGGCCCTGAAAACGGTTGAAATTTGCTTTCTTGCTGATTCTTGCTAACAGCAGTGCTTCCCAGTTGCTGTGCTGCTGCCTTGGTGGCTTGTGGAGCAGGCTGGTGGAGGTTCTTCAGCCCCCATTGATTCAGTGGGAAGACTGAAGCTGGTACCAGACAATGGGCACCAAGTCCTGCCCTGAACAACTCCTGTGAAGAGAAGGAAAAGGGGAGCTTAGCTGGTGCCCCTTCATCTTCTCGATGCAGAGCACAGCACCCATACACCCTTCTCCTCCCCTTGCTCCTTGGCGGTGTGCAGATGAGGACACAACATCCATACCTTCTTTGAACCTGTTGCTATAGCTGTGAGGGTAACCAGGGTTGAGAGCCAGCTGTTGTTGAGTTTATCTGACAAATGAGAGGTTCAGATGTAAGATTGTTAGCAATTAGATTGCCACCTGCTATCACTTTAATCCGTATCCTGGATTTTTAATTGTTTGGGGGGGGAGCTGTGGGCACATGAATGCATAAGGACCTTCTGAAAAGGCACAAAGCATTAGGATTGCATCCCAGTCATCATAAGTAGGGCTACCCATTTTTGTAGTTTAGCCTCTACTGTGAATATTGGTCTTGTTTTTGAACAGTTTTGTCCTGAGCTTCCTAGGACTTCTGTGCTCTATACTTCCATCCATGATTTTATTTATTTATGTATTTACTTATTTATTTGTTTATTTTATCAAATGCAGACTATTTAATTTTAAGGTTGCCCAGCTCCTTCCAGTTTGGCTTCCTGACAACCTTCCGCTGTCAAGTGACCTGCATTCATTTGCATTTTGTCTGATTTTCAGCAGGTCCCTATCTGAGGCCTGTTCCTCCTGGTTGTTACCCAGGTGAGGAGTTCCACTTCAGTCAAAGTGATAATACCTTTCAGTAATTGGTACTTCCACAGGTTTGTAGGGGCAGGGCTTGCTTCTTCCCCCACTTTGGATAGCTCTAATCTGCTTTCAAGTTACGCTTCATCAGAAAAAGAGAATGCCAAGAATTTTGAAAGGTTTGCTATCAGGTTCCACAAAGGGTTATGTTTGGGAGAAACATGCTGATTTTGTTGGAGAGATGCACAGAACAGACTACAATTTGCATAAGAAGCTACTAAAGGCAAACTGAATGAGAAGTCGAGGGAAGGGTTTTCATTGACTTCAAAGAGTATTGGATCAGATCCATGTGGAACATCTGCAACTTCCTTTGATGTACCAGCAAACTGGAGATAACAAGCCTCTCTTCTCCATACATGCCCTATCTAAGGCATTATGTGGACAAAGACTTTGAGACTGGCAATGGCACAAGCCAGTCTCAGAAGAGAAAGTAGGTCTGTATAATCTATTTAGGAGATGGTTTTTTTGCAGCAGGTTTGAAAGCAAATGTGCCCTAGAGGTCACTGCAGAGCTGCTTGTGTTCTGACAGAAAATTGTCAAAACATTCTGGAATATTAAAGTAGATTTTAAAAAATAAATGTATTTTGAGATGAGTCGGAGTAGTACTGTCCATCCATCTCCAAAACCACCCAGCCATATGCCATAGCTCCACAAAGTGGAATCCCCAAACTGTACCCTGTTAACTTTCTCAGATGGAATGTCACCTCCTTCATGCTACATCCTCCATCTCATATTCCCACATGCTCCCTATACCACACCTCACCCTGTGAGGTCTTCCTGCTGCAGAGTAGCCCAACCTCACTATCCTGTGTGCATCACATCTCCCCAGCACCCACCAGCTGCCCCCCGCTCCCCCCCCCTCCCCCCCCCATGGTCCCCAACATAGTCTCATTAGTCCTCTGGCCAGAAGAATGATTTGGTGGCAGATAGGTCCATGCATCTGTGGTTGCTGTAGGCTGGGAAGTCATCACAAGCAGAGCTGAACACCTCTGATCAGTTGAAGTTATCTGTGGGGAGGTGTGTAACAGGCATAGTTCAATAGCACGGCATGGGCAGAGTGGAGGAGTTCTACCGGGTCTCTTTGGAGCAGTTCATCTGCTATCTGCATTTTAGGCCATGGGTTTTTTATTGGCAATTTCTGCCTATTCTTGAAGCAGGTGTAGAATAAGAAGGTGAAATCTCACAGAAAAGAAGATAAGTTGGCACAGGTGTAATAGAAATAAGCATAACAACAGGACCAAAATAATAAGCCATCGTAAGTATTTCTACAGCCATTTTCATCTGTGGATGTCAAACAATTTGCAAGAGCTAAAAAAATTAAGCCTCTCAAGCAGTGCTCATACGTCAGAAATACGCGGTTTCTTTCACCTATTGCTTAACTGCTGTCGCCCCTGAATTAGGACAGAGAAGCTGTTCATTGCTCAAGGCAACAACGCCTTGCACTTTAGGGTGTGAGAGGCTGACTCAAACTGTAAGACAAGGCAGCATTTAGAGTCTAGAGTTGGCCAGGCCACTGCCTTACAAAAAGAGCCATGGATCTTTAACACCAAGTGGTCAGGCCCTCAGTTTGACGTCTCAGCTGATAAAACAGGAAAGGTGAAAGCAGGGGCAGAACCAATCTTTTAACAGCTGGCTATAGGAGAAGACAAATTTGTAAACTGAAAGAGGGACAAAGGAAAAACATTTACCCCCTGCTTTTAATAGAGATTCATTCATAAAAGTAAAGCGAAGGCTACAAGGTCATAGAAAGTTACATGCGATCCGGTTTTGGAAAAGGCCCTTCTTACAGACCAAGACCAGAGGCAGAGGCTATTTGGGCTATTGCCAAGGAGAAGTGTCATGGAGGCCCTTTTTTTTTCCTTCTCTGGGGGCCTAAGGAAACTCCAGCTAGACATATTGTACATGACAACGTTTAATGACCTTTGTTCATAATGGACCCAAGTGTGAATACCCAAGTGCATTCAGGAGAGGCCCAGGACTAAGAGGTAATGTAAAGCCTGAAATAGAGAGGGAACATTTTCTGGATTGGGAATAGGGTCATTGCTGGGGCAACGAATGTGTGAGGGTTCATTTTGCACCTGGTATTCTGATTAACAGTGCGGTCAATCTCCTGGTCTTCCCAAGCATGAACACCTGCTTCTAGCTCTGCTCCAATCCTAGCCCTTCACAAGCCTTCCTCCTTCAGTAATCCAAGAAAATGCATCCCATGGCTGTGTCAGAACCATGCCCAAGAGACTGTCACACCAGGAAGGATTGATCTCAGCTCCCCCATTCCTGAGAGCTCACAGACAGCTCCTTAACTGCCATCCTCTACATGCTTTCAGTCCACCAGCTGGACATTCATCCTTCAGCGCTGCCTCCTTTTGGAAAGGAAAAAGGGGATTCTCATTGTCTCTCTGTGATGCCAGCACCTTCCTCTGTGTTGCCTCCGCTTCTTTCCTAACAGTTGTGCAAAATACTTTGCTATCCTTTCCCCTCCCTTCCTCCTATCATAAAATGTCTGGATCCATCTTCTGACCTTCCAAAAATGACACCTCAGCAAAGATGACCTGTCTGTGGTCCACATTTAAACATCCCATGCATCAGTAATGTGGCAGGGCAGCACAGTCTGTTTCCAGAGCTAAGCAGGCTACTTGAGTAACCCTGATGACTTCTTTTCTTTTCTCCTGATTTCTGTGGTGGCTCCTCTGTCCCTCCCAAGTTTTTCTGGAAGTCACTTTATAAATGCTGCCAAACTGTGTACACAAAGGAGGCGAGCTGGATGAGCACAGTGGATGCCTGCTTTGCCAGCCTCCCCAGAGCCTGCAGGCCAGTCACCTCCAGCATGTGCAGGTAGCTGCTGACTCAGATGTGAGCACAGCACTGTGTATTTCATCATCTCTCTGGCACCAAGGGAAGCAGATTCAGCGTATGGAACTAGGAGGGTTCAGGCACAAGGTGAGGGTGAGTGCAGTCAAGAAAGCCAGAGCCTGGGGGATTACAAAGGGATTTCTGAGGAGGAGAGAGGAAGGATACCACAGAGCAAAGAAAAAACCAAAACCGAAAACAAAACCCAAAAACAACAACAAAAGAGAAGACAGTAAAAGGGACCGCAATAATAGGCATGAATTTCTCTTTCTTCTGCCCCATGGCAAGCTGCCAATCCCTTCCGCACACATTCCTCAGTGCTACTAAAACCAGTCCCCATGGACACACCTGCCTTGAGACAAATTCTTTTAGTCTTGAAAAAATCTGGGCACTTCTTCAATAAAGAGCTTTGCTTTTAAACTACTTTGCCTTTGTGAATTTTGGCAGCAGCTCACACTTGGAGAGCTTTTGAGAACCCTTTCTGTAATCAGATTTCCCTGCCCTGCCCCAGGGGACTGTGGGCGAGTCACTTCCCACAGCTGTCCCTCAGCTTCCTATTCTATGACATGTGTGGCTCACCACTACCTCAAAGGGCTGGGGTTGGGCATCATTTATGCATAAAGAGCTGTGAAATCCATGAGGTTGAGGGGATGCTGAGCATTACATGACACGCTGTGAGCCTAGCGTTACTGCAGCTCGTCACTTTGGGTATGGCAGGAGGTGGGACAGGCCATAGGAGTATGGTTTAAGACACTTCACTGCTCAGTGCAGAAAGTCATTAAGTGAACGGAAGCGGAGGCAGTTTGGTTGTGTGGCGACAGGACTTGTTTCTTCTACGCAGTAGGGCCAAGGCTGAAGACCAGGAAATACAGACATGTTTAGGAACACCAGTTAAGTCCTCACCATCTTGTTGAAAATGACAAAAAAAGCAGAACTCAAACAGACTTTTTCAGTTCCTTCTGACGCAGGCTGCCTCCTGAGCCACCTCATACTGGAGGTGTTCTGGGGTGTCATAATCCTATTTTCGTTCTGAGTAAAGTCTCTCTTTTTCTCTTATTCTGACCAGAATCAGACTAACTTGTCAACCAACAAGCTTAAAAGAGAATCCAAATGATTTGCAGCATGGGGAAACAGAAAAAGCATCACTGGATGCTTGGCTAAAATAACAGCCATTACCATTTCTGGTGAAAGCAGGCTGAAGCTGCTACTAATTTAACAGTAACCTGCTCCTTCTTTCCTGTCTTCTCTCTGTGCTGACAAAAAAAAAGCCACAGTTCTTTGCCTCCCAAGCAAGGAAGTTATTGTTAGCAAGCTGCCTTGCATCATTCCTACCTAAAATTGTCTTGGAACATTGGTTCATTTTAGTCTGTTTGGCAATATGCAGCACAGCCAGAGAACACAGCAGCTTAACCAAGTGTGTACCACCTTGGCTCTGAGAAAGAGGTCAAGTATTGCTCTTTATGTGCCAAAGTTTCCCTAGTTGGTTTAGCTTTGGTTTTAATACCGTAGCTGGAAACACATATGCTAATTTTACCTCCTCACTTTTGACAATTCACCCCTCACAGAAATCAAGTACCAAAACAACTTTTAGAAAAAGCAGAGTCTGAACATCTGGACCCTGTTAGAAGCCATGCAGACTCTGATTCTGGCTTGGCTGCAAATTTAATTTGTAGTCTTGAGCAAGTCAATTAAATTCTTCTGATCGAGTCTTCCCTCAGTCAAATTGAGAATAATTACTCTCCTTGTAGAGATGCTGCAAAGACTAAGAAAGTCTTTAAATAATTTATTTAAGATGTTAAAATCTCTTGAGAATAATGTAGAAACCTCAATTAGGATTTATAAAAAGGTTATTTAAAAACACAATGGGATAAAAAGTATCATCATTGAAACTAATTAATGAAATAATAATATTGAAAAACTTCTCAGATGTGCAGGATAGAACATAAATCTGCAGTTGCTTGGCAGAGTATATTCAGCTCAGAGAAGCAACAGCTCTTTATACACTATGGTGGAACAAAGTCAGTGCAGACGCACAATGAAATTCTCATAGCCTATGATAGTCTTTAATAGTGTCTTCCATTATTATCAGTCTTTATTATTCATGATAACACTTTGGCCTTTAGCTGAGACCTGTCCTGGTGCGGTTGGTACCACAGACAGAGAAGATAATGAAGTTTCCTATCCCAAAGGGCTTATAGCCAGAGGTCCTGAATGTCCAGCAGTTTAAGTCACACAGGGATGAGACCATCAATATCAACAGGTCTGTTTACAGACATAAAATTACATCTATAATAGACAGTCACTCAGACGAGCAGCTGAGGAAACTGGGGTTGTTTAGCTTGGAGGGAGGAGGTCTGAGGAGACCTTCTTGTTCTCTACAACTACCTGAAAGGAGGTTGTAGCAAGGTGGGAGTTGGTCTGTTCTCCCAAGTAACAAGTGATAGACAGGAGGAAATGGCCTCAAGTTGTACCAGGGGAGGTTTAGGTTGGATATCAGGAAAAATTTATTCACAGAAAGGGTTGTAAAGTATTGGAACAGGCTGCCCAAAGAAGCGGTGGAGTCATCATCTCTGGAGGTATTTAAAAGAAGTGTAGATGTGGTGCTGAGTGGTGTGGTTTAGTGGTGACATAGCAGTGCTGGGTTAACGATTGGACTCGATGATCTTGAAGGCCTTTTCCAACAAAAATGATTCCATGATTCTAAAATTAGTTCATATGAACTCATCATCCTGGGAGAGAAGCTCAAATGCATGGTGAGAAATGTCACATGGACTCCCCTGGCAGATGCATGAAGCATGAGGTAACAGTGACATCGTTACGGCTGGTGTAACTGTCAGAGTACACCAGTTGCTTAGAGACTGAGAGTCAGAAATTTCAGGGAGGAGGCCAAGGAGAGGCAGGGTAACTAAGTGGCCTTGAAGAGCCTTACACGGAGCTCCTCTTTGGTTTTGGCAGCCCAAGATAAAGCACAAGTGTATTTGAAGGAAACTTGATCTTAAATAATGCCAATACCATCAGCATGTCTGAGACAAAATACAAGGTGCGACCAAGCGATGGTAGATCTTAAAAGTGAAAAATAGAAGTTTGAGCTGATATATATAGAATAAAATGCCAGCAGAGGGAATGGTAAAACCAAAGACAGAGACAGCTTGCAGGTTTATGTATGCAGATCTTGACACAGCCTCAAAATGAATTGTTAACCTAATAGTAATGCCCAGCACAAGAGACAACTAACTTGTACCCAAATGAACGTGGCTCTTTTCTTGAACTGCAAGAGAAACAATAGAAAACAAGGCTGTCAAACATGCCATTTTATAAAGGGCTACCGAGGGGCAACTCATTTGGTTCACATAATTTTTCACAAGTGATAATGTAATAACAAGATATACCAGTTAAGAAATCTTTGCCATATCCCTACTACACTACTTTATCAGGATAGGCGGTACATGAACTCAGAGCATGTGAGGATGGTGATTTTTTGTACAACCCGTGAAGACTCTTGGGAGCAGAGACCTGAGCAGGCTGGGGACATACACCCTGGTCAGAGCAGGCAGGTGATAGCAGTAGATGGTGCAAGGGCATCTCTGCATGGCAGAGCAAGATGCAGCACAGACACAGCAAGCAGCCTGCTGTTGCCATTAACAGACACTTCTGATGACAGTGCGACCGTCACCATCTATGACACTACATGAACCCAGCAGCAAGTGCCTGCCTCATTCAGGCTGCTTCACACCGCTGGTGGCCTTTGGTTTAGGTTGTTTGTAGTGATCACATTATGAAATTGTAGTTTTCTCCTGTAGTACAGGAGGAGGCAAAACCGCAGAGCTCCAAGACAGAAGGAGGAAAAGTAAATTCAGTGCAATAGAGGTCCACTTTCTGAAGACATTAAACTGCCTTAAGACTACACTAGTAAATGAACACACCCTTTTTATTACTGAGGCAACCAAAGTGGGGAGAATGGAAACAGCCTGTGATAGGTAAAACCAAATGAGATGTTGCCTAGTAACTCTCAGCAGGGAAGCATTTAAACCCTGCCAGTTTAGTGAAGCTGATGTTCTGATTCAGAGATTATTTTCTCTGTGAAAAAAAGAATTGATACCAGGAAAGCTCAATTTAACAAACATATGATTTGTTTTCCTGTTACAGCAAACCACGGTGACAATGCTCAGGAGAATACAGAAGTATTTACAAACTTATGCAAGGAAGAACAGACAAGGCATGTTTTCAACAAAAGCATCACTTCACTGAACATGTATTTGATGCTGACTTTTTACCCCAAATACAGTGGATTTCACATTCATTTTTACTTTCAGATTCTGAAATACATGTCATAATGGAAGTCTGGAAATACTACACAGATTATTACATTATTATCATACTATTCCTAGAAGAGGTTTACTGGAGAAAACCCTACTTCAGCTCTGCTATTGGAAATGGAATCAAAGTCATTGATTTAAAAGAAGAAAGACTCTGTGTCTTCACTGGTTCCATTGCCTGGAATAGTTTTAATTAGGCCCTCCTTCAGAACTTTGCTTTTATGGGTTCAGGGAAAGGTCACTTGGCTTGGTTCAAGGTCAGGGGAAAAAAAAAGAAATCCCTCTAAACTTGTTTGGAAATTCATGTTATTTTTGCTTCCCTTTAGAAGGATGATTTTGCAGAAGTAAAAGCTCTGGCATGATCAGCCATGTATGTCTGCATACCTGGGTGCCACAGCTACTGTTCTGCATAGGCAAAGTCAGGTTCAGGAGAGCACTTCATTTCAGCAGCCTCAAAACAGCTAATGCTGATAGTTGTGAATGTGAACTACTGCATAGATTGTTGGGTTTTTTGTTGTTGTTGTTGTTTGTTTGATTGATTGATTTTTGATGTTGTTGTTGTTGTTTAATTTTATTTTAAAAATACAATAAACAGATCAACACTTACATACACTAACCATGAAAAGGCAGGTTGCCAAAGAGTTACCACAAAAAATATGTATTTTATCAACACTGATAATAGCTGGAAAGCAAAGCTGCAATGCTGTAAGTCTTAAAATTTGAGTTCTCTATGAAAAGCATGAGAGTTTTCCACAAGCCTGTTGTACGAGCAGTGAAGGGATGTTCTGTAAACCACAGAGATCTACTTCTCACTCATCAGAGCCTGGTTTGAAGTTTAATGAAACACTGTTGATACAGAACCTCTGCCCAGAAGGTGTGGGACCATCATCAAACACATGGCCTAGATGGGCATCACACTGCAACAGAAATTAGGTACCATTATTACTTTTGCAATTATGGACCAACATTATGCTGGTACCTACTGTGTTGTCCTGAATTAAGAAACCTGTATGATAAATTAATTGTTGAGTCTTGTGGGTGGGGGAGTCTTGGAGAGAGCCTAGAAACACATCCTGCAGTAATCACCTCTGGCCAGTGGGCAAATATCTGCCCCCAAACAAGCAGATCCCAGAAGAGGAAGTCATAAGATACTAATACCAGAAAACACAGGAAATAAATGGGATTATCTAGACATCACAATATATAATGAAGTTTTCAAGTGAATTGAGACAGTCCTTCTCACAGGCCAGCTGAGGATTTCTTTCCCAAACCTACTGATGGGAAAAGATCAGGCTCAGAATAGCTCTCCGTGGCTCATTACGAAATTTGAAGGTTGTTTTTAGCTGGGCTTCTTGAAAGGTGATTGCTGGGTATTACTGCAAACATGAACTCTACCATGATAACCAACTGCAGCGGATGCTTGTTAGGTTTGCTGGTGATAGGAAGGGGCCGCAAGCACGCTGAAGGACAGTGTTAGCAATCTTAACTGTATGGAAAAATAGACACACAAACCTCCCCCACCCCTCAAGATGCAATTCATTAAACTCAACTGCCTATTTTTATACTTTAACAAAAGTAATAAACAACACATATTTAGTATTGGGAAGAAATGGCAGTGGCAGTTCTGTAGAAAGGGCCTGAGTATTACAGCAGGTCCCAAAACAAATAGGGGTCGTGGGCTGTGGAAGGGTAGAGGTGTAAGGACAGGAACACTGTAATGCACCTAAGCAGCCTCTGATCTCTGATGCAGGCTAGGCCCAGCTGCAGCACCATGCCCAGCTTTGCACGGTACTTCAAGAAGGGAAAGGACCAACTGGAAAGAGTGCAAAATAGAGACACAAGATGATCAGTGCTTTAGAAAACACTGCATAAAAAGAAACTGTTAAAGGAACTGGCACTTTCCTGTCAGGAAAAGCGATGATTGAGGGAGTCAGAATAGCTACCCAAAATAGAAGGGTAGCTTCTGTGAAAGAGGAAAACCCATAGAAGATAGCTGTGAAGGAGTGGGGCACCTCCAACTCTGTGCGGGGCAAAGAGCAATAATCTTCAGCTGCTGCAAAGCAAACAGTGCTCCCCCCCATGTCTAACCAACAGTAGAAAGACATGAAGGTTACAGCTCATTGCCTAGTACTACCTAGACTTCATCACTGCATATTTTAAGAAGAGTTTCAGCAAACATTTAGCAGGACTGAATTAGAAAGAACTGCCCCTGTGATGGGGGCAAATGCATGGACTAAATCTCAGAGTCTGTCTGTTGTCACATCCTGCAGTTCAGCTGAGGTCCTCTGGATAAATCTTCTGTCTAAACTCCAGCCCTTGGCTATGCTTACACAGCTACTCTCCCCAGTCACATCATTTTCTTCAATTCAAACCGACTGTCTATATGTGATGCTTTGAACTCTTCTTGCATGTTTCATACCAAGAAGTGAGACAGAATGGTGCCAGTGACACTGTCATTCTCGCTGCTGTATTTAGGTAGATTCATTCATGGACACAAAGAAAATTTATTTGTTAAGATTTGTGTATCTTTGCTATCTTTGGGTATCACCTCCAAAATAAACATACCTGTTTGCAGACAACTTCAGTTCTAGTTGATCCAAACGAATTGTCTGGTCGTCTCATGATATTGGTGTTACTTTCATCTCTGCCACAAGTACCATAAGCCTCAGAAAATGATGGCCATCCAGTCCCAGAATTGTACTTCTTTTCTGAGCTAAAGGGGAAACCAGATCTTCTTGTTAATTAATAACAGAGATGTTGCAAAAAAGTCTGGTGTTAATAAGAACACTGGCTTTTTTCCTCACCCCTGTTTTGTACTACTATGAATAATAATTGGCACAGTGGAGTTTTCTCACTGGCATCAAACTGCACTGGAAGCTCTTTTCCAAAGGGAATTCTTGATCAGCCCACAACAGGAGTTTTTGCTTCACAGTTTCTGTTTCACTGACAGGTTGGCATTTTATAAAGCTCAAAAAAAGTTTTTTCTAACAACAGAGCACATTGTGTAACTGAATTACACCTGCAAAGTTGCAGTTCAAAGCCTGGCCCAATACAGCACAACCTCAGAGAAGAGAGTTTACAAGAAGAAATGAAGTACAGAAAATGTCTGGGTTGGCCCACTGGATGAGGCTCATATCTGATGATGTCTTTCGCTTGCAGTCAGCCATCCAAGTGGTTTGGAAACTCAGAGCCTTGCTCAAACCGTCAGCCAACCAATGACAAATCCTCACAGCACAAAGATCTCCTTTTCTCAAGGGATGCTCGCAGCCACCAGAAACAGGACTGCAGACTGTCAGCTTCTGGGTACCTCCTGTTAACATCGAGGATTACCAGCCCTGTTTAGTTGCATATTGAAACCCAGAGCATATTGGAAAATATGATCAGAAAATACTTTTGGGATTTATCGTGCAGAAATTAGATAATCCCTCCTATTTAAAGCTGTGCAAGCTTTGACAGCAAGAAGTTCTTTCTCCTAGTGTGAGTTAGCATGAGGAATGAAGACAGACTCACTTACTAATAGGGTAGGTGGTCTGGAGACCCACCACAACCGTTTCCTCCCAATTTCCCATGTTTTTTTCCCAGTTTCACAAACCCAATGCTCTTACTGGCATCTAGTGGTGGATGGAGACACCAACACCACCAGCAGCTTTTCTGTGATCAAGGGGGTTAGTCTCTTAGAACAGAATTTAGAGCAAAATATCTAGTATATATCATGTATAATTTGGTGGGATATTAATACAGTAAAGAAAAATCTGAAAAATCTTACTTTCAGGAAGACAAGACAAACAAGTGGAGTGAAAAGCATTAAAATAAAAGAAATCCAACCCAAAGAACGGTGCACACTTCAGCATGCCTTTTATAATTGCACAGGGCTGTCTCTGAGCAACACAACTGTGGAAATAAAAGAGGATTTGCAAGCACAGAATGACCAAAGGCTATTTTTTGTGCAGGCTGTTGCTCAGTCCTTTACGTCAATCCACAAAGACCCATGAGAAATGCTCTTCTACCTCCTCCCCTCCGTAAAAATAGGGAGAACTAGGACACAGCACAGAAGCAGGCTGCACTGAAGCAAACGCAGCGTGCAGACTCTGTGTTTGTGTGAGAAGGTATTTAAGGCTCCAGGCCTATTTCTTTATAGCCAAAGAGGGCTCCCTGCCTTCCCTGCTACAAAACCACGTGAACATTGTGCCTGCCAGCCACAGAGTCCCAAAGAATAAGCTGAGGGGACACAAATGTCCATACATGACTTGAGTTTCCCTGACACACACCTGTGCCTTTTCTTTTTTTATTTTAAAAATATTTCAATCAGAACTCTTCATTTTTTTGACACAGGGATCCTTCTGCTTATTCATACATAGTTATGAGGATCCTTTCTGAAACCCTGTGGAGTCAAGGAAGGTCTTTAATGCTGTGTGGGTTTTGCATCTGACCCTGACTGGCTCCGTCCCTTACATGCCGTTCACAATACTTAGGTTTATGGTAGATGTTTTCCACTGCTAAAGGATCAATCTTTTGAGCTGTTAAACTAGCTCTCAACAGACATGGTCTCTGTGTGGTTTTACTAACAGTAATATCACTTAGATTCCCTAATAGAAACATTTTAGTACCCCAAAATATTGCTGTTCAAGATCATATTTGTCCTTTGAAGTATTTTACCACTTAATTTATGGATAAATGGACTTTCCCTAAACACATGCATTAGATTAGCCTTCAGCACACCATTCCTCCAGCACATGTCATTTACTTTGATCCCTATTTCAGTCGTCCTGGATGGAATCCAGATAATTCTAAAAAGTGCTTTTTGCTGTATGAATCTCAGCTGTAGGTTTACGGTTCGCTGAAGGTTTGCAATTTCATTAAAGCACCACAATTTGCTATCTATAAAGATTAGGGTTTTGTTCTATGTATTTCCAACTCTTTAAAATGAATATGTGGTAGCAGAAGCTAATAAATGCTGGTATAAATCTATACACGCTCGTATACTTTGAAAGAAAGGAGGAAATGCTTCATGTTTACCTGTAGCTAATGGTCTAATGTGTTTGAAAAAAGACGGACATTTTTAATGCGCTTACAAATAAACATGATGAATTAATCTCTTATTAAATACTAATTTTTTCCCCACTGGCAGTGTCCTCCACAACATAATGCATTCATGGAAAATATATTTTCAGACCATCTTGCACATTTAATAGTTTTCAATATTCTTAAAAGATTTTTTCTCTAAGTTTGTTGGGTTTTATTTTGTATTACCCTGTATCAGTCTGTAAGGCTCAGCATTTTTTAATGTTTTAAACAAAAGTACTTATATTCTCTGAGAGCTGGATACTGCAGAAAGTAGACTGTTTGGTTATATTGTTGTGTTGTTATTAGTTTAGCAGGAGAAGCAATTCCCTCCAGTGCTCATCTCTCTTCATGTCGGTCTGTCAATATCTATTGTCTAATATAAAGGATGCTTAAATTGAAGGAACATTTGAAGGAATTGAAGGAACTCTGCCACAGCCTAGTAATTTAAAATTCCTCTAATTTATCAGATTTTTCCAGAGGTGTTTTTAGATTTTTGTATTTGTCATCAGAATATACTGCAATGCTGCACTAGCTTCTGAAATAAATTTATTTAAAAGTGTTTATTAGCAAACCTTTACAGAAAAAAAAGATACATTTAAGCAAATGTTAATTTGCATAACAATAGTTTTCTGTACTTGGCCAAAGGAAAATTAACTGTTCACAATCATCAGCCTCCAATTTTACCATTGAATTGCTTAGTTTAAGTTTATTTTTAATACTGATGTTACATTTTTCCCCCTTTCTTACTAGACAGGTCTCTTGTTCCTCAGCTTCCTATTTGAATTTCTGATCTGTGATGCTTTCTTTAAAGTCTTCATAAAAATGGGCATATTAGCTGTATTCCATTGAACTCTCAGTTGGGAATATATAAAGGCTATTTTCTAGATCAAAAATACGACAAACTGTCTTTTCTGGTTCAGTTACAGAGAACAGAACACCCTCTGCACATCCTACTCCAAGGTGCTCTATTTCCTTTTACTTAGACTTTAATAAAATTGCAAAATATATAGTATTGTAAAGAGTGCAGAGGTTAATAGCACAATCAGGTTTTAAAAAGTAGATGTAACGAAAAAGGCAAAACCAGTGGAATTTAATTTAGGGAATAAGAAGGGGGTGGGGGTGAAGAGGAGGTCTCAGCTCCAGTACAAGGGACCCAGCAGTAAGAACATAGCAACAGCTAGACTAAGGTGGACCAAAGATCTCTCTAGCCTAGTATCATGGGCAGCAGAAGACGACTACAGAAGAGCACACAAACAGAGCAAACACACAACAATGCTCACACATAAATACATCTATTTTGTGGCAGCTTGTGGCTTAGGAACCTCTTAAACGAGGAATTATTATCAACCAAAAAAGGACAGCGTGTGTGGCAAGAAAAAAAGGCAGACCCTAATGTAGCAACTACTGTCTGCTGGCCACTGGAGACCCTCATCTGCTCAAGGAAAGGGAACACCATGTACCTCTATTGCCACAGGTGTCCTAGAAATCTTATAGATGGCACTCTGGCATCAAAGGATTGTTCTTCTGACATGCATGTTCCATTCCTGTCATGAAAAGACACTGCCCCTCCTGCCACAGTAGGGACATTTTAAGGATGCTGTGAAATCTAAAGGATGTTACCTGAACAGTGGGGCATTGCAGCACACGCAGCAGTAGATTCCCGATTCTGTGTTATTCAGATAGATCCCACTAAATGGCTTTTAAAAAAGGAAGGAAAAAAAAAAAGAGAAGTTAATCATGCAGGTCTTTAAAAGCTCACCATCTGGAACAAGCATGTAGGAATCAGATCCAAAACAGGAGAAAAAACATAAAAAGAAGGCTTCACAGGGGGGCTTTGAAGAACAGGCATTAGCAGCCCAAAGAAATGAAGGGGAAGATGCCTTTGGATTAATAGTGAAGACTACCCCCTGCTCCTAGAAACTTTGAGACAAGTCAGATGCATAAATCACCCAGGTACCAGGGCCAGAGTCATGACCTTCAAGGAACTTGTGAAATGTGCAGAATCCCAAAGATCAGGGCTCTGCTATGGAGTGCCACAACTTCAAAGTGGCTCTTCAGAGGGATTCTTCTCCTCCCTGCGTGGTCTGGAATTGGGATCCTTATTTTACAGATAAGGATTTGGGCATGGTACATGTGATTTAATCCCAAGGTACACGTTTCACGCATGCAGAAGCCTTGGCTCTGGGCTAGAGACACCGGTGCTCCACCCACAACGCAACGTGGCCTTCATCACAGCAGGAAGGAAAGCAGAGTCACATGGTGGGTGGCTAATCTGGCACATGAGGGATGACCTGGGTCCTTAATGGAGTGCTATGTATAGGATTTCCACAGCTGATCTACGTATGCTCAAGAAAAGGAGATTACAGGACAAAACTATGATCTTCTCCTTCCCCTCTGGAGAGGCCTCCACTGCTGCCACACAGGCGGCTGAGCTAGCAGTAAAGTATCCCAGAAAAAAAACAACACTAAAGCCAACAAAATATGAAAAGAATGCAGAATGTTTTTTTCATGTGCAAACCAGTCTGGGTCAGAGCAAAATCCACCCAGTTCAGTGTGGTGAGTTTAACTTTCATCCACAGGGGAAAACCTGCAAGGCAAGTTGAGTGGTGGGTGACAGCTCCTCAAAGCAGGGTTTTCTCTGCCCAGCAGGCAGAGGAGGTGGCTTAACCTTGGACAACATCAGTGCTTTTGCTTACCGGTTCAGTTCCTTTTTCTCTTGTAACATAGAATTGCTCTGGAGTCAATCTTTTTTTCCAGTCTGTAGCAGCAGTTGCTTCAGCTTGTTTGGTCAGAGAGCCCCTGTCTTCAATTAGATATAGAAAGATAATTTGTGTTATTTTTAACACCGTTTTAACTTGGACTCTATTGGTGCTTTCAATCATCACCTCAATTGTCCCAAAGTTTCTGTGCGTACTGAGCACAGTAGGGCAGTCAGGGACATAAAAGCAGAGGTGAGTGCAGAACTGCTTTCCATTCTGTGTGCTACATACAGACAGCAGCTCCAGCACACCACTTGGCAAGGCTCTGAACAGAAACAGGCACTGACGACCCAAGGTACCACTCACTCTCCCAGCACAACCCTCTGTTCTGGCTTCAGATAACTGCTGGTGTTCCTTCCTTATCCCTGAGTATCACTGAAAGGTTTGGCAGTTTGCCTCTTGGAAACCCTCAGAAACTAGAACTGATGCTCATTTATGTGCTGTTGAAAACTAGCAACTTCCATGGGCCTCTGTGCAAAGCAGTGCTAAGAAGGAATGCTGGAAGCAAGCAACACATACAGCCCAAGACAAATGGAGCCATAGTTCAGTGAGGGACACACAACAGGGGAGCAGAAGTGGTGCAAACCTCCAGCAATGCCTCCTGTGAGTCTGTACACACCACACAGAACATTCATGGTGGTGTAGGACTGGCAAAGAATCAATAGATTGGCTGAAAAAAACAATGAATATATTAGTTTCGTTCTTTCCTAATCAAAAAGTCTGAGGTGGGGAACAGCCTCTAGGCTTATCTCCCATCAGCGTAGGATCCTTGAGAAAAAAAAAGAAATCAGCTTCTGAGTGATGAACACTTGCCTGGACTCCTCTCTTGAAACACAGAGGTGATAGTGGCGGTGGGGAAGTTTGAAAATTCCAGTTGCACTATAACCCCCCCAGTTCAACCTGCCAGTTCCAGAGGCACACCTATGGCAGGCTGATTTACCCTTTCCCAACTGGCTAGAGGACACCGGGGACGCTCTCCCCTTGCAGGGCAGCTCCTGCCCTTTCCCCCCCCCCTTGCTCCCCATCCCGTTCCCCGTGCTGCGGGCGGACGGTACCTGGGCAGCCTCCCCGGGCAGCTCGGGCGCAGCCGCCGCCGGAGTTCCGCAGTGGGGAGCGGAGGAGGCGGAGGAGGAGACGGTTCCTGAGCATCCTCTGGAGCAGACGAGCCGTCATCTCGGCGGGTTTAATCCCCGCATTCCACCTAAATAACTGCACTTTCTAAAAGCAGTGAGTCAAGCACCCGCTTAAATACCGATGCAGCATTTGCAGGTCAATGTTTCGATCACTTCTTACCCAGAGGCAAAAGCGATCGGCTTAAAAAAAAAAAAACGAACGGCTGCTGCAGCCGTAAATGCGACAAAATCCTGCTGAGGCATTTGCTCGCAGCCGCTATGGGTTGTTTCTAAGGAGAACAAGCCTGGTATTTGCATGAAAAAAAGCTTTTGCTCTCCTAAATGCGTGTTCTAGGCATCGCTCGTAGTTGTATCGATCCAGTAATTGGGAAGGCAATGTGCTAAGTGGCTGTTTGTTTACGTGGTGTGATTTGCAGTCACAGCTGCTTTGACCTGGCCTATAAATATACCTGTAACAGGACACGTACTTTAGTTTGGCCTCCTGTCCTTAAAAGTTAGACCTAAACACCAGCCAGTTTGTCAGGTTAAGCCTTAATGCTGTTGCCTAATTCTTTTTCCAATAGCTCTGTTTCTGATTTGGAATTAGTTCATCGTTACCGAGTGATATGTAAGGAACCGTTTTGATTGAATGGGATAGCAAAGCTAATACCGGTGTTTAATACAAAATTGCATTCTTTTTAATCTAATTCTAGCCTCATTTTAAAATCAAAGTGTAAGAATAGTGTTGCGTGGTCCATCCTCTGTGTACACACCTTTACTGAGCCATCCTCATGTCTAAGACAGTGAGTTCAACAGCAGCTGGGAACATCCAACACAGCGTATGATCGGTACCATGGCTATAATCACATCCTCTGCTCAGATCCCCGAAGCTGTGCGCTGAAAGACAGATAGCAGCAAGGCTTGTAGATGATCGCATTCACTGTCTGCAGCAGCAGGGGACAGGAGGGGCACATGGTTGATTAATGGCTTTGTCCTATATAATAAGACACGGTGGAGTGAAGCCAGAGTATCTCGATAACAGTCCTGGAGATGTGATGCCAGTGAGTCCTCGGGACCAGGATTCAGGATGGTAGGACAGCAGCGCTGCTGGGCAGGGAGGAGAGGGCCTTGCTGAGGCTCTCAGTGCTGGCAGAGGGCAGCATCAGTGCTGTAAGCAGGACAACATTTTCTCATATTCAGCCATTTGGGGAAGTGAAGATCAAGAGGACGATCTTTCCAAACCCCTTCTAACTTGCCCCTGTGGCATCTTCTATCAGTCATTTCGCCATGGTTTAGGAGGGAGTTGGAGCATGTTAGGGAGCCTTTGGAGAAGAGAGACCCAATTTGACACTTTCCCAAATGGCTTAGGGCTGGGAAGTGGTGGCAAGCAATGGTTGTCACTCCCAGGACTTGCTGCCTCTGTCTCCACCTCAGCCGTGGAAGAAGCATTTCCCTCCCATTCCTGGCCTTGATCTCGGTTGGCTGCTGAGGGGGACAGGTAATCAATGGAGCTCTCCCTGAAGTATCTGGGAAATGAAGGAGGGTGAGAGAAAGTGACTAGTCCTGAAACTTGCATGTTTTAATGTCATTGACATTGATTTAACTGGTGCTTTTTTTAAAGACAAGATTCAATAAAAAATGAACGCCCAATATCTGCCTTGCAGCTCTTTGTGACTGGTACTATCTCAAAATGCAGCGGTTTCAAGGCAGTGGTAATGGAACCAACACAGGTCTGTTGCTGTGTCACCTTCCTCAGGCTCTGGAGGAGGGGAGTGGGTGGCTGGGCCACGTACCCAGGGGAACAGCAGCAGCAGAAGGAGCAGAAGGCAGTGGACTTGTCAGCCCTGGCACCATCATCCTCTGTTACCCAGTTCATTGCAAGCCATTCCTTGATTAGAATGAGCGTGCTGGTGGGAGAGGTAGATCCCGTTGATCCCAGTGGTCGTGATCTTTATTTGTGGTGGTGCATCAGCAGATAAGAGCCTCCATTTTCCTCTTGAACAGAGACCTGACCTGCAGTCCTCTGAACCAGTGTGACAGGTCTTCCTGAAGCAGAAAACAAAGTGGATTTTTCAGATCTTCAGTGCTGAAAAACCAAGTCATCGTCCTGTCATGCCTGTAATATTGCCTCCCATGGTTACAGCACATACCAAGCTTCGTAGCTAGGCAGAGAACCGGCCGGCGTTTCTCCCCATAGACTGTTATAAAAGCCAATTAGGCTGTTACTTAATTTTCTTCCTTTTTTTCCTCCCTTATGCACAAGGGGAAGCAGTTAAAAGTCTCCCCTAGCTACATTATGTAAATTTGCAAGTAAATTCTCCCTGAATTCTAATTCAGTGGGTTTAATGTTAAAAATGTCACCTGACTCCAGCACATACACAAGCTGCATCCAGGGAAGGGTCGCTCATTAAAAGCACAATGTCTTATTAGATGTGTGTAGATGGGGAGAAGCTCATCAGCTCCTCCTCTAGGGTTACTTTCTGCCGAGGCAGCAGCAGTAGGTGGGTGAGGGTGAGGGTAGGAGGGAAGCAATCACAGTCCAGACTATCCTGCTAATATTTATTTGGGCTTTAACCATTTCCCAGCCCAGACTCTGTCTTGACTGACAGCTTTGGGGACAAGCGGAGCATCACATAATGCCTACGCTGGCAGATACTGAGCAGTCAGCCAGGAAGCAGTGAGGTGCAGAAATCAAATGAATCCTGTTCAAGTTCAAGCCACTGCTTAAGGAGCTTTTGTTAATAAAGCCCCTCGACATTACTATGCACAGAAGAGAACACTGAAATAGTCGTGGGTTTATTTTATATGCATTTGTATGCAATCAGTTTTCCTCTGCTGGTTTTGTCATACCTAAGGTACATCCCCTCCTATGGGATGTTCCCATTGAAACATATGGGAGCTCAGCATACAGCTCAGCTTGGACGTGTCACATGTAGCGTGCCCAGGTCCATGGAGAATGAAGAAAAGGGGACCTGCATGAGCATTTTGGTGGGTAGGTTGTATCTGTGGTGGGCTCCATTTTCCCCACAGAAATCCCCACTGCATTTGTAGGAGGTAATCACAGGAACTCCCCATCCTGTGTCAGCAGGGTCTTCCCTCTCTTCTCACAGACTTGGTACAACTCCACAGCTAGTTTCTAGCCGCTCAGATGCGATGGAACTCTGAGCTCCTGGTATTTGCAGATAATGTTTCCACATAGAAACCTTATCCAAAGACATGCAGCAATGCTGCAGTGCTGAATTCCGGCAATGGAGAGGGGTTTCAGCAAAAATTATTAGTAGCAGAAGTGCCAAAGCATCTTGAAAAAGGGTCTTGCTGGTATCCAGAGGCACAGAGGGACTGAATGCAGCTCTGAACCTCCCTGAAGCTGAGCCATGGATTCTGTTGAGAGTCATTTGTAGAGTAGCCTGATGTGATTTGGGTCAGAGATACAATCAGAAATAATGAATGTACAATTTCTTGCCTTGTTTACTTTACGATTTGATATCTCTTTTTCCTAATCATAAACTATAGGGTACCTAATTATTTTTACTTCTGTTTTTAGAAAAAAGTAGGTCATATTTGTGGACTAGCTTAAGCAGGAGCCTTCTGCTGGAGTCTAAGGATGGCATTCAAATACAACAGTACAGAACAGAATAGAATAGTTCCAGTTGGAAGGGACCTACAGGTTTGGTCCACTGACAAATTCTTTGAGCTGGATTAGCCCAAATGGCCTGCAGAGGTTCTGTCCGGCATAAATTATTCTAGAGTTCTAAATGCTTTGAGAAATTTCTTGCAAAATGAGTGAAGACACGAATTCAAAGTGAAATTGATATTTTGCAATCACTCCTTGATAGAAAAGTCTACTCTTCAGTCAGGCCACCTGTTCAGTGAAATGTCATCCACTTTGATAAGTAGACATGTGCTCTGGGGTGGAGAGAGTGTATCTGCAGAGGAAGCAAAAAGTCCAGGCTATTTTCTTTGACTGCCACATGAATGCCCTGTATCATACCATCCAAGTTTCTTGATCTGCATAGACTAATAGTATAGTCCCCAAACCTGTGTGTGTTTTCTTATCCCGTGTACCTCAAGGCAGTGAAGAGCTGGATGATTCTTCTGCCACCCAGTACCCAAAGCCGGAACAAAGCATTGAATGAACAGTTATTTGGCAGCAACCACCATAGCAGCAGCTTTCTGTAGGTTATCGTAATGGATTTATCACCCAGAACTAAGCTCTGACCATCTGTTCCATCCTCTAATTACAAATGCAGAAAAAGCTAATTCATGATTGCATCATAAAAAAGTAAAATATAAATGATTTAAGAGTAGGCTATGTCATGCTTCACGCTCCAACTGGGGGACATTGCTCTCCCTTCAATAGGCTGACTTCCCTGATAGCAGAATTTGCCTCTTTCCCAGCAAATGGGAATTCCTGAGGAGTTGGGACAGGTTTTATTCCTGCTCATTCATCTTAGAAATACTTTTAAATTTTTATATTTGGGATTCACTTAAGTGCATTTACGAACCTTCTTTCCTTCTCTCTTACATGAGCCTCAAAAATATTTACTTTTAATGCATTTTTCTCATCAGGAAAAGCACAAAACCATGCTCCTTAAAATCTCCCCCAAACGCTGCATGTCCATCTCACTTTTGTTGTGATGCAGGCACGTTTGGTAGAGTCATCCAGTGTTTTTGCGCTGGTAACTCGTCTTCACTGCAATGCTCTTGGTTTAGAAGATGAGAAGAAAGCAGAGTGCTGAGAGTGCATGCCCTGCTTCTTTTTCATCACCTTAAGTTCTTTTGTACTGCCACTGTCCGAGCCACCAGTGTTGGTAATGGTTTAGCTGGGAGTTCAAGTTCTGATTTAATTGTGTTGTGTGGGTAAGGACTCCTGGCAGCAGCTGTCCTCTGGAAAGCTTATGCTAAAAAATGGATGCAATTGAACAAGGTAAGGGGCCAAGAAGTAATATCTTGGTCCACTGTAATTTTTACGGGGTACATTCTCCTGCCATCAGCACCTCTTCCTAGTAAGGTGGAAGCAGTGCAAGAGTGCACTCTAACTCAAAAAATTTCCTGAGGGATTTGCAGGTGTACAGCGTGTAGTTCTGCTTTGCCTAGTGTGATTTCACAGAATCACAGAATCATCTAGGTTGGAAAAGACCCTTGGGATCATCATGTCCAACCATTAACCCTACTCTACAAGTTCACCCCTAGAGTGCTTTAAACTCATTCTTTCAGCAGTACTTCCCGATTTGGTTTTAATCCTTGGTCTCCAGCATGCTCACTGGTTATCTGTTGGAAAAACTAGCATTCTGTTCTCAAGGCTTGAGCTGGTTTTCCATTTCATCAAGATGAAGTGCCCAGTGGCAGCCTGAGTCAGCACTTCCTGACTCCCACACGGGAATGGGAGTTGGGTTTCCTTTCCAGGGCACATCTGAGCAACTCTACACTGAGCAAAAACTTCTATTCCAGCTTCATGTGATGTAAGGACCGGCCAAATCTGCAGGGACAACTAACTCTATGGGAATTTTAGGTTAAGAGCCTTTTAAAAGACAGAGTGTACTGAGTCAATGATGCCACTGCAAATGTTTTGGTCCATATTTGCTATGTAGGAAGAAGGTAGAAAGGCTCAGAGCAGGCTCTAGGTTTTACACAGACATCTTGTTTCCACACCATACTGTCATCAATCTAGCAGGGAAAAATACTGGTATTGCTAGCATGCTTGTTAGCCTGCATTGATTTAATTTCTGAGTGACAAGTGAAGAGACCTTCCCAGTGTACCTCATGTTCAGTGGCATTTCAGTACCAAAACTGAGCACAGACCTGACTAAAATCTGTGCTCCTGTTTACTGCTGTATTTCTGCGGTCAGCAAACACACAGCAAGTGACAACAACACAGTAAACTGGTGGTTTCTTATCCCTCCTCTATCATCCCATGGTAACAAAAGCTACAGACTAATCCCTGTATAAATAACTGCAGATCTCTGACCAGAGGTTTTGCTCTGAAAAACACACCCTGACCAAGGGAGCAACGTGCTCCTTGACACGTGTAACACTGCATCCTGAACTCACCCTGCATTTCATGTCATTTATAGAAGCATAACACATGCTACACAGTGCTTGGCTTAGAGAAACTGCTGTGAGATACTTACACCCAACATAACATTTGGCCCAGTGCTGCAAAGCCCCAGTCCCTAGTAATTCCTGATACTTAGTTATCTTGTCATTGGGAATTGTCTTGTCATGTTGGGGTTGTTCAGTCTGGAGAAGAGAAGGCCTTAATAAGGAGACCTCATTGTGGCCTTCCAGTGTCTGAAGGGGGCTACAAGAAAGCTGGAGAGGGACTTTTTAGGCTGTCAGGCAGTGATAGGACTAGACTAGTGGATTAAAACTAGAGATAGGTCGATTCAGATTAGACATTAGGAAGAATTTCTTCCCCATGAGGGTGGTGAGACACTGGAACAGG
>WUAM01000431.1:85625223-85660290 GCA_024336885.1 Actenoides hombroni | reverse complement strand
GTGTCCCTGCCCATGGCAGGGGGGTTGGAACGAGATGATCTTTAAGGTCCCTTCCAACCCTGACAATTCTATGATTCCTGAAGGAATTTATTACATGAATAGCTCTAGGATCATCCAATCATTGTTATTATGACCTCTGACTTGTTTTTTTTTCTTATATATTTATACCTAAGGGACAGCTTTTAGTCATATAGCTCTCTTTTTGGTGCTGCAGCTCCTACTAATATTAGGTGGATCACTTACTTTAAAAGTCTACAGCAAAAATAGTGTACTGAAAAAAATCTGGCATACAAAGAATTTGTACGTGAGTCTTCTATATGATCTATGATAGAGAAACTGTGTTTTAAGAGTGACCACTTGTTAGAGAACAATTTTCCAACTTTGGAAATTTGATATTGTTACCAAAATCTCTTACATCTTGGGGCACTGAGCAGACCTGCACCCCTTCATAATTTGTCCCCTAATGCCAATTAAAGCTAATGACTTGACATTTTGAAAAGCCTTTTGGCTCTTGAATATCTTTTTGACACCTGGCCTTTAAGGAATCTTCTTTCAAACTCTGTCACTAAAAGCATCTTGTTTAGAGAAGATCTTATTAAAAAGAATTAAAAACATGCTATGGAGGTTTTTATAACTAGGAAACACTGCTGATCTGTAGAAGGATGTACGTTAGAAAACACAAGAGATGAATATCAGAAGCAGTAAGACAATCTAGGGATGTCTGGAAAGAGCAAGAGAGAGCAATAGCAAAGAAATGAGGAACACCATGTCTACAAGCTGTAATGTAGATGTGGGACCAGTGTGCGCTGAGCTGTCTGGTTGGGTAGGTAGCTCAACCTTTCTTGCAACAGAAAGGTGAACTGGTTTTGGAGCAGTTTCTCTTCCACAAGAACTTTGTACCTTGTTTTAAAGCAAACTTGCACAATGCTGGCATCACAAAAGGGAAAGGCATTGCACACTGAGTAGTCCACAGAGGAGTTCGTTTTTTCTGGCAGTTTTATGAAGCATGGGTGAGGGCGTGAGAAACAGCAGTGGACAGCTCTAAAAAGTTATGTAGAGTGGAAAAGGTTTGTTTTCAGGTAGACCTCAAAACCTAATGGCACTGCATGTTCTAAGAGTCTTTTGCTGCAGGACCTTTTTTTGTCTCTTATTCTAAAACAGGCAAGGTGATCTTGCATAGATCAAGAGTTAGGACTGCTGGAAGACAGGGTCAAAGAAACCCTCTGCTGTGCCCACTTGCAAGAAAGGACTAGAACAGGGAGAGCTGCTTGTAAACAGCATTTGAGTAGGGGGGTACAGCCTCAGCAAACGGCTGCACAAGCAACAGGATCTGCTGCCTACTTTGATAGGATTGCTTTTCTCATCTTGCTGTATTTCCCCCAACATTTATCCAACATCAAGCAAGAACTGGCTTCAATTATGCTTTGCACATGGCTTTCATAGATGGCATCTCAGCATGTCAGTGAAACATCAATGAGCTGGAAGAACTAGCTGGTTCATTAGCATGCAAATAAGTTCACTCCTTAATGACAAAAAAGCTTTTACTATCTCACTGTGCCTGCAATACACTAATTTCTTCCATGCCCTACAAATAACATTTTTATAGGTCAAAGACACGTATGTGTGTATGTCTGTCCCTTTGTGTTTCTGTCATTTCTCCACAACTCTAATTCTGCCAGGGTGATAGCGGACAAGGAAGGCTAGATAAAGTTATTCCCATATTTCTGATATCTTTCAGGGTCAAAGCCAGTGTTTGTAAAATAGAAAAATAATTAGCTCATTAAGAGGGCTAAAGAGCTGTTAATTTATCTGTTAAGTTCTGCTGTAATAGCTGTGCTGGTAAAGAGTGTGAAAAAAATTACGTCCCAAGTCCACATAGCTGTACTGCAAAGCCCACGGCAAAATGCTGGAGCAGACCTTTGGTCATTTCCCTCGGTGCTATCTGGGGAAAGGTGCAGCTGCCTAGGAGGAGAGGAGGCACCTTGTCACAGCTGTAGTGGCAGAAGGTTTGCTTTCTGGATGTGCTGGTAGGTGGTTGCCCAGCGTATCTGTGTTGTATTATGTGTTTTCATCTCTAAGTGCTTCCTGGTGTTTTGGATGTGTTAATCAAGACTCAGCAGTTAACATGTTTTAGCTGACCACTGATTCCCACCACAGGCACAGCCCTGCCCTCCAGAGCTCACTGCATGGCCAGCCTCACTTCACAGCATTTGGGTGGCATCCTGCTGGCCTGTAGGGCTGCCAATGCTGTAGATCCAATGTATGGTGTTGAAAGAGCTCTTTTTTAGCTTCCCAGGTGAAAAATACGTCTTTTGTCAAGATGTGGTAAGGGTTTTACCATTGCTGCAGTATCAGCACAGTCTGTTGAGGAGCCACAGGTTTGGGGACTGTTTCCTGCAGAGCAACACCTGTGGTTCAGAACTGCCCCAGCCCAGGAACAAACTGCTGTGTATCAGTGTGCTTTCTTCCCTGGGGTGAAAAGAGGGAACCACTTTGTGACTGACTTTGTCCTGCTCCAGTGCAGCCAAATCCCAGCAGTGGCAGTGCAGGTGCTGTTGCCAGCCAGCAGACCGCGGCCTGAGCACCCGGCCTGGCCTGGCCTGCCCGCGGCCTGAGCACCCGGCCTGGCCTGGCCTGCCTGCATGGCAGCAGCCTGCGCATGGGGAGCTGGGGCTGACCTCAGCCTTGTCATCCTGAGCAGCACCCATGGTCCCCACAATGCTATCCCAGCCTCTGTAGTGGATCGCTTGGCCGGTCCTGCTGTTAGAGAGAAGCTGGCCCTCCAGGGCAGTGGTGCTGGCCTGGGGTTGTTTCAAAAGCAAGCTGGCAAAGCATCATGCAAACGAGTTCAGGAGTGTTGCAGGCAGGACCCTGGGAGCTTGAATCTTGCCTTTCCAGGCACCCTCCAGTTTTCTGGGATCCCACCGCCAGCTGTGGATACTCGTTATGACCCCAGAAAACCTGCTATTGCTGCCTGAACCATCACCTGCCTGCTGGCAGTAGCTGTCACGTGGTGGTACCTCATTAGGAAAAAAAAAAAGAAAAGAAGGGCTTACGAAGAATGAAAGCCTTTGTAGCATAAAATCAATTATCTGAGTGACTAAATCAATAAATGCGACTCTGATGACTGATCATTTTCATGTATCAGTGAAATCATTTGAGGTTTTTAAACAGAGCTTTCTCTGAACCTCCATTCTGGTTCTTGAAGCTCTGTAGCACCAAGAATCCCATTTTCACAACCAGCTCCTGAGAACAGAGAAGGAATAGTAACCGGAGAACACCTTCTGGAGCTTGTGGGACTCTATAAACCAAAGTATTCAAGAGTACTGTGAAAAACTCTTAATTTCCATATTGGCTAGCTAGGTAGTCCTTACATCATGGGAATGAAGATGTGGGAGTGAAGGAATGAGGCTTGGCAGATATATTCTTCTAGTTAATCAAGGAAGATACAAGATGTATAAGAGCTGTGTGTGTTTATTATTCTTTCCTATGTCTTGAACTTTAGGCTCGTCTTTATTGGATACATCCTGTTCTTCAGCCTCTTTCTCTGGTGTGTCTTATCTTCCTTTAAGATTAGAAATAACAGAGTGTATATGTGAAATGGACCAGGTCCATCAAGTCAAAAAAACATCTCATGGAAATTTGGACCTTCCATCTAGGAGAGCATAAGAGCTGTCATTTACTGCTGTGTTTAGCAGCTCAGGATGTCACAAAGGTGTAACAGCCAAATTATTGCACAAGTAAATTGTGTGAAGGCCTGGAGGATGAGCCACGTTGCCACGTTGAGCATATACTTTCTAGACACAACTTAAAAAAATTTTTTTTTTCATGATGATGAGTCATTTTGGTACCCCTTGCTTTTTCAGCTATCACATGGCAATAGAGTTATCTGTCGTGGAGTCATAAAGGAACTTGGCTCATGTTAGGTTTCAGGAAGACCATGGAGCTCTACAAGCATCCTGAGATCCATGACATTGATAAAGGCTTCCTGTTGTAATCACTGACTTTGCAGCTAATCCAGAGAACTGTAAAGACACCTTGTTAGATCTTGCATATTAAGATTCTTGAAATGAGCTGTACTTGCTCCTCCATATATCTTCATTCTAGGAAATCAAGTAGCTACATGCTCAGTAATTGCCACTTGTAAATGGATTATTAGGAGCTATTAGGAAAAATGACAAACTCCTCAATATTGCATGCAGGTCTAGTCTCATTTCTAAAAACACAGTATAACTAAAAGAAGTACAAGTAAGGAACAGCACAATGACCAAAGGTAGGGGTGGGAGTCAACACAAGGAGTCATTAAATATACCCTGCATATAAGTATACTTAAGGAAAACTATACTGAGGGATGATAGGATGGAGACCCATAAGAAAATAAGCCTTATGGTGAAGCTCAGTAGGAAATGAATGTCCACTGTCTCTTCAAAATGCAGGGGGTATTAAATGAAAGCATTAGATGACAAATTCAGAAAAAATAACATGAGATGCTTCTTTGCACAACTGAAGACAGAAAACTTTAAGAGCTGTTAAATACCTGGACACATAGAAAGTCCATGAACTCCAAACTGTTGAACCTATTAGAATACTCTGGAAATGTATAAATGTACTTGTGCTGTGTTCTTAAACTTTTTTGATATTGACCATTGCTGGAGATGGGTTATTTGGTTGGATAGACTCTAGGTTTGAGCTTGTATGTCCCTTCTTACATCTTCTTCTACTTTGCTGTGATGGCATATGCTGTCTTCAGGCTTTGACTTCTATGGGGATTTTTTTTTTTCTTATTTTTTGTCTTCTGAAGGAAAACAGTTATTGCCAATGAGTTGTTGGGGAGAATACTCTTGTATAAACCAGCAAGAGAGCTATAAATATAATAAATGTATTAGTGCACTCTTCTATTCTAAGTTGACATGTTAGCCAGTAACTACCTACTGTCTCTGCACAGTCTCCATTTTGACAGTCTGTGTTGATAAGGGGCTGGATTTATGGAGAAATAAGCCATGTAGCAGAAGAGGTGCAGATTCATGCAAAGGAACTATGGATGAAAGAATATGTCACCGTTCAAAACATGTATTTACTAATAAAATACTTTTGTTTTGTTTTGTTTTACCCTGAAGCCACATTTGATGTCAAAAGTAACAGAATAAAAGTTCCTTTGGACCTGAAAAGAAACACCTGTTTTGCTCTGAGAGCTTTGGATTCTTCTCAGGATCCAGAGTTAATCAGAAACAGAGATTTACTGTAGGAAGAGTTCATTTCAATTTCTACTATGCAAGAGAGTACACACTGAGGGAGTGATGTTCTGCTACTGCTGTAGGTTAGCAGTGGGTAATCAGAAACAATTTGAAATGTGTTAATTCTATAAATGTCACAGCAGTTGTTCCCTGCTAGCATAAAGATAAAACAAGTGTAAGTTAACCTCAGTGCTCAGGGACCAAGGGCAACAGAAGAACGCATGAAAGCGCTGGTGCTGCTGCTGCTGCCATTGCCAGCAATCTGCACTTATTGCCTTTGCATCTGCTTGGGGGAAAACAGAGGAGGGGAAAACCAGAAGAATCCACTTCATCGGTGGAGTGTTTACCAGAAGCACCCCTCAGAAACAGGTGTCAGTCAAAAACTGGTCTGAAGAGCCTGGAAATACACCCTAGAATGGCCTTAGCCACAATGGCCCCGGCACACACATAACAAGGAAAGGAAGAGATGGGTGCAGGGTCAAAGCATTAGACTCTGTCACACCAAAATATTGCAACTTGAAATTACGCTGACAACACCACCAATTTTGGGCTGTTGCTTGGCTTGTTTGTGTTCATTAGAAAGGCAGAAATCACACCTGACCTTTTATCAAGACAGTCCAGCTTTGTATTTCTTGATATACAGACGTGCTATATATATATTACAGCTATGGAGGAATGAACCTCATTTCAGTTCCTATCTTTGCTTTAAGGAAGCTTTCCATCTTGCAGGAGAGCACCTACCTAGGAGGTTGTTGTTCTAGGTAGAGTACAGTTTCTACATTTTCTACACAGCAAACTATAAGAACATTTCTGGCAGTGGGCACTGGAGACCCAGACTCTTTTTTCCCAAAGGAAAAAGATAATTGTTAACCCTAATATTAAGCTGAAGAGGTTGATCAACTTGCCTGCTTCTGTAGTCTTATTAACCCTGCATTCTTTTCTACATGATAGCAGAGCTTCAAAAAGAGGGCCGAAGAGTGCTTAGTAGCTAGAATATAGGCAATTAGGTAGCTGCAGACTGTTCTGTCCATGCTTAGGAAGGCATCAAGCCTGACTCCTCTGCTGTCCTGAGTGACTGATCTGCCCAATGAACTATTATGTAAAAAGAAACACGATGCCCTTCCTCATCTCCTCCTTAAAAGAAGGCAGGTGATCACTCAGGCATAGCCCAAGCCAAACGGTGCATGCCGGGTGTGTCCTGGGAATATTCACCCATCGGAGCCCTGTAGAAACTTTCAAACATTTTGTTTTCCAGTTCAGGTTTGGAATGAGTGTGAGCTGGGCTGCTCTCATCAAGGCTGGGGGAATTCTTCAGCAGAGCATGGGCACAGCTACAGGGCCCTGGGAAGCATCAAACAGAAAAGTGTGGCATCTCTTGACTTATTTGACAACTAAGCTGCAGCTTTCAAAGTAACAGTTTGGGATTGAAGTGTTTATATTCTACCTAGATCTTTATTTCTGACACCTAAGTGGATTACAATGTTGAGGTGACAGAACTCAGCTAGTACAAAAGAAAAAATTGTTAAAGACATAAACCAACCTTCATCAAAACTTTTTGGACCATGAAATTCTGCCTTACACAAGGTTGTGTAGTATTTTTTTTATTATTTGTTTAGCTAATCATTTCACGTAAACCAAGCTTATATGTCTAGAATAGAAGTTTCTTTATTTTTCTCTTTTTATTTTGAAAAATTTTAATGATGTCCTTTTTTTTTTATATTGACTTTTATTAGAAACAACAGAAATTGCTTTGTTTTTCAAGACCTCCTCAGAGTAAGGCACACTTTAACATTATGGTTCCAGTACAAAATAATAAAATTGAAGTGTAGGAAAACTATAAAAAATGATAGCTAGTAGGAAATTAATTCTTATTTTACTTCTATTTACTGTACTTTCAAAGTTGCAGGTTTCTATACCCAGTCACGCCTGTCAGTGAGAGCATATAACTTTTCATCAGTTCCCTACCTGCTACATAGCAATGATAAGAAACACATCCTCATCTTCCACTCAGTTCTGCTAGCATATTGTGTGTTTTGTTTCCAGAGTTCTTTTTCATTCTGATGTCTAGAGTACTGCTGAACATAAGAAAAAAATGAACACGAGACTATAAAAGTGGATTTACAAGAGAAATGTTCCCCAAAGAGCTACCAGACCATCATGCTGCATCTCAGAGGAAAGGGGGAGTGGAGGGATCATGCTCATAACCAGTAGCGAATACAACAGACAGAAACCTTCTCAAACAATACAGGTGACTGTGCTTAAACAGACATTAAAAAACCAAAATAACAGAGACCCCAAATATTTTTATCACATTTCTTGGTAGGGGGGAAGTAAAAGCCTTGTTGTTAGCGTTCTGGTCTTCTAAAACTCAGCTTTGCACAATGTTGTCTGCACTGGCCTAACTTCTGTACAGGACTTTTTCTCAGTTTTCCACAGTAAACTCGATAGTGGTGCTCCCTGAAATACTCCAGTACATTCCTCACAGCTTCACCTCACTGCACCACCACATTTCAGCACCACCACTTACCCAACGCTGCAAGAAATACAAATTCCCTGTCTAGAACTGCTGCCTTCTCAGAGTCCATTTTATCTTTAAGTGAAAATAAAGAATTCAAAGGGAGATTGCAAGCAATAACTTATCAATCATCTGTCTTCCCTGTGCCAGGACAAACAGAATTTACTCTCATCCAGAGTACGTTATTATCTGTAATTACTAACTCTGTCAAGTTCCAAGAAATATAAATGTGATGTTTTCTACAGAGGCAGAAAGTATAGTGTCATCTCAATTCTTCTAATTCTCAGTTCTTGGGTTATTTCACACAAAAATAATTGTCCAGTTGTTTTTAGGTGACTTGTTATTTCACCAAATGTCACATTTTCTTGCTTCATTGACATATAATGCCTATTAATGTGCCTAGGAGTTGAAGGAACATAAGGAAAAACCCCAACTGTATTTTGGAAATTATTTAAACCTATTTAATAAGCATTATAATGTTAACACATACCAAATATTCTTGACCTACCAAATTTTAATCTGTAGTTTTACAGTTTAGTCTTAAAATAGTACCAGAAAATTAACAACATTTTTAAGCATTGACGCTAGATACCTAAACTATGTTTAATTATATGTTTAGGACAACATAGTAGATAGGCTTCATTTTTTTTAATAGCTGGATCTGAAATCCCTTATGTTTCACAGAAAAATTTGTAAAGATTATTAAATACGTGTGTACTGATCTGCCTCTGCACTCCCCTGTTTTATCAAGAAGCCCGGCTCAAACATTAGATCTACAATATACTCTTGAGGAGGAAGCAGAAGCCCAGCTATTCCTTGAGGAGAGTCATCAACCAATTTAACTTCGTTCCAAGCTCTGTTATACTCGCCACGAACTAAACTACAGGCGACACCAATTCTGTCTCCTATCACCTAAAAATGAAAGAAAAAGGAGTTAAACACAGTTAATACGTGTAGCTTCTGTGATATACAACAGGGCCAACAGATGCTTAAAAAGGAAACAAATACCCAAAAGGCCAAGAGCTGTCTTGAAACAGACTTTGTAAATCTCTAAAGTGTTCCAAAATGCAGATCTTTATTGTTGGTTCTGCTTAGAAAGTGTAGGCTTTTAATTATTATTTCTACCATATTCTATGCACAACATGACAAATATTCATTAAAACTCTTTTCAGACACCGACGTCTTTGTTTGTCTTCCAGTCCTTCAGATCTCAAATGAAATGCAACATCCACAGTACCCAGCAATGTTTTTTTATAGTTGGAAGACTTGCTTCTGGATACCATTTTGAAGAACTGTCTATTCAAGCAATGAGATACAGGTACATCGCATGCGTAGAGCTAATAGCAAATCTGAAGTGTAAAAATGCAACATTTTTATGAGCATCAGTTTAGGGCTGCTGCTTCACTCCAAAGCACACTGCTTGCTCTTCAGCCCCGCAAATGTGGGAAGCAATGAAATGCAAGGCAAGCATCTGCTAGATGAAACACCTGCCTGTGCTGCGCTGTCACTGACAGACCTGTAATGGTTTCCAGCTACAAAGCTGCTTTCTCAGAACGCATCTGCTCTGAAGGAAAGAAACCCTGAAAGATTTTTAAGTTGTTGCAAGTGGACAAGGATATCCATTGCTTATACTGCTATGGCTTTAAGAGAGATGATTTATCCCTACAAAGGTTTCTTAGGACAGTGAAGGATAAATGAACATCAGTGCTGCTTCAGCACAATTAATTCCTGCCCTCAGACCTACATAAAATACGTTGGGAACTTTCATCATAGATTTAATAAATTTAGGATTATGCTCTTTCTCCTGTGTACTGTTTCCTAGGTCTTTCCCACTTAATGTGCTAGGCACTTGCTTCTTTTTTTCCTTTCTGTACAAAAAGGAGGAAAGTTCAGCTACCCAAGAGCCAAGGAAAAAGGATGGAACAGATAAGCAGGCTGCACCAGCACATCATCGTGTGAAGACAGAAGAAATGAATCTTCTCAGTCTAAGAAACTAGAACATATAGGCTGTTACATGTTACCATAGAATACTGGATAGATACCAAATAAAAATTGTCCCAACAAATTTACATTTGCAACATGGAGAAAAAAAAGGAAGTTGCATAATTCAATATTTTACAGTTTACAGAAAACGTAAAATATTTTGACTCCCAATCAAATAATTTGGCTTTTTGCCATTTATCAACTATTCTGCTGATATCACTTAAGACAATTTAATGACAAGAAGATTGCTTACAGAAAGAAGCGGTGCTGGCTTCCACTCATTGGAAAATCAACTTTGCCAGTGAAAAACGACTTAAGTTTATACAAAAGATTTGACGTGAACATAAATATTATATTATACTGATACAAGAATACTTCAGTTTATAATTTTCATTTAACATAAATATGTTGTAAAATAAATGTTAATGTACCTTGAAAAGTAAAGCCCTGTGGTAGAATGTCCCTTTTTTAACCTTCCCAATAGGCACAACATTGCATTTCAGTTCAAATTCTATTTCACTTATGTGAAGTTCCCAGCTGAAGTCACGTAGTTTGGATCTTTCAATTGGGCCACCCATTTTGTCTGCAACAAACCTGTTCCAATGTATACTGGGATCAATGCGATTTATAATTTCTCTTGTATTTATCACAAAACATGTAGCAAAATGAAATTTATACAAGCAACAAGTAAATGACATATAAGACTTTAATATTTGTGCTAAGTTTGCTTTACTCAGTAGCCAGTATTTTAAATATGCTTGCTGTTGAACACAACCATATCTCGGGTCATTTACATTTGTCACACACCTAAACAGAGGTGCAACAGCTGTCAGCAGAGATTCAGAAGAGGCCTAGTAAAGGCACAAAGTCCTCAAAGAAAATCATCAAAACCAGTGTAATTACTGAGGAAGTAGTTCAGCAGCCAGTGTTCATCTTCAGAGCTAACAGATTATATGAGCTATGTGCTACAATCCCCAGCCTTACGATTTACTTGAAAAAGTAATAAAGGCATAAGAATATATATATAACAAAAATAAAGCCATATGTAATGATGTCAACATAGGAAAGCAACTACATCCATAAAGGGTACTGCAACTTCTATGTGTGCTTTCCTACACTGAAGCCAGTATTTGGGGGATGAGAAGTGTGCATTTATCCATTAAAATAAATGGCTCAGTCACAGAACCAGAAGATCAGAACTCACAATCAGTGCAGACTTTGCCGAAAGCATGTATTTTGGGTGACTGTGCACACAGGGGATCAAGCCCTGATTTGTGAGTGCCTACCTCATCATACACACACCTTCAGCTCCCCTATGCATGGCCTCTGTATGTAATGACCTTTGTTCCTCACAGTATCCTCAGCCACAGGCACAAGAGTTACTGAGGGCTGTCACTCTGGACAAGGTGTTGCAGAGCTGACAGGGGAATCACAAGCCACTGTTTCAGACAGGGAGCTAAAATCTGCATCACCTCCTCTGCAGCAACTGTGAACAAGTTCTGTCTGCACCGTGTACATTCAAGGCAACCTCAGAGGCCTCATTTCCCAAATCCTAGGACCTGAGGAGATGCTGGCTGCAACAGCATGGGCACAGGGCACTGAGCAGGCTAGATAGAGTATCTTGAAGATGGGAATTTCTGGGTTAACCTGAAGAAGAGCAGGGCTCTAGGCAGTCAATTGTGCTGCTTGTACATATAGCCCGCCCTCAGTAAAGAGAGCAGAGCTTCTTGAGGCTCCCGTGTGCTCACAAAGATGTGCTGTGTTGGTTTCAGAGGTGACAGCCAGCATTACTGCCTGTTCCTCATCTACCCCAGCTCCATCCCCTGCCCGGTGAGCACAGCAGGAACTCTGCTCAAGCTGCCAGGCTGCTGAGGGCTGCTGCAGCTGCCTCCTCCTCCCCTTCCTATTCAACACATGCTATTCAGGCAGCCGCTTAAAATGGAACATACACATAAAAATCCCCACAGAAAACATTCGATTTAATTTCCCGTGATTGTTTCGCTGGGTTGTGTGTCTGCAAGAATTTCATTGGTGCACTTGAAGAGAGGATTTGAAAGAGCATTTTATGGATTCAACCTTGAGGAAGGCAGCGTGATTTATACGCAGTTGGAGAGTTAAGGAGGAATATCTATCCTGCCAAATTTTGCAATCAACAGAAAAGTCATTCTTCATATCACATTAGACCACTTCACGAAAATTGAGAGTTAGTAGAAGGAACAAATTTTGTGAGACTCAGTGGGATCTGACACCAGGAAACTGCTAAGATAGTAAAGGTTAAACTAAGGAGAAGATGAAAGCAGACACACTGCTTGGAGATGACAGTGATTGGTACCCTGGCTGAGTAGTCAGTGAAACTAATGAATCACACATTGATAACAACAGTCTGTACACGCACCATTGCAATATTCTGGCACTATTAAATCATTAGGATATTAATTACAGGCGCATCTAAAAACTACTTTAGAAAAATGTCTCATGCTTCTGGCTCTATAGAAGAACAAAATACAAGAGGGTTTCTGTCCCGAGGAGTTTCCAAACCAATAAGGCAAGAAAGATGGTAAGAACTGCCATGATACATGGAAAGTTGCAACAGTCTCAACTATTAGGTTAGGGTTTTAGCTTCTGCATTTAGACTCTGCAGCACCTGGGTCTCTCCTGCTCCTTGGTTATATAAATGCCATATGCAGCTGATGTGTTCATTGGAAAGGATCAGTACAGGTATTTTAGTGTGAAAAAAACTAAAATTGTCCACATGAATATTTTCAAAATGAGAAATTCATAGGCTTGTGTTGCAAATGACAATTTAAAAAAAAGAAATAAATTAAACTGATTACAACAAAACTAGAAACAAGAAGTTTAAAAATCTAAAATTATGTCAACATTCTGGAGCAAAGCTGATTTGAATTCCAAGTAAGGATGGGAAAAATAACGAATTTGGGAAAGTTGTCATTGGGTGAGAAAACAGTTATTTTACCAGTTCAACTTATTTGCATTTTTAATGGAAATATAATTTGGTACTCACTGTGCAAGAGCCACAACCTGTTTCCGGGTAGTAGTTAGTGGTAGAATTGTTTTGGAAGCATCCTTAATGTAATCCAGTAAAATGAAGTCAGGTGGTGGTAGCCAGTGTGAATTTTCTAGATTTATTTCATCCTGGACTTCAGAGGCAATTTGAATAACTTCTTTTGATTTTTCCTCTTCTTTTTTTCCCTTCCATTTTCTTACATAGAAAAAGATATATATTTATTTAGAATAAAGTCCAAATCTGAATACAGTAGTTCTCCAACAGAAGACAAATTGACTTGGGGGGTGCGTGGAAGGTAGGAAAAATCTTTTCTCTTGATAATTAACACTCCAAAATCTACAAAGCTGTAGAGACACTTGTGGAACATGCCTTCAGGAAATGGTTAGGAATCAAGTGTCACTAGCTCCATATTAATGTTGCTGTTAATGCTCATTTTGGTTTTGTCTATGGCTCTGATATGCCTTTCCCATATATGGATTGTCCTGAGGAGAAGACACTTACCTATATACATAAAGGAAACATTTTTAGACAGTTATGGTTGGTTCCATATGGATATGAACTAAAAATCATGGACTCCAGTGAGTTTTTACTTGAGAGAAATCTAGACTTGAAATAAAGGAACAAAAGGTATCAAGAGCATGGCTGAACTCTTGACAGGACACGCCAAGCGGTAGCCTCTGTAGTTTTCCATGTACTTCAAGCATGCAAACTACAACATGGCTTATTAGATGAAGATTTTATTAAGAAGTCTGTAGTTTTGATGACTTTTTTATTCATTGTACATGCTACTTATTTCACTAGTGCTCAGGATCTGAAAAATTACTGTGATCCTGAGCAGGCATGAACACCTAGGAGAAGTATAAATGAAATGCTTATTCTGTTTAGATTGAGTACTGTGCATTTCACAAGCTATGGAGCAACTATAGAATCAGTATCTTACCAGAGGTGTATCTATACAATCAGGCAGTTTAGGATTTTTCATTCATGAGAACACATGGAACTTGTGTTTTGTGAGCCTTGTATCTTTTTTCAGCATAAGTCCTGAATAATTCTACTGTGAAATACGACAAAATTTCTTTCCTTTGTTTAACAGTTCTGGCTTATTTTTTTAAATCCACAATACTTCTGCCATTGTTGGAAGAAAAGAAAAAAAAAGAAATAAAGGGCCACTAGAGTACATGGCTCCAGGGCACACTATCATTATTGTATGCTCTTCAAATTATTCTTAAATTTTTTACAATGAACAGCACTCTTAAGACGGCAGACACTGGACAAAGCAGAAGGGCATATGCCATTATCAGTAGTCTAATTTAAGCAATTTGTCTTCAGAATACTTCACAAACTTTTCTTTTACCTATTGAGATTTACCATATTCACAAAAAGCCCTTTTCACAGGTTTCATAAAGCACATTATTTTAGAAGGATAACCAATTAAGATTTAATCTTAAAATTATAGAAAATTCATCACCCTCTTAAATAAACCTTTCTGGTTATTAATTACACTTATACTTTAAAAAAGCAGAGAAACAATTTTCTTTATCTAGTTTGACTTTATAGCCAGGGAACCTTATAATGGTAGATTAAACAGCTACCGACTTCTCCATTTATACACTTCCACATTATGGTTAAGAATACCCTGTTTAAAAAAAAAATAACAAAACCAAATTATTCCCAGCTCTCTGGTGTTTGATTTTTTTCAAAACAACAACTTCTACAAATGGTATAATTCTTATTCCTTGACCATTTTCTCTCTTTCTTCCCTGCTCTTCCCTTCTATCCACCCAGTACTTTCTTTTCTGTATGAAAAGTGCACTGCTGATTTACACGCTATAGCAGGAGAGCTTGTTCCCTATTCCTATCTACTCAAATAACTCTTGAATCGCTCTTATTCTCCTTCCCAGTTCACAGGAGGAAAATACTAGAGGGGGATGGATTTGAAGAGTAACTTGTTTGTTTGTTCTCCTGGTGCTTATCTCTCAGATATGACTATGTTCTGTTCCTTGGTGGAATGGCTGCTTTAAGGTTGCCTTCCACACCTGCCTCTACCTCACTCAGCTCTTGAGTTCATCGTGTCTGTCTAATACTTCCCTCCTAAGGAACCATGGAGGTGCTATCTTACAGCTCAGTGCTAAAACATAACCAGTAAACAATACCTCAGACCTCTGCTATCTTTTTCCTGACCTCTATTTTTAATTCCCATTTTATCTACCAGTGGGAATTATGATATTAGAAAAAAATTACTCCCCTTTCCCAAAGCTGACTTACTCCTGAGACATTCTTGCTGCTAACGCAGAGGAATATTGCAGAGGAGAACTCATGGCAGTTAATAGTCTCCAAGCTGTTTCTGATTCCTGTTGCAACTTCAGTACAAAAGTCCAAGGGGTCACCAGAGAGTCAGTATGAGGAAGAAAGTGGCCACCACAATATACTACCACCAAAAGACAGCCATGACACCCGTTTTCTTTCCTTTTTTTTTGCATACTTTAATGCTTTGGTTGTCTTTAGAAAAGGAGTAAATGAGCACTGGAAAGTACTTCCTTAAATGCTGTACTGGAACATAGCATGAAATAAGTGCACATTTGTCAGCCTACATTAAATAGTCAATGTGTGTATCAGATATGTAACTGTTTGATCAAAAATGTTGCTATCTGCCTATGCAAATACATGTCAAACTATCAGCTAGGCACTTCCTCTACATCTAATTCAAACACTTCCAGCAGACAATTACAACTGCCCTTTCTCTTAGCTTTCAACTATGGTTTATATAATGTAGTATCACTTTTTCAAAACAATGGCTTTAAACTGCATTCTGTAGTACTTTGCAAAATAATGATGAACAGAAACATATGATCAAAGGAAAAAAATATGTAGGAAAAAGTCAAAGCATTGAGATTAGGAGTCAGCTACTGACCTTCAAGTAACTCCCATAAATCTCACAAATTAATAATAATAGTGATGTATGAATTATGGATTCAAAATGAATGACAATGGGGTTATAAATCATACAACTTGATCATGACATTCAAAAGCAATTATTTCATACTTGAAGAAAGAAGTCTTTGTATCCCTGCAAGTTTACTATGGGAAATTGAGCCAGGCATTTGTTTTTTCCAAAATAAAATTTTTTGCTTTTTGAAAGAGTTATAGCTGCTAACAGAGCTATCATTTACTGTGTAACTAACACAAGTTACATTATAAAACAACTATCCAAGGGTATCCTCATCTCACACTGCAATAAACAAACATTATCTTGTCAGAAAAGGTCTCTAAGCTTTGCATAGCTGCTTGAGACAGTGCAAAATGGTTTATGACTCTAGAACTCGTTCTGAAATGAAGGAAATCCTCACTGGAGCAGAGCAAACATAACTAGGACTCAGTATCTCCCCTTGCCTCCTGCTCCCTTTGAGTAAACTGGCAAATGCATGGTGGGTCACGACCAGAGAATGCTGGACATCAGGAGGACCTGCTAAATGAGCAGAAGCTAGAACAGGCCTGGCAAGACACTCAAGATGCAGTATCTACTCTTTTGCAACCTGAAACAGGAACCTTCCACAATGCAATTCATATGATACATTACAGGTATCTGCTGTGAAATGATTTAAACTGAATTCCAGAAGTGCTTGCAGTCCAAATAACTAGCCAAATGTAAATGTCTGTCTTGTAAGTGAATAACTTTTGAATAGACCAGTCTTACAATTTGGGTCCTGATTTGTCAGAACCTCAACCCTTCAAAGTCAGTAGCTATTATCTGTCAACAATTTGCATGTCAGTTCTAAACAAACTGATATACATACAATTCAAAGTATAATACCTGAAACCTTTTTCTCTAGTGCTGCTTTTGCTGAGTGAACACCATTGTCCAGATAACTCCTGCTTTTTCTCCAGTGGAGATACCACTGAACTATTAAGAACACAAAGCAGGTTCCAATTTTCTCTTTATTTTCTTACTGTAGATTTCATCTCTCAAGCACAGATACATACATACCCAGAAATATAAAAGCAATCTAAGAAATCAACCATTATCTCTAACAGTGACATGCCTGTACAAACCATATCAGAGTTCATGGATGAGCTCCAAGCTAAGAACTGCAAACATAGTACTTCAGTACCTACAATAAAGGCGCCATCTCTCCTTTTTTTTTCCCAACCCTGCAGCACTTAGCATTTTGTAATGCCCACCACTGAGTAGAATTCACAGCCCTGAGGCATGGCCAAGGCTCTCTATACCATAAAACAAGGCAAATTGGAAGTCAGGACTGGGATCCACAGCAACCAGCATGATAAATCGTCAGCTCACTAAACTAGCTAACAGAAAAGCCAAGGAGAATTTTAGGTTACACCACCTTCCTATCAAGGACTAGATACCATCCCACTGATGGCAAGGAGGCTCTGTTTGGACTGGTTTTGGAATCCTGAATGTTCCTCTGGAATTAGGCATGCACACCTGCCTTCTCTGAAAGGCACTGTTGTGGTCATGATTGTGCTGCTGTTTTACCTGGTGCACAGTTGCAAGAACCATGGTTCAGTTTTCATCTACAGGAACAAACTAGGGGTTAATTACATTAAAAGTTATCAAGACAAGGACTAGAACTTTGGTCTCCACTCTCTCAGATGAGTGCCCTAACAGCTGAAGTAGAAGGCTCTGTTCATTACCTCTCATTGTTAGTGAATAGCTACAACAAACAGGAAAGAGACCGATAAACCCCAAATATCATCCCTCTGCAGGTGGGAGGGACAGGCTCAAATCCTCTTTCTGTAAAAGAAGGAAATTAATTTCCCACTAGGAAGTTAGAGGTTCTGCCCTATTTGGTATGAGCAGACATACCCACGTGATCAGTTCCACAGAAAGGACTGCAGGACTGTACCTAGTATGGCTCAGAGGGAGCCCTGCAAGAGCAAGGCATTTTAAGGCTTGATGCTTTCAAAACTTGAACAGTTTTGAGCACACCCTTCTCAGCTTTGAGTCACCTACAGACTTTCACTGGAAGAAATTTAATCTAGAAATAAGGATGCACATAGGCAGTGTATGAACTTTTTGTGGGTCTAGGTTCTAAATCTAGGAAGAACTTCTACCCTAATTTCCCTGTGTCTTGGTTGTCAAGCTGTAAAATAACAGCATTTCACTGCCTCCAAGGGATATTGAAAGGAAAACCAACCAAATAATTGGGAGATGTTAAAATACAAAATGGGAGGGAGGCTGAATAATTACTAAGATAGATAAAGGAAGATTACTGTAATGAGGATGTGACAGAAAAGACTCCAAAAACATATTTAACATTGTATTTGAGAACTTGTACTCTGTTCAGAATAGTGTCTATCACTATTTTCAATCAGAATTATATTTCTAACGTTAGAGCAATAACAAGTGGTAAATCTTAAAACCATACCTTGCTTTTTCCTTACTACCTTTTCTTGAAATAGAAGGTGATACGATAGTCTGTTCATAAGATGAATCTTGTGCTTTCTCCTCTAGTGCAAGACTGAAATGAAACAAGATATTTTTGCATGTTATTTGCAGAGTTAGTATTTGCATGTTAAGCTATAAAATTGGAATTCTGATTTTAAAGGACAGTAAATATATTCCCAGGAAATATGCAAGCAAAAGAAATAACATAACCACTAATAAACCAGGTATTGATTCAAGGATCAAAAATGAACTATGGAATACCAAATGATGGACACGAAAGTAACTGAGGGGTTTGCTACCAAGGAGCAAAGGCAAGAAACCGTATCAAAGTCAAAGAAAGAAAACTTGACAGTTAAAGACAAGTCTAGGGATCAACAAAAAGCATGGAAATTTAATTTGCCACAGATACTCTCAGACATCTTTATGGTGTCATATACAAGCTTAAAAGGGAAGCTAATGATACTGTAAACCAAATATGTGATGTGTTGACAGAGAAGAAGGTTTTGGACTTGCAAAATATTGGTAGAACATTCTTTGATCTGTAAGACTGTTTACAGGAAATGACTCCGAGTTAAACAAGCTCAATAGCAACTTCCTGCATTCAAATCTAAGAAGATTTGTTAGGCTGGCTTCAACTTAAACAGAGAAGAAATGGACACAGGTTCTTTATCAAGCCTGAAAGCTCGATGCTTGGCTTTGTCCTGCCTCTTGGGATGTTGTGCTTAAAATTCCATGTATTGGTCTGTGCAAGAACATGATCAAATCGGAGGTTTCACTGCTGCATGTTGACATTCAGCTTAGATGACATAACAATTATGGCAGATGACAAGCCTTATTACAACTAGTAAAACACTGGGTGTCCCACCAACAGGAATCAAAGGGTGTTAAATGATAAATCTTAACGTCTAAGTAAAAAAAAAAACAAACAACACAACTGAATATATCTTTTCTGTCTAGAGGTAAAAAAAGTTATTTTCCAAATTCTTATTTTATAAAATACAAGTGTCTTGCCTTCTAGGACATGAAACACTATGCTGGGATTAAAACAGATCCCTGTATTTTATATATGCATATATATATATATACTATGTAGTTTGCACTGGAGACACTGTAAATGATGAAAAAGATGAGCTACTGCAGTAAATGCTGGTAGATGAAACATGACTCACTCTTCTAGTGGTTTAGCATTAATGAAGATTATGGCCCGACGGTCAGTAAGCTTTTGCATACTCAGTTTTTCCAAAGATAAAAATTTCATTCCAGGTTTTATCTACAAGAAAATTAGCATAAAAGATAAGGCATTTTGTTTAGTTAAAGATGAAGAGAAAAAAATGTATTTAAAGGAAATGTAAAGAGTAATATAAGAATCCTAATCTTTAACAGAAGACTTTTATAAGACCTTATAAAGCCATTCAAAATGTGAAATTTTCATCTTCATTTGCATTTTCTTAAACCATTTTCTTAGAAAAGACTGTTTATAAATAATTTAACTTTTAGTTGTTGTTACTAAGTCATCACAAAGAGTTCTAGAATAAGGAACTTTACAATATAGGATGGAATTTTCAAAAGCAACCAAGTGCTTTAGGAGCAGGTATTTCACTGATTTTCAGAAGGCTGGTATTTCTAGTTCATTTGGGCATGCTGAAAAGTCCTTCTAGGATTTAAACAGCCAGTCAGTCTTTATATATAAACAATGCTTTGTGAGAGAAACTGTCAGGACCAAGGTAAAAATATCAGCTCTTTACTTCTTTATGCAAAAATAAACAAGTCCATAGGTCATTCAGTGTTAGGTTAGTATTACGCATACTGCAGGGAAAGACACCAGAAGAACTGAGGTCTGAGAAAGGATCTGGAAAGGAGTTAGTTGTGCGCAGCTTACATAGGATTGGGAGGAAGATTGTAACTGGGGGATAGCATGAAGGTGATAAGATTTCATCCATGAAGAAAGATCATCAGAAGAAATTAGTACAAGAGCTGAGAAACTTCAGGACAGTAAAATAAAATATTTTATGTAGCCAGATTCTGGCTTTTGCTATAGTACTCTGACTTTTTGTAAATCAAGAAGAAAATTTTACTCTAAGTAGAGTAATTTATTTAAAGTAGCTTACCTGACCACAATCATAGAATCCATCAGTGATGATATTACTTGATGATAAATATCCCATCTGGCTGTACTTTTGGGGAAGATTGTTATCAAGTAGCTTTTCCAGAGCAGCTTCACTAAAGCTATTTTTGCGTTCTATTGATAGATTAATTTCTTCTAGGATGTCTAAAGCACTGTTAAACAAAATACAAAGGCTAATTCATCATTAAATGACAATTAATTGTTATTATACCATTAGAGTTAGTTTTCAGCATTACCAAGGCCCAGACAGATTAATTTCTAAGTACTAGCCTTGTGGCCTCCAGGCCAGGAAGGAGACAGCTGCGCTGCACTGAATTCTTTCTCTAGGGGAGGAAAACACCTTGCAGTGCTCGAAAGCAAAAGCAATTCCTTTAGGCAGTTAAACTGTTACATAAAGAAATGTGGACAGGATGCCACAACCTTCTATTGGAAGGATGTTAAGCACCACACAGAACTTGAGAAAAAGAAAGATGTGAAAGTTGAGTAAAAGGAATAATGTTCAGAGCTGACCGTATGATACAGTTCAGGGAATCACTCTCTCTGTCTCTCTCTCTAACTTGTAACCCAATTTGCAGATTCCAGTTGTGCATTATGCAGTGTGTGAATCCTTCGGGTTTAGGACTGTTACTATGTCTGAGGGAGGGGCAGTTGGCAGAGATTTGCTAAACACAGATGAGCCTGGAAACACAAGCAGTTGTGTCAGCACCAGCAGGATGACGTGGTTTTTTCAGCACGGAGGTAGAAACAACTAGACATGTGGGGACATGGGAGAACAGGAATTAATTTCTTAAGCTGTTTCTGGTGCTGAAACTCACACGCTGGTAACTTCTGACCTGAAAAACTCAGGAAAACCTCACTAAAAAGATAATTCCTGAATCAGGAGAATATAGCATACTGTGGTTTTGGAACTGTTTAAGAATTAAGAAAACATGAAAAAAGAGGGTGATCTATTAGTGTGTGTGTGTACATATTCAAATCTGTGTGTGTCTATATACACATGCAGACATTCTTTGCATCCTAAGGAACCAATTCTCTCTCTCTCTCTCTCTCTAATGAACTCCACATTTAGACTGACCATTTCTCTCTGTGAACTACACAAGGAGTCTCATCTATGGACATGTACAATGCAGACTTCTGAAGGTACATCAGGTGAATCCAGAGAACAAGTTTTTCAGGCAAGGCAAATGACAACCTTCTCTTTTAGAAGAGAGCAATGGGAGCAAATAGTGGCAGAACAGTACAGGCTCTTTGTCATACGGCACACTGCAACAAAGTCAGGTAACCAGCAAGAATTTCAGGGAAGAGTTTTAAAAGGGGAAAACTAGTAAGGAAATGCTACTGTGTACAGCAATGTCTAAAACAGATGACATCACAGGAACAGCAGTACATTACCCTCATAGGGAGGAAAGACAAGCCAAAAACGGACAAATAAGGCTGCGCTAAAAATTCTACGAAGACCTGAAAACCAAAGGAAAGGACTCATATAGAATGGAAACACTGACAGTTCCAACAGAGAAGGAAAAGTAAGGGACAAATCCAAAAGATGCACATGCAAAGTCAGACACAACTATTCAGGGAACGAAACAAAAATAAACACTTCATATGCTACAAGTCAGAGAGGAAAATGTAAGCCTATTACTCGATGTGGGAAGAAAACTTGTAACAGATGGCACAGAAAAGACTCAAGTGTCTGATGCCTTTTTTGCTTCAGATTTGATAAAAAGGTTGCAAGCAGACGCCTGGCAGAAATACTAACAAGGAGGTAGAAACAGTAGGCTTAACATGTCTAGAATAAGTCTGAGGAGACAAAGTTAGCAGTCCCTGAGGACACTTACCTCATATTACTCTATGAATTGGCAAAAGCAACATCTGAACTATTTACAATTGTATCTGAAAATTCAGGAAGGACAGGCTAGGTGCCAGAAAAGTGGAGAAGGGCAAAGATAGTATCTAGATTTGAAAAATGACTAACAAGGACATTATAATAGAGGTCATTCAGCCAAATTTCAGTGTCCAAAGAATATCATACCAAAATAGTAAACAATAAGTTTGCAAGCAACAAGAGATAAGAAATAGCCATTATGTATTTGTCAAGAATAAATCATGTAAAGCCAATCTAATCCTTTCTGTGATAGGGTAAGTGACTTAATGTATAGGCAGAAGTGGATGTGAGATATGAATTAACTTTGAGATATGTTTTGACTTTACTAAGTCTTTTCACATATTCCATACTCATGAACAAGTCAGGAGAATATGATATACATGAAAATAATATGAAGTAGTGCCTGGCTGCTCGAAAAACTATGCTTAATGTAATATTATCAATAATATGCTGTCAAACTGGAAGGACACATAAGTTAGAGTCCTGCTCTGATACTGTCACAAAGAACAGTGCTATATGTAAGATACAGAAAATAATTACTGAGCTTTATTTGATGGTGATATGACCTCAGCCGAAGTATCTCATCCAGGCTGGGAGACAGCACTTTAAAATGGCATAAACAAATGAGAGAAATTGTGTGACAAAAATGATACAAGATTTCAAAACAAAAGGAAGTTTAACATTTTTACCTTGTCATGAAAAGGAAACTGAGAGGGACACGGAACACGAGAAAATTTAGTGAGTTAAACTCAAATTGCTACATAAAGGTGGTTATTCAATCCCACTGCAAGTAGGACAACATGCAGTCGGATTGATTTGCTGTCAGGGATATTTAGAACTCAGAACCCCCTTCTAATTGCAAGGATACTCCAGCACTGGAACAGGTTACCTGGGAAAGTTGTGAAACCCTGTCACGATTGGTATTTACACCAAGCAAGCAAAAATATGTCAGTGTACCTGATTCAGTCTTAGAGCAGGCAGATGGATAATATCACCTATGAGGTCCCTACCTGATCTAAATTTCTGAGTTTCTCACTCTGCAGAATCCCCTCATAGATGGATTTTTAAGAATCTGTGCAGTCATCAGATCAAGTGTCCAGCAGAGGGAGCAGGGCAATTACATATGTTTTAATTTAACTAAGAGAGTCACCCTGTGTAAGGAACCCTGTATCATAATTCTTATAACCTAAACCATATTAATAGATGGAACTTGGAGTTTCTAAGAAGGAATAAAATAGTCCATTTTATGTGACACTTCAGCACAATTGCTGTTAACCAGAGATTATCAATCAAATTTAGCCTGTGTGTAAGAAGTACAATTTGCTGTATATTGAACTTAGCCTGAAACCTTAATTTCAGTTTCATATGTATTGGCACTGTAGCCCCTAATTTCAGCTGATATAAGCACATTTTCAATATAAAACCTAATTCAGTCACAGAGACAATAAACTCTTTGTATAATTCCAGACAGTTCTCTCTTCAGGCTTACATTTTTTTTTAAGACTTCTGTTACTTAAAATCAATACAATTTCATCTGTAACATCTGTGGTGCAAAAGTAGTTTCTGCTTACCAAAAAGTGTATCTTAACTTTGCTATTCTGCTATAAATATGTAAAGATCAACTTAATAGAGTTCTCACACCAAAATCTTCCCTTTGCCCCTTGATACTCACCCTAGCGTGCACAGTTCAACAGCAGTTGGTTCATCGCTTGCACAGACCATTACAGCCCAACAGGCATTTCTTCTGACTTCTTCATCCTTAGAATGCAGCAATTCAACAAGTGGTCCTAGTCCACCTGCATTTCTTAACTATATAAAAAAAGAAGACAGTGGTAATTAAATATTTCACCTGTCCCAGCAAGAACGGCCTGTGAAATTCGCCTTCCAAAACACCCCAGCTTTGTAGACAAGCTGTGCTGAGCTGGTAGAAAGGCCATCGATGGGGATTCTGAGCTTCTGTGAACTCTGCATAGGCTGGAGCTGAAGCAAGCTTCAGAGTGGTACAAGGTTATTAGATTGTGGTGTGGAAACTGAAGAGACCATGCAACCCAAGACTGCCATGGGGAGTTACACAGCTTTTTCTGTGTCCTGTTGCCTCCTAGTAGCTAATTTACATCACAATTTGTACCGTATTGTATGTATGACGATTTTATTAACATCCTATTCTCTTGTGTGCTACAGTATCTTTTCTATACATGTTGGAGGAAATATTGCTCATTTGGATTTTTGAAGAGAAAGGCATTTTTAAGGATATGGAAAGAGGGAGAATAATTATCTATGCTCCTTATTCATGTCCTAATTAATAGCCTTGACCCATGAGAAAACCCCAGCTTGTGATCTATGAATGCACATAGCATCATCCTTATTTATGAAAAGGAAATAGTATGACCATTGATAAACAGCAAAAAGTTCAACTTGCTGGATGACTGATCAAGGGAATAATTATATTTTGAGTCTAGTCTGAATTACATTTACTCCATGCACATCTGGTATCTTATTAATCAAGGTCAGACATTGCTGTTCAGGCCTTGAAAGTGGGCAACAGAACAATACAGATGAAGAACAAAGAGGACAGAACTTCTCGTCTTCAAAGTTCAGCCAACAGCTGCAGCTGAAAGAAACCTTAGTGTTCAATGCTCATAAACGTAGTGTTTAGGATACAGCCCCGCGTAAAGCTCCTTGAAGCCTATGGAAAGCTGTAAAACATATTTTGGTGCAAGCAAATTCAGCACTAAAAATCCAAATTAAAGAAAACTCTTCTGAAGTTCTCATCACAAACAGCTAAATTCAGTTGAACAAGCCTATGATGAAAATGAAAAAATTGTCACATATCTAGAAAGCCCAGGACTTTTAGGACAGACACAAAATACGAAGACCCTCGGTAAGTGTAACACCAACCTCAGGATCTAGAAATGTTGTCAGTAACCACAACCTTGAGAAGTAGTTTTACCTCAGTTCTCGCATCAGCGTCACAACCAAACGCGGCCACAGCAAATGCCGCTTTGCTTTGCACTTGGCTGTTGGTCGAGCGCAGCGGTTCTGCAAGCGCGCTCATAATACCACAGCTCCGGACCTTTGTGCGGAACGGCTCTTGCGTGGCCAGATTTGTCAGCACTGTAGCAGCATTAGCAATGGCTCCATCTCTCTGAGCCTTCAAGGTATTTACTAATGGCTCAATTCCTGCAGCCTCAGCAACAGCACTAGCAAAACGAAGGAGAAAAAAAAAAAGTATCGTTACTATTTTAGGACCATCTCTTCTTAGTGTGCTCTATTTACCAACAGAATTAGTATGACATTTTGAGATTTCAGATATATATGTATAAAAAAATATGTCACTTATGTAGGACTCGTGGTGTGAAGTCCAAGAGGCACAACCTAAGCAGACAAACAGTCTAAGCAGTGCTGGGACACATGCTGGTGTGTCCAAGTTCTAAGCTACACATACAGAACACCCTGTTTACAGATAAAATTGGGGAAGATTGTTGTGATTTTTTAAAGGATCATTTCATAGACTTAGGTTAGAGAACAGCCAAGGAAAAAAAAACAATTGAAGTACTACTAAGGAAATAGCAGCTTCAGGCAGAAGACAGCAGAAGGTGCAGGCAGCTGCACTATTAAAGGACACATTTGCAAATTACTTAAATCTGATGTACTATAAAACTAATAGTCATGTGGGCCTGCATCTCAGTCACAGCACAAGGAACTGGCCTATGAGCACTTCATCTTAACAGTGCTATTCTGCTTCCGGCACTCACCAGAGTAGTGCCTCTTAGAAGGAAAAAAAAAAAAAGTAGTCAACTTCACACTAAATATCTGGGGTAAAGAATATATTTGAAAGCATCTGGTGACATGGTTTATAACGATAGCACATCTTGACTACAACTGATGCAGACCCTGAAGAGAGAACCTGGCCTGGGTGAGGGGAAACTACCATGCTCTGACAAATCTGGGAAGGCGAACATTTCTGGGTTACCACCTCATTAGGTATTCTTTGGTTTCTTTGCCACAGGCAAAAGAGATTACTGATACAAATGTAGTTTACATTCTTCAAATGCTGTAAGATCTTCCATAACTTAAGATTTTTGTTGACCTTCTTGCCAAACCTTGGCTTTCTACTAAACAAAGGAACTTATTTCTTTAGCTATATCATATCATACTCATTCCAGTGGCATTTTTCCCAATGTCATTATAAACCAGCATGCTATAAAAACTGAATCGTCTTCCTTCTGAGTTTGTATATAAAATTTGTATTTGAGGCATATGTCCAATTTACTATCTGCTCTTAGTAATTTTACACTGGGCTCACCTGTTTGTTAAGCAAAAGTTGGCAATACTGTTACCAATGGAAATACGCAGATAGCTATCTACATTTTCCTTGCAACTGATTTTTTATACCTTCTTTTAGTAATTTTTACCTGTATCAAAAACATAAACTCTCTGGCCTCTATACAAGCATATCTAAGGGCTGCAACAACAAAAGACTGTACATTTTTTCCTAAGTTTTGCTAAATTTCTGCCAACACTGATAAGAGAAATCTGGATGTGAAAATCCTACTTCTACTTTAACAAAGTTTTACCAAAATCTAACTAACCTTTCGGTAACTTTCACAGTTACAAAATAAAGACAAGCTTAGAAGTATTACATATGTAAGAAACAATTTTGCTATCAAAGAGTGTCAAGGCACGGATAAAAAAAAAAAGAATCTCAGGAATGCCGATAGTCATGGTCTTAGCACAAGCAGGATAGAAGTAGAATACACACCAACCTGTGCCATATAATCCCCTTACATGGGCAACACGATGTATATAGTACTGTGACCTCATCTTAGTGTGCACTAAATGTCTCCAAACCAGATTTTCAGGGAGGGGGATGCAGATGCTCGTGAGCATACGCGGAATGAATCAGCAGAGGCTGACACAGGCTGTTAGACTGATCTCTCCACAGCTACATGGCAATAGCAGCTCATAGGTAGTGCTGGAGCATGGGTATAAGGAAGGCTGGCAGGCAGGCAGCAGTTCCCAATTTGGAAAAACAGGGAAAAGGCAGCAACCCAGGGACTGAAGGTGAGTAGGGTTATTAGCTTGGGTGCAGCATAAAGGTATAAGGCCAGTGTGGCATTGGCTAATTAATCCTCTTGGAGCACTGGTAACTTTAATGCAAGCACTTCAGTCTCTCTTCAGAAAAGAATCCCATGTTTTCAGATGTCCTGTGCTGTACTTCTCAGACTGTCTTCAATTAGCTGGATTACCCCTTCTCTAGGTGTCCTTCCTCCCCTTCCCTCCTTGAGCAGATAAAGAGCTGAAAACGTTTTGGCCAGTTGGTTGTTTTGTTGTTGTGTCGCTGCCCTTTTTATTTTTTCAACATAGGTAAAGCCACTGTATATCTAGGTTCTCTGGTTAATATTGTCTTCTCTTCCCCACAAAATTTTTATCCAGATTTCCAGCTTCAGGAGTGCTGTAGCTCTACCCAGGCTGCTGTATATGAAGAAATCCTGGACATGTTGATTGCACATGTAAGGATCAGCTACAGACCACATGTTTCACAGGCTTACTGGAAAATGTCACATTCATAGTACGTGTAACAATGACATGACGTACCTGCTGGCAAAGTGTGGGAGAGACTCACCATACGTGCAAACAGCCACACACAGTAAGGCATGTCCATAAGCTATCAGATACACTTGTACCTTATCCAGGAAAAAAGAACAACCCACAAACAAAACAAAATCAAACACTTTTCCTGTACAACGGATACACAGAAATTCCAGGATTTATGGGACAGATCCACTACTTGTGAAATTGCACAAGTATAATAGATCCAATACTTCTGCAATAAGTATGGGACTTACTATTCCTATACTACACCCAGTAACATATGAATTCTCCCACAGGAAATCCTAATAAACACATAGTCCCTAACAGACTAATTCCAGGACAACAGACAGAACTGCATGATGTAGCCAATCACATTATGAGCAGATATACTATCATTTCCATAAAGCCAGCAAGTACACAAGTACTTAACAAAAGAGCAAAGTGACAGCTCCTTGCATGTTCAGAGCTGACCTCAGCAAGGTACGGAGCGCAGCGCATTTTCTCAAGTGCCACTCAACTTCAAAAAGGTTGAGAACCACTGATTTAGAAGATCATATATATTTATTTCAATCCTGCATTCTGCTTCTACACAGATTCATTCTGAACCACAGTTTCATGAGCATAGTTTAACCAAGTAGCACAATGGATCACGAGGCAAAAAGAATTCATGTTGGAAGTGACAGCAGCAGGTAGTGAGAGTTCAAGGTAACCAACTAATTTGAGAATCAGGTTTTAAGAGGGCATGAACACCTGAGGGCAATGCTGTGTCCTGGGAGCAGAGATGCATACAGAAGAGGTTATGAGAAAAAAAGGAAGAATGAGGAACCTGTAGTTCAACTCACTCCTACCCCATAGCTCTCTGGAGAACAGAGGAATAGTGCTGTCACCCTGGGCCACGGAGCCTCAGCTGCTGAAGAGACAGCAGTGCCTGACCTCAGAAGGGAGCTGAAAGAATGAATATGCTTATGTTTTCAACGTGCTGAAACACTACACTATTAAGATCTACGTATGGAGGCCCTTGTTCCTTTCCACCATGGGCAGAGATTGCACTGTGTAGGTTTTTTATTACAAGGAAACAAAGTCAGAGGAAGAAGCTTTTACCGGCACTGTCTTTGCCTAATGTAGGTCAGCACTAGCCTCTCTCCCTGCCTCCAGAACAGGCTCTGCTTCAGACACATCCTACTGAGATGGTGCACTTTATCAGTGCTCCCACTAAAGGGCTACATCCTCGAGGAAGAAGGGAGCCTTGGTTTAGCTGAAAAAAAGTATACACTTTTTGATATGGAAAAGGAGTAAATTACATAAAGCCACGGCTTTTTTCCTCCATGTTGTGTAAAGATTCAAAATACATCAACAATCATGGAGAGAAAAGATGAGGGAACAGAAAAGCAGACAATGACAAGAGAGGAAAAAAAGGATGTTGCATTTGTGACATCATCAAGCTTTTTTTGAAAGTGGAAGCTGACTGTCTGAATTACAAACAAGAAAAAGCAGACAAGATAGGTGTAGACATTACAGAGCTTAAATTGAAGTTAAAATAATTCATATGTCACTATTTTTATGCACATGGTTATGATATTAAAGTGCCTAATCTAAGAGGGTCAGGTATTTATCTTAACCATGGTATACACAGTTCAGGTACCCTAATGACCTTAACCATGTCCTCTAGTGAAACAGTAAAATTCTGATTACAGTTGAATTCAAATTACCGTATTCAAGAATAACTAAAATATTTTTCTCAAGAGTCACTAGAATGGAAAACATTAAAAGGTCAGATAAAAAATATTTAATTTAAATAATTAATTTTAAATATAGATTGTAACAAGTTAAGACTTCTTATAGAAAATTCTCTAAAAGATCACTAAAGACTCAAAGAACAAGTGATGAGGGTTTGAGAAAAATTTTTTTTACCACTTTTACTGCAAAAATAAATTTGAAGCTGACAATAAAATCATTACCAAAATTTTCACAATAAAATCTTCTTTTAAACAGTCACTTTGGAGATAAACACGAATTTCACTGAACTGAAGATTTTGTTGCTTTAGTTGTCTGGGGTGCAATAGCAAAGTTGAGACATTGGTAGAGTGTTGTGAAAACAATTATCAGTAAAAATGGGCCAAAACTCTGGCACTTTTTATTTTATTTTTAAGACTGTGTCCTCTCTGGGGCAAGAACCATCTCTTTGTTGGCATCACATCAAGCATAATAGCTCTCGTTCCTGACCAAGCCTCCCAGCAATGAAAGGACGATAACAAATTATTTATTTAGTACATAGGGAATGGCCCAGTTAGCTCCTCCTCCTGAAGAGAAGGCCTAGCTTAATGGAGAAAGCAACTATCAGTGTTCAAAGAGCTGACAGAAATCACTGAGATTGCCCCCCAGATCTCTAACCTAAGCAACCTCCCCTGGTGGGAAAAACAGTGGTACAGCTTCACACCACTGTTTACTCTGGATTGTGCTTAATTTACACTTCGTAAGATATTGACACTTCGTAAGAATGGTAACGTATGTTTGGGTTTGCTTCTTCTACCACAACTGAACAGAAATTAATTTATATTAAATATTATTTTTATTCACTTCTATGTTGTTCACTCCTCTCCTTCTGAATGAGGATTTAACACAATTTCTGCTCAGAAAAAAAAACCACATCAGATTTCTCTTCCTCACAAAGGCCATTGGACTCCTTATGGACTTCATTTTCCAAACGTATTTGCAACTGCATGTTTAATTTCTGTGCAAAATTACTGTGATTGTGTGTGAGGTGCTTAGCTAGCCATTTATGCCTGTGCATATCTCATTTTCATACATAATTGCATGTAAATTATGCATAAGAATTATGCATCTAATTACACACACATTTTAAAAAAATCAACTCTATCTGTGTTAAATTGCATGACTTCTTTTTCACAGAAGACATTTTTGATCCAGCTCAATTACATAATCTCTGACTGATAAAGAATATCACAACCAGAAGTTTGAAAAACCTCAAGAAATATCTTCCTTTTTATCCCTTAAGTGTATTAGTATTCTTCATTTGCCTTGTTACGCCACAAGAATAATCACATCCAATAAATGACTTCTACATTTACCAAAAATTTCACTTTGCAATTTAACTATTTTCAAAAGCAATGGGCTATCGTACATAGTCACTTTTAGTTAAAGACTAATATTACTTCCTTCTTCCTCACTACACAAGAGAAATTAATGTCAGTATGTTTACTCTGAGTAAGGGAATCTAGCAATAGAGACTGTGATCTGCAATTTGGGCCACCTTCATGCTACAATAAAAATACTGGTGATATCAACAGACCATATTAATTTTTCATTTCAGGAACTCTATTCCTATTTGTTAATGACAAGTATCTCGATAAAATATCAGCAAAACCAAAACTCAATAAACCTCATGGTCTTGGAAGCAATAAAACCTTAAACTGTCTGGATTAGCAGAGACTGTAATACCTGACTCTCATTTAGCAACACACTGAGATTTTCTGCTCTCTGCCATTGAACTCCTCAGACAAAGTTACATAGATCTAAATTCCAAACCAATAGCATACCTAATTTAAAACATTACATGGGCATTGGTAATAAACTATCAATAAATGATATCAGAGCCTTTCAATTATAAGATTATATTTGTAAACTTTCTTTAGAATTTCTGACAATTCCACTATTATGAGAAAGGCTTGATAGTCTGCAATAGAAACCCTTTTTACCACTTAAAGATCCCACGTAGCTTCAGCCAGGGTAAGCTCATGAAAAGGACACTATCCCCCTCTCTCTTTTTTTTCTGATCCAGGAAGTAGTGCATGCAAAAATTAGTAACTCAGCACAAATGCTTCGAGTCTGGAATCCATATTCTTATAAAAGCAAAATAACAGAGAACATTCAGGAGTCGCCAGAGCAGCCTTCGTGGAGGTACAAGGGAAGGAAAGAAAAAGACAAAGCAGGATCCTCCTCACCACAACTCATCTGAACACAGGGGCTGAGGAGACAGTGGCTCTTAATCTTTGGAAGCACCAGCTGAGGAAGGACGAGGAAGCTGTGCCAAGTCAGTCTCTCTACACATAGTACTCAGACTGTTAAAACTTGAGTCCGTCCTTCACTTCTGGGTAAGTTTTTTCTGGACCACTGTGAACTTGCCTCAAATGGCAGCAACCTGTTTTGCCTTGCTAAAGGCTCAAGCTCCTATGCTGATTCAAAGTGGGAAAACTTATGCTTTAAGTTTTCTCCCCTAAAATTAAATCTCTAAGAAAGTACACATATACTACTATGTGAAGATAAAATTACTGAGTTTACAAGTCAAAATGTTTAAAATTACTTAGGAAAGCCTATTTTTACCCCCTTGTGTGTACGACAGTCCAATTAGACAACATGCCACAGTCAGTGCACAGGTTAAATTGACAGCAGGACAGAATTAAGCTTGCATGATCAGCCATAAACCTGCCATTCCCTTTATACATGTAAAATGAACAACTTCATCCTATAATAAAGTAAATTAAAACAAATAATTTGTATTTGGTTTAGAAATATGTTACAAAGAAAATGTGCTTGTAAGAGCATCAATACATTTATCTGAATTTTACTCAAATGTAAAATAACCCTTGCCACTTTTAATTCATAAAAGGTAGAACTCATCTCAGTGCATATCACTGGATGTCACTGTAGGGATACACACTCAAGAGACATCATTGTACTTGTGCCACTACATAACCCACATTTATTTCTTCCAGGCTTTCTTTACAGGAAGAAAAAAGTTTAACCTGATGTCAAAGAAATTTACCATGGGAAGCTATAGGTGACAAAACACATGTTCTAAGTGAAATCCCAGCCTTCCACAGCTAAGATAAAAAATGATAGTACTGGAAGGCTTTGAAGGTAAGAGAGGACAAACAGACCGAAGTATTTTGCTGTATCTATAAGGGGTAGAACTTGTATCTAGTTACTGTTATCCTGATTTAGATTCTGTTTTCAGTCTGAATCTGTTTTGGATATACTCAAGTTCTCATGCACTTAAGATGCTGTGACACGAGATCTGTGTTAGATAGGGATGAATGCTCTATACTGGTCTCTGTCTGCAATATAACTCCTTACAGGTGACAGAGTTTAAAAACAAGCAAACAGGAAAATACGTAACAAAAATGTTTGTGAAAGAATGGCTGTACTGGATACAAAATGCAGTTACGGTGCTTGAGTATGTAGAGGGATTTTTCCATAGAGCCACACCTTCACAGATCTAAGAGAGAAAACCAGCAGCTGGCTGAGTGAAACCTTTTGCACCTACAGGGAACGATTTAGGAGACTGTCCATAAACTGCGTATCAGTCATCTGATGTGATGTTAAAGTCAAGTGGGAACTCATCTACTACTGCATCTGGGGAAAAACAACCCCATGTATCAGTACAGGTTGGGGGCTGATCTGTTGGAGTGCAGCTCTGGGAGAAAAGATCTGGGAGTCACAGTGGACAAGAGGATGACCATGAGTCAACAATGTGCCCTCACAGCCAAGAAGGCCAATGGCATCCTGGGGTGCATTATGAAGAGCGTGGCCAGCAGGTTGAGGGAGGTTCTCCTCCCCCTCTACTCTGCCCTGGTGAGGACCCACCTGGAATACTGTGTCCAGTTCTGGGCACCCCAGTTCAAGAAAGACAGAATGCTACTGGAGAGAGTCCAGCGCAGAGCCACTAGGATGATTAAGGGAGTGGAGCATCTCCCTTCTGAGGAGAGGCTGAAAGAGCTGGGTCTCTTTAGCCTGGAGAAAAGGGGACTAGGGGTGACCTTATTAATGTCTATAAATATGTAAAGGGCAGGTGTTGGGAGGATGGAGCCAGGCTCTGCTCAGTGACATCCAGTGATAGGACAAGGGGTAATGGGTACAGGCTGGAGCATAGGAGATTTTGGGTAAGCATAAAGAAAAACTTTTTCACGGTGAGGGTGACAAGAGCCTGGACCAGGCTGCCCAGAGGGGTTGTGGAGTCTCCTTCTCTGGAGACTTTCCAAACCTGCCTGGACACATTACTGTGTGACCTGATCTGGGTGATCCTGCTCTAGCAGGGGGGTTGGACTAGATGATCTTTCAAGATTCCTTCCAACCCCTAATGTTCTGTGGTTCTGTGAAACAAATTGTCTTTTCAAAATTTCACAGATATAAATTTGGAATCAGTGCTTTAATAGAGTAAGACCCATGAAAATAAGATGTGAATACCATAAATACACTTAAAAATTATCTGACGCTCTTCATCACTGCTGGTATCATTGATGACTATGTATCTTAAAAAGGAAACAAGATTTGAAATTACCTTTTAATTCGTATTCTAAGACTATCAGATACAGTTTTCTGTTTTAAGAAAAATGTTCAAATGAAAGTAAATCGTAAACCTGTAGTACAATTTTAATTATAGTCTTTAAAAATTGCATTAACCAATAAAGTAGAGCATATGGATTGTCATATGCCAGAATTTAAGTACTCTGGGGTTTAAGTATGGCAAATAATCTGTCTCAGAAAGAGTCATCATGCATATAATGAAATTTAAAAAATGACAGAATCTCTCTTAAGCTGTGAAGTACACTCTGAAGAAAAATGTTGATAGGAAAGAAGAAGACCTGTTTCTTAAATTGTACAATATGACTGGATCAGCCATTAGTCTTCTGACTTTGTCCACAATTAATAAAAGTTCTATTATTTTGCAGCTCATTTCTCTCTCCCTTTGTTATGCCTTTTTTTCTTGATTTTTCTAAAGACTATAAAATAAATTGAATACAAATTTAATATAAGTTCATATGCTTTCTTATGTTACGAAAGTGTGCTAACTTACGAAGAAAATTAACTCTATCCCAGGTCAAACCAGCACAATGGTTGAATGGTTCTGTGTGTAGGAGAGAAAATGATCAACGTAAGATCTAATCTTTCCAGGTTCAACCTGATGAAATTGCATTACAGGACCAGTGCAGTGTTTTCAGGAAGTCTTTCTTTTTTAAAATACCTGTGCCTGTCAAACCTGGTGGCCTTTTATGAGAAGGTCACAACATCAATAGACAATAGGGAAGAGCAACTGACTTCATTTACCTGGACCAGAACAAAGCCTTTGACACTGTTCCTCATGACATCCTGGTCTCCAAGCTGATAAAATATAGGTTCGATGGATGGACACTTCAGTGGATAAAGAACTTGCTTGATGGCTGCACCCAAAGAGTGGCTGTCAATGGGTCCATGTCCAAGTGGAGGCCCTCAAGGATCAGTACTGGGACCAGTCTTGTTTAACATCTTCGTCAGTGACATGGACAGTGGCATTGAGTGCACCC
>WUAM01000431.1:85596440-85625123 GCA_024336885.1 Actenoides hombroni | reverse complement strand
GATGGAGCCAGGCTCTTCTCAGTGACATCCAGTGATAGGACAAGGGGTAATGGGTACAAGCTGGAACATAGGAGGTTTGGGGTAAACATCAGGAAAAACTTTTTCACTGTGAGGGTCACAGAGCACTGGAATAGGCTGCCCAGGGAGGCTGTGGAGTGTCCTTCTCTGGAGACATTCAAAACCCACCTGGATGTGTTCCTGTGTGACCTGATCTAGGTGATCCTGCTCTAGCAGGGTGGTTGGACTAGATGAACTTTCGAGCTCCCTTCCAAACCCTAAAGTTCTGTGATTCTGTGATTTCTGAATGACATCCCAGCAGTAGGCATTGATTCAGTTTTTCTGGCAAGGGAAAAATTTACCACAAAACATTTTGCAGTTTTCAATGGAAGTCAATATGTAACTTGTAAGGAGAAGCTTGTCAGCTCTTGGGTAATGACAGCGTTACCAGTTTTCTTTAGAAAGAGTCCATCACACTATGGATATACAGTAAGAGAAAGTCAAAATAAGATTCTGTCCATGGCATGAGTTAACTGTATTTGCAAAGGGCTCAGTGGAATGGATGCTAATGAAAAAAACAACATAAACCACAAAACCCAACAAAATCCCTCTACTTTCTTGCACTGTAGCTCAAAAAAAAAATACTTCTGTCACTAGAGGTCAGTATTAAAACATATTACCTTTACACAATACAGCTAGTTATATCCTATTGTTGATTCTCTCCTTCAGGAACACAAACTTATGTTCTAAAGAGCTACTAAACCATAAAAAAAGATAAAAACTATATGATGGATTATTATCTATTTCTGTTCTTAAATGTATCTCTCATGTATTAGAAATTTTTGTTGCTGTTCTCATAAATTAACACATACAGTCATGCTACTGAATTTTCTTAGGTAATAATGACACTTCAATATTGATCCATTTGTGTGATCTAGGTACCATCTATGGGCTTGGAAAAGAAAAATTGTAATTAAATTTTCCATTTTCTAATAGAGAAGATGACTGCCTAATGGTAATAATCATTGCTTCCTAATGATAATAACTATATTTGAAATGGTTGAAAACTGGACATTCTGTAAGTTTATTCCTTGACAGCTATGCCCATCTTAAAACCAATAAAAATCTGTTGTGGATACCGAAAATCTCCATTTAAGAAGGCGAGAGACTCTCACTACAGGTAAGCATTATCCACATGGAATAGACCGAGGATGTATTTTGGATCAGTATTTGTTGATTAGATCAGTATATGAATTTCAGTTTGGAATAGATGCAACACCCACTGAAAGGAACAACACACCTTCTCCTCACTGGGTGCTGCCAATGAGTTCCCAACCTGTTTTCCTATCCTCAACCTACTCCAAAATCTTGATACATTTGAGAAAGCATATATTCAGATGCTGTTATAATGCCTGTAACTGCCTATATGGACATAATTTTGACAATGAAAATAGGTCCAAAGAATCCTGTGAAGAATTAAAGAATTAGAAAACTTAAATAACATCAAGCTTTCTGACTTTGCAGTCTTTGGTATGATACATTACTATCTTGAATCCAGATATAATACTTAGAAATATGTAACGACACTAATTATAAACGCCAGGAGAAATATTCTGCCAGATCATAAGTCTGTCATGTACCACAATTTCCTGCAGCCCTTAGTACTGATGAACAAAAACCATCCCTTTCCTTATTCCCCCAGCCCAAACTCTAACTGAATGCTATAAATTCTGTATTTAAAATAAACAATTTAAGACAAATACTATTGAGGCTGTTAATTAGTTTTCATGTCTAGTACAAAGCTCTAAATTTCAGAGCATATGTTTTTCTTTAGTGGTAACTCCATTAGGTGCCCAGAACTCAGACATTGCCAGATTTATGAAGACAGCTATTAGAAATGGCATTCGTGCTACAACAATACTGAAGAAAAGAGCTGGTCAAATTAATGTCTGACTAGCTGGTATGCTTGAGATCTTGTTTCTGTGTGTGACTTCTAACTAGTATCATATTTATATTTAAGAGGATTAGCTTATCCTAAATATATGAAAAGCAAAAATAATTGATTACATGGGAAAAAATAGGCAGAGGCTGAACTAAAACGTTTCCTCTGTAGTTAGTTGTATAGCACAGAATAATTTATTTTTCTGCCCAATAGATGGCACTGCTGTTTCTTTCTTTGTGTGTTCTTTTTTTTTTTTTTCCAATTTGTGCATAACGTACATTATTGAAGTGACTGTGCCTACGTTTCCCGATGCTTGGACACATCAAAAATAGACAGATTTCAGAGATTCTTTAAAATGACATTCTGTTGCCCAAATAACCGTACACAGTTTTCAATAAAGCAAGTTAAAGGTTCTGGATTAAGAAATGTGGAGTGGATGCAAAAAGCCAGCTGAACATAATTCTCTTCTTCCCAGAAGCAGAGCACAGGAACCAATTCTGACATACACATTCAAGGATGGCCTTGGAGCTATACACATAGTAACTTAAGAAAATAATTTCTTTATTATAAGCTAGAATAAGTACATGGGATTTTATACTGCAGTATACATTGCAATTTTATTTTTATTTAGCCTAATTGTTAACAAGTTTCCAAAGAATTTAACATCAATATATGGCAGCACTAAAACTCTGTCATTACTTTATGATAAAATTCTGATAAAAGCATCATCTGGGGGTGTCAATCTGCAAAAGTCTCTAGTGAGGCATTTGATCACTGTACTTTTTTCTAAGTGCTACTGAAGCATGACACAACATCAGCTCTGCAGCAAAAACGTAAATGCTGAAATATTTTGGAAGTTATTTATAGTAATTTTTATGTCTTCTGGTACAGATCATATTGAAAATCCATGTTTTCCAGCAAACCTGAAAATTCAAACCAGCTTGTACAGGACTCATGTTCTCTTCTGCTCTAGATCTTTGGTTAAAATACTATGTGGGACAGAGAAATTTTTTTTTTTTTTTTGCCAAAACATGGTTGCTTGGGGACTTGTGTGAAATGACAAGCTGGTTTCTGTCCCGTTCATCATGAACAGGTGTTCTAATTACAAAACCTCCACCATATTTGACACCTTTATTAGCTGTCTCACTTGAGAAACAAAGGATTGATTGGGCCGGGGTATAGAACTAGCCTTTCATTGCTGTAGGGAAGCACCTAAAGGTCAAGGTTAATACACATTAGTGGGGGGTAGTATTGCCGATTGCCTATGCTGTTCTTGTGTTATTAATCAATGGAAGACTTTATGCTTACGAGCTTGCTATTGTGGGAGCCTTAATTATACAATTTGTTTTAACTTGTATTTTTTTCCATATTGTGTGAAAAGCAGACAATATTTATTGACCAAATATTCCTAACAAGAACAACTAATCTCCAGCAAAAATAGCAGTGTCTTGTACTCTGTTTACATTCTGTAATATATACCGTACAAAATGAAAGGGCAAGGTACACATCCTTCAACCAATATAATAAATGCAAAAATGCTCATGAAATGAAACATGTCAGAACACATGACCTACAAGATCAAATTTTTGGCTGGCTGGTAAAAAGTGAAAACACTTACAGTAAATAGTCTTCCCCTTTACTCTAGCCATCTTGTTCTTGCCACATAAGGTCTACCTGCTACTACTAGCTTTATGATTTAATGTTCTTGGAGGGTTTATAACAAGAATCTAATCTATAACCAATAAAAGGGCACTAGTTTGGCACCAGAATATTGCCAACATAATTACACAGCGAAGTCACATTATTATAAAAGTATATCAGTATCTTCATCATATATACACTTACTTCAGTGGTTCACAAGACACACACAAAAAAATCATCCAGAATGAAATATGATTATGGTAACTCAAACTGGAAAGCATATTGTCCAAACTACTTCTCCCCCATCATTATGTGAATGTAAAATAAATATGGGCCAGATAGTCAGTCAGTGAGCTGGAACTATACCAATTTGTATCAGCTGAGTGTTCAACTCTATATATTCATTTATAGATCATAGTCACACTTGGACCCTTCTATTACTTATTAATGGTTTTGATTTAGAAATGAAGCTTTGAAGTAATTATATAGTCATATGGCATTCATCCAATATACATATTTAATGTAAATTATTGCTTCCTGATTTTCACAGAAGACCTGTGATTAGATTATCTAGTGCTTCCATGTTGTACTTGGGGCTAGATTGGAAAGAGAGAGGAATATATGTAAGCCACCTTTACAATTTCCGGACTCTGCCCGGCAAGAAACAAATGTGACTCCTTTATAAAGCAGAGGAACAGAGACAGCTATTTCCCTGCCTGAGGTCTCAGAGAATTGTTCTAGCAGTTAAGCTAAACAATGTCCTGACTATCTCCTTGGCAAAAGGAACTGAATGAGTTGGCATAAGCTGCTATACCAACTCCAAACTCCCCAGAGATTCTCTTTTCACAATATGAAACCTCAAAGGGCTGCGCTATGAAAAACAGCTGTAGCAGAGCTGAAAGTTTGACCCCAAGACTCCAGTACCGTGCTCTTTTTATGTGTGTATGACTCCTACTGACACCAACTGAAGAGTCATGCACATGAGGAGAGCAGAATATCAGACAAAAAACTATCTACTATGTGAATCTGAGAAGAGAGTATTATTCTCTTATGCAAATTATGGCTCCATCTGGTAACATGAAGTGAATACTGGTGACTATTAAAGCTGAATCAATAAATTGAAACAATTTATTTGGTGAGTTATTTTACTTTTTCACTTCAAAGAACGCCCATGAATGGATTACAACTTCCTTAAGTATATTTCAGGAAACTTTTAAGGAATTTTATTTTATGGTTTGTTAGTTACATGTGATTGCTCATATACGTCAGGCTGCTCTGTTTCTTTTCCCTGAACAGAACTTTTAATAGAGTTGGGAAAACAGAACTCTAGAACTGACAGTAGAATTTAGTTGATACAATTATTTCAGAACTTTTACTCAACTAACCATCCTTTTTTAGTTATTCTAGATACTGACATTACACTTCTTTGTTTTTGGAGAATGCACTATGAGCATTCTCTATTACTTGGGAAAACAAAAGAGAAAGACAATGCCAATATTCAGAAAATCTGAGTGTCATCTCCCTCAAAAGTGGGTTTCAATCAGTCAAAAATGTTGCATGATCCACCGAAGTTTAAAGGATACCTTACTGATTCTGAAGTTTGAAAAAATACTCCAGATTGAATGTCTTAAGATTACGAGGCATATTTTCCTCATATGTTTTATGCAAAACATGATTTATATCTCTGCTTTCATTACATTTGCTTCAAACCTTTCCTTGATAAAGGAAACGTTAGTAGAGATAGTGTAACTCTTGTAACACTGATGAGAACCAACCTATTCCAGATGACTCATAAGCACCAAAAAGTGCCTTACAGTCAGATCCAAACAGCCCTGCCTTGTAGGATAAGATGAGGCATTTTTTTTAAGAAGAAAATATTATCACTTGTGTTCAGATTAGTGTTTTAAATAATAATTTAATTGTTGCAGACTCACCTTGCATTACTAGGACTGGCTGCTGTCAAATTAGCTAATGCTGTCACTGCAGCTTCTTTTACCTCTTCATTGTCACTGCTTAGCAACTGTACTAGCTGGGGAATCCCTTAGAAAGAAATAATTGTATATATGAATCTCTGAATAAACCATGGCAGCCTGCAAAATTATAATATGCTCCTTATAAAAGAAAAAGCACAGATTCCCAGTTCATCCCTTCCCACCTCACTTACCCTGCAGTCCACATGCACGTTTGCTAGCTAAATTCTCACACATGGCAGAAATTGCTTGGGAAGCAGCAACTTTAACTCCATCATTATCAATTTCCAAAAGGTTTATGAGACACTTCTCAACCTCTTCCTCATTTAAGATTTTTCTATTTTCAGCTTGAAACAAAAAAGAATGATAGCATTAATCGGCATTATTTTTTTTTAAATCATTAAAAGGACATTAATTTGATTTCGTATAGCTGTTTCCAACGTAACACTTGCTTTTGATATCATGGCAATGAAAGTCTTTTGGTAATAGAGGCATCAGCAGTTACGAAATGGGCACTGAGGACCTGATCCAAAACCCATTAGACATCAGTGAACTCTGATTCAGGCCGAAAAGATGACTATTAAATCCAGCTTTAAACATATATAACTCAACAGAATGCAGTTTGTTCTCTGTAACAGTTAAAACTGCAGAATGTACACAAACTTGATGAAAACAGCTTTTCCAATTCAACAGATCATACTCATTCAGGATCACGCCTAACTTCAGTTTATGCTAACAAAGTCTAAATGCATAAAATAGAAGAACATATTAGTAAATGCACAACTGAACCTGCTGGAGTACCAGTTAACATACTACAGTATCCAAAAAAGGCAAGGGGTGCTAAAAATTGAATTTTAAATTCTGCATAGCTTGTAGTTCTTCATCGGTGCACACTTTGCAGAGAATTTCAGTTCTGCATTTTGTCCTGGTGACAGAGGGTTCACTGCTGACCTACATTGCAATCAGCAGTAGCAGCTAAGGAAGGACATAGATGTTCCCTTCTCCTACACAAGTAACAACAGAGCATCTACAAACATCTGACAATTATGTTAACAAACTCACTCATCCCAAAATGGATGTGATAGAAGTGCAGGTGTTTGTTAGAAAGAGCCGTGAGTGAAACTTTCTCAGACAGCTCTATAGTTATGAGGGTCAATAAACATTTAACCATATGCATAATTTAAAGTGGATTAATTACATGCTTGAAATTGTATGTACATGGTAAAATTTTCAAATGTAGCAAAGTAATTCAGGAACTGAGAAGTCAGTAGGACTTGGACACATTTGGAAATTTTACCAGTGCTTGCTAATACTTGGAGGGAGCATTCCCTTATTTAGGTGGTTGTCTTACAAATAACAAGTTTACAAAGGAAACAAAAATATTGTAAGTATTCTTTTGAATAAAACTGAATCTGTAGTGAAAAAAAGTAAACAAATATAAGTCCACAAAGCCAATGAAAAGAAAGTTGGATTGAAAATCAAATTACAGCAGAAATTACTCCATGCCCATACATGAGACATCGAGCTGCTTTCTCCTCTCTAGTTCAATTTTAAATATTATTAGAAGCATCAGAGATATGCAATTGAAATCACAAAGCAAAAGATGCAACAAATAGAGAGGATTTTAAGTGTCAGCAGAACCTTGGCCACAACCTTGATACAAATCAGCCAGCTCTGAAGAGAAGGCCTTAATTGGGATTACAGACAGTTTTGACAAGTTATCAAGTATGCTGCTGGCCTGTTGCTTGTCAAAGTAGTCCATAATCCCTAATAATCATCTCTAGAGGTTATTCATGCCTCAGTAATCTGGTTCTTGTACTGCAAGTTACTTATTACTGTGTAGATTTTCTTAAAAAATGATTTTTGCTTTTAAAGGCAGTTATGATGATGGGTATTTAATTTTAAAGATATTTTATGTCTATATGAAAGAATAATAAAAAAGCTCTTCATTTGAATAAGTGAAAATACTGATTTAAAATATTTTAAACAGAAAAAAGAATTTTCCAATAATATTGAAAAACAGATTTTGGATTTGAATTTATGGTAAAGATCATACACCTCTATTTAGCTAGCTAGAGAGATGAAAATTATATTTTAAGATCCAGGTGGCAATTCTATTTAAGGGATAAATATTTTCTGCCAATCTTCTCTCTGTTTGTATGAGTTGCTTCCTTTACTATAGAAAAGAGAATGTACAATTGAAAAGCATCCTTTGTACTTAAGCACTTCTCGTGTCAGTGCCAACGCTATAGTTACAGTGATGAATTTCTTGACCCCTAATTAATTTGAATACATTGATTTAACATGAGGTAAAATATTCTGGCACATCCAACCAGAAGAGACTGGAGTACTAACACTTGTCCAGCACTCATTGACTCCATCATGAGTCAACCTTTGTTTTTCAAACATATTTTCCTATTTCCCCTTGTTATCCCAAAATCACGATCAGAGTTCTACTGATTACCTGCTCAGCTCACTGTCATCACTTTATGGAATTATTCATAGCAATTTCAAATGCAAAAAAGTTATGTTAAATCATATCATGATGTCTCACTGATCTTGAGTTGAGATAACCCAGATAAACAAAAACCTGTATTATGAAAAAGCATATGAGAATCAGGCTACGGAGCATGTTTACTATGGTCCCTTTTGAAAGGATTTGCATTTAGATATATGTAAACAATGGGGAGAGCTTCAACACAAAGTTTGGCAGAGTGAGGCCAAACTTGAGTCAGCATGATCATCATTTTCTCCATATACACTCCATACCACTTTGTTGTTGCTGGTGTGTCTGGCATTGTCAGGGGAAAGTCAGGCCCTCCTTAATCAACAGCCCAGATAATCCACTCACAGATATTCAATAATTTATAGCATTAAATTATATTTTGCATTCTGAAATGACATCATTATTTGCTGGGCAAGGAGGGAATCAGAGTAAAATTCACCACTGTAATTCTGAGCATACAAAATAAAACCATTGATAAATTAAAATATTAAATTCAAAATTACCATACAGAACAAAACAAGTTTTCAGGGACAAAGGGATAATGATTATGTGTAGAAATATGATCAAATTTAATTTAGTTAAACAGAGCAGCGTCCTAAAGATGCTATTTAAAATTGAATGTAGTGCTTGTACCATGTAATTTATTCCGATACTGAGAACAGCTCTTCAGGGATACATCTGTCTTACGACAACAACAACAAAAAGTTACAGGAGTTCCTTTCCAAAGTGCTGAAAGGAACATAAACCAAAACTGTTTGCTATGAACACATCTATCAGGAAAGAAACAAAACTAAATTCCATCTGTCAACAATAATAATTTCAAAACCAGACAATGCTGTATACTCAGCTGCCAGGATTAAAAAACAAGATACGTATTCTATCATAGCAGAAGCAAGCTTTTCATTTCAATGAAAAGCAGTGGTTTTTTTTCTCAAGTGTGCAGGAAATGTTGGTAAATTGCAACCACAATTATCACACCAGAAGAATGTGGGCTACTGTATGGCTATTGCAAATTTAATGAAAAAGCCCTAAAAGAACCTAGAGCTGTGTTGTACAATATTGGGTTTATATCAAGGCAAGTATTATTATAGTATATATTAGTGTTACAGTTTGGATAGGTCGTTTAGTGTATTTACAACCAGAAAAAAACCCAACCAAACAAGAACTAGCATTTCTGTCTTCATTTTACCCTCAGACTATTTTTTATAATGGCCCCAGTGCTGCTTTTCTTTCCACTGGAAGGCTGACTTCAGACCAGTAGCTCTGTGTATCTGAAATAAATTCAATACTTCTGGGGTCAATGATGAGCAGCAGGTTTACTGGACTGTGTTGTACTGCACCAGTACAACACGTTGCCCTTTGTCTAACTGGTTGTCACCAAAATTCTACAGCTTGGAAGCAAGTATTTTATACCTTTTGATGTATTTTCCCAGCTTCCCGCATCCATACCAGCTGCCACAGGTTGAAGAAGAGAGCAAACCTTTATAATGAAACCACATTGACTCCATTTGTAAAGTAGTATGACAAGAAGATGCATCTTCACTGACGGTAACATCCCATGATATAAGATCATAGGCAGTACTGTAATATATTACATGTGGTTCATGCCACTGTGCTTTAAAAATGTTGCATTCAGACATGCTTCTACTAACAGCTGCTAAAATATTAGGCCACGAAAGATGGGAAAGGTGTGAAAGAGGAAAAGAAGGCTATGCTTATTTGAAAATAAATATGAAAAAGGAGTAAGTTGCAGTAGAAAGTAGACGCAAATATAAATCTGCTTAGCATACTACTTACAAGCCTGTCACAAGACTATAAAAATGATACTGACAGTCCTAAGTAGCATAATAAAATAACAATAGAGGAAAATATAAAGAAAGAAGGTCCCTTCCTATCTTTGATACCTAAACATCAATGAAAATAACTTTCAGTGACTTGCAAAGCTTCCAATAGATAATGATAAAAGCACACAGAAACCCAGAGAATACTAGGAAAGGTAGATTCCACTCTTTTCACGTGTCATTTGCAATCCAAATAATTAGAAATACTCAGGATGTCAAACTAAGGAAGGTGAGAAAAGAATTGGAAAGATAGGATGGGGAGAGAAGAAAGGAGGTCTGAAATTCTACAGAAAGGAGATTCTTTTAGCACGTATTAAACTAGATAACGCATTTGTAAAATACACATAAATCAAAGCCATGATTCAACCTTGAGATGATAGAAATATGAATGAAACATTTAAGCTCTACTGTCATAGTTACTGTCATCAAAATCCCTTGACAGAATTAAAATCTACAGACAGAAGTATACTATTTATTACATTGCATTTTGTTACATAGCTCTACTAGGCATATGTTCCAACTCAGAAACCAATCTATGGAAGGAATTTCAAATGCAGATTTATTTAAAGAGAGCATCCTTGTGGGCAAAAATGATGAGCATGTTCTGCCTAATTCAGAATTCCTTGGTGAATTAAAGAAGAGTATAAAGAACTATAGGATGAATAATTATAAAAAGATGACAAAGAAACTATTTAACTCTGCTGGGAATATTAATCTGCAAGCCATATGAAAGATTTTTTTTCATATCCCTGTTAAAGGAATTTGTATTTGAAATTACCTGACATTTAGATGAGCAGTTATATGCAAAAGGAAGTAAGCTCGTCATTAATTCTTAACTGATAGTGAGGAGAAATAGTGCCAGCAAAGGTGGCTTAAGATGGCAGCTACCTGGCATCACTAAATGAAAGATAAAGAGTATTTTCAGAGCTTCATTTTCCTTTCTGAGGACAGCATTTTGCAAGAATATATTAAATTAAAAAAAAAATAAATAAATTGAGGCAAAATCTTAACATTTTCATATATATATACTAGCATCCACTTGCTGCTCTGATTGGCAAGATTCATCACTGTAATTCACTTTTGCTAATGTTTTCCTCAGCACAAGTATGACCCTCAACCAGATAAGACAGCCTCATTCTAGATGAAAATTTACTTCATAAACAAATTCGTATCCATGGATTTTTAAAAAGTCACATACAGTCATAAGCTGCTTTGGCAATTGCCTTTGCTGCATTCCTCTGAATATCAGGAGCAGCAGAGACTCCTACAAATGCAAGTAGCTTTTTAAGGCCTCCTGTCTGCTGAATCAGTTGCAGAATATGCACATCTTTGAGACAATTTCCCAACACGGCAAGGGCTTCCTCATGTAGATCGCTGAATTCCTAATAAGGAAAAAACACCAAACAAAGCTTCAAATCTGGATTAAAATATCTTTGACTTTTAACTTTGTAGGATAGTTGTTTAATCATTTTCTTTTGGACAGTTTATTCATGCTGCAAGTTACATCTTTTCATACACATATTTTTTGTTTAATATATTTGATGTGCCTTAGGATGAAACACTATCAGAACCTGTAAAAGCTCCCAGGGTTCCTCATTTACAACAAAGTGGGTCAGGCAGGTATTCAGAAAGGATCCGTCACCTTAAAATTTAAAAAACTTCACAAATTTCTCCATGCATTATATTTCCCATGGTGACATCAGAACTCAAGAAGCACTAAAATGAGTCTCGTAATAACATAAAAAATGACATTTCCAAGGTAGGAAATTATATTCAAGGCCACTGATAACAAAATAAATTCAGAAAAAAAGAACGGTGTTCAAACTAGGAACCAGCACCACAGTTCAGCACATAACCAAAAATTTTGAGAAAACATCGTATGTGGTGATTTTTTCTGATACTAACAACAGTTTGAGAAATGAACAGTAAATGCAAAACAGTATTAATAATAGCAATAAAGCAATAAAACAAATATAAACATTTTGGTGAATGCTTTTGCTCCCCTTCTTAGTAAGCAAGGTATCTTACCGTATCCTATTTCTATAACAGTTAGCTCCAAGTCAGGAGCTCTTTCTTTTTTTGTCACTCTTTCATAACATGAATAATATTTCTCATTAGTCATACAAACATTAGCAGGAAGAACAAAAAACTTTTAAGGTAAGTAAACTGTACATTGGTTTCCAGGATCTTCAGAAGACATTCTAATCCTTTATTTTCTCCCAGTATTATCCTGGTTTCTCTGTCTTTGCTAATTACTTCTAAGGTTTTAAGTGCTAACAACTGAATAAGTGGGTATTCAGATTTCAGTAGTTCCAGCAAGGGTGGAATTACATTCAGTACACGAACTGCAGCACGGCTTTGAAAATCCTGCAGTGAAATATTAAACAAAGAACGTTAGTGATAAAGGACATAATAGTGCATCAATTCCTGACTTTACAGAAAGAACACCAAAAATCTTATTTCAAACATACAAAAATGAGTCCATATTTCAGAACTTTCAGTTCTGAGGATTTCTTTCTTTTCAGTTAAGAATCAAACTGAATATAATCAAGCCCCACCAACCTTAAATTCCATATTTTTTGCATGAGTTCAGTACACACTACTGCATCTACTCTTTTTCTAAGGAATTCTATTTACTCTTGGTTTTGCCACGTTTGTCTCAATACACGTTTCTTTGAGAAAGTTTTTTAAATTTAGTTTCAACATTTTTATTTACCGCAGTGGGGGAAAAATAGTTTTTGCACTCTACTGGGATTGCCTGGTTATATCTTCTTTTGTTTTAGTAATTATAACATTGCAATTTAAAATTTCAACTTTAAACAGTGTATATGCAGCTTAATAAAAAAGACAGTAGATTATATTAAAAGAGGAAAAAAATTAAATAAATTACAATTTGCTTTTAAATAGCTTATTGCACATGTGCAGCATGCAATTATCCTTATCAATATAAGCAAGCACCAGGTGCAGTTATCCAGATATACCCCGCAACAAAGACAGCTAGACAGTAAAAAAGGAGAAGGAGTAAAATGTGATTCTGAATAGACATGCTCTGATGCCCCAAAAGAGATAGAGTTATAAACTGAATTCATTATTGAATTGATTCGCTTAAGCCATGGAAGAGAACTGCCACACAAATGCACCATTCTTTTGCTAAGCAGCATATGGATGACATTAGTGCTGAGTGTGAAAGTAGCCAATAACAAATCTATTCCTCCCAGTATGGAAAGTAGCTGTTGACAGCATTCACCTATCATTAAAGAGATGTTCAAAACTGTGACTATGGACTTCCTGGCCAAAACAAGGCACAATGCAATGGCTAGTTCTTTAATTTACAGGATTATTCCAATCTTTTGGGTAGACAAGTTATAACTCTCATTACCAAGATTAATATTTTCCAACTAAGAAAACAAATTCGTATTTAATTAAAAAAAATCTGAATCTGATTCCGATCTCATGTTGCTGTACAGCATGAATAATTGCATTAAGTTTGATACAGTTAGAGTCAAATCAGGTATATTGTAACTAATGTAACAAGCAAGGACTTGGGTGTAATGGTTTGTAATACATTGATGAACACTGGGGAGTAAAGGAAGCAAATAATATTAACCCCAAAGAGGAAGGCAGGGGTGAGGGGGAAATGCTTATCTGCCTCTGTAATTTGAAACAAAAACAACAAACTTTACCTGCACCAGAAGGTAGATACATTCAAGTGAATTCTTCTTAACATCAGGATCAGGGCTATCTAGCAGTCTGATAAGTGGTTCTAATCCACCTTGCTCAAATATTTGTTCTTTTGTAGTATATTCAACAGCCATATGTGCTAGACAGAGAGTAGCAAATTCATGGATAACGGCATCTTCTGGGGGGCGTGAGAGGGGGGAAGAAATATTTCAATCAATTTTTATTCAGCACATTATATGTTCACTATTCCGGTGGTTTAAAATACTACTTGAAGTTAATAAACAATAGCTGTTTAATTATACCTGGCATCTCCATAAGCAGGTTGTTCCATTTATACAAACATAAAACACCACTCAGTGAGTAATACAGCTACTTCTGTAAAAGTAATTACCTATGTAACATGTAGTATGACAAATCATAAGTTACAAGGAAGATTTTATTAAATTATCCAACCAAGTAGCAATTGTAAATTATTTCTGAGTGTATTTTTGCACAAGGAAAGAATACTGCAAGGTACCTTCTGGCGCCAGCTGTGATATAAGTGAATTTGTGACATCCAGTTCCCTCAGTAACTTCTTGACATCAGCTACAATGAAATAAATACAAAGTCTAAATATGAAGTCTTTTGTTTGGTAATCTTGTCCGAGTAAAGAAATAGATGCTGCTCCAAGGGTAATGTACTTACGGTTACTCCCTGAGTGACAAAAAGATCTGATTGGGAACGACCAACAACTCAAGTTATACCAAGATCATTACGGGCCCAAATTACATTATTTGATATTTGACATATACAATGTTCCTCATTACTTCATTGAAACTTTATTCAAAATTCTTGCATCTAGCAGATTCTGATTAAATATTGCACAGTTTTAGTTGTCAAAGATGTCACACCCCAATAGTTAAAATTATTTGTAGTTAAAATTATCAAAAAAAGCAATTCTTCTGTTATTTAATTTTAAAGCCATCACTTCCTAATTTTATGCTAATCCAGCCCACACTGCGAACTGGAGACATGAATTATATAGGTCATATTAAAATTACAGTGAAGACCTTCAGAATGCATTTTTATTGTTGTTAATGGCAAACGAGCAAAACCACAATCACTGGATAGAATAACCAAAACCCTTTTTAGGACAGACTTCATGTGATCTTACAGGGCTGTGTTGTTACTACGAACACATAACAGGGTTGAAATGTAAGAAAAAAGGTTGAATTTACTTTCAAAGAAGAGAACAATTAAGATGTGGATATAAATGGAAGATCTTAGTAATTCAAATCCACATCCATGCAGCAGCATTGGAAGACAAGGTCTGAAGGGAGAAACTATATGCTAGTTCTGATTTGAAAGTAAGGTAAAGAGCGTAAGGTCCAGTGCAACATGAAAAACAGGTAGCAGTTGCTGAAAAGACTTAAATAGTGGTTAGGATACCTCCATGGAAGGCAACTGGGTAGAACATCTACCAAAATAACACCTGATTAATTATATTAATTAGATGTAGGTTTATAAAGCAATGTAAAAATACCTGCCACTGAAATTCAACCTTACATTACTTGTTCTTTCATCTTCAGGTATGTCTACGTACCACTCACTGCAGCTTGATCATTTGGAACTCGGCCACCCAACACGGATGTAACACACTTATTCTCACCTTATAAAAAGGTACAAGAAAATCTGCATATACTGTGGTTAAATCATTTAATAATGGTATGGCTACAGTAGATACACCACCTTGCTGTGAATGCAGTGTTTCTCAGATATTCAAGACTAGAGATTCACTAGCTCATATATAGATAACAAAACATTTACAGCAGCACTGACCTGCCAAAGAAGCTGGGTAAAGCTTCAAGCCAATGCTTGATAGTTCAGGGCTTATTTTGCCATCAATACTTGAGTTAGCCGCTTTAAATTGAACACATTTTCTCCCTTATCACTGTAGCTACACTAATGCCTCAAGTAACAACTGATAGTTAACCACGGTATTTTCTGTAGATGATAAATACTACTTTATCCTTCTCTTTTGAACTTTTCTAAGAATTGGTGGGCATCTTAGGTAATCAGGCTTTCCCTGACAGACATAATTCCATGTCACTGTTGAGACAGACAAACGACATTAGACGCTGTGTGTACAGAAAAGCCCCAAAAGGCACTTTACTGCTCTGTACCACTATATTTATACCCATCCTTGCTCAAGCTTGTACAGATGTGTCTTTGCTTCATTGGTCCAAAGTTGTTTTTCTCACTTATTATTGATTGGTATTTACAGAACTTATCTTCTACCTGCAAATCGGTAAATATGCTTTGCTCTGCAATTAGTGCTTCCTCAAACTTGCTGACATTGTGTGTTTCTCTATTTCTCCTTGTTCTCTCACGGGAACACTGTAATCCTTTCAAGGTCAAAGTATTGCTTGAAACCCTCGGTCCTGCCGAGGTACCCCACAATTCCAGTATTAAACTGCTCCAATTTGGCCTCATCAAAACAAAAATAAGGGGTGGAGGAAAATCAACTTTTCTTGTATTTTTTTTTTCAAGACCAGTGGAGTTCACACTAGCTGAATTTGTTCCTTTATTCTGGGTTGGTAATATACCTTTTTTTTTTTTTTTCACACTGGCCACCTACTGCTTTGATGACCACACTCATACACATTGAAAAATATTAAAACATAGAGACTCTTACGATGAGAAGCCATGATGCCAAATACCATGATGGCATTTCTGCGTACAATCGGATTTTCATGCGAGATGAGTTTATACAGACGTTCCACTGCTCCAAGACTGAGAAGTGTCACTTTGTTTTCATCACCTGAAAAGTCATGAGGTTAAAAGTTCTATAAAAATGCAACAGGCTCACAGTTCTAATGTAACGAAGTAAACCAGCTACTAATCTTTTGACTGTAGAATCAAAGTCCTGGACAGGACCTTGAGAGAGTGCCTAATCTCTACCTCAAACAAACATGTGTCAAATAGTGTCTAGGATTAATTCACATTTGTAAAGCAAAGGATGCTCCTGTCTATTGAACACTGAACTTATTTGCTGGAGACTGTGGTGGTAGTACAAAGGCTGATTCTAATTGGAAACATTGGCTTGCTTATTTTTAACGAAGTACAGATTAAAGCACAATTTATAAATGGGGGGAAAAAAAAATATAAAATAAATCACAGAAGCGCTCTGTTGTTCTATATTGCAGCATATTTTAGAGAACTTTAAAATGTTTTTCTCCTCCCACCAACTCTTCCCATTTTTTTTGCCCCTCTGCTACGTACAAGGCTGGATATTTTAGCTCTCATTGCTGCATTTAAGCTCTGACTGTTTGGCAGCTGTTCCTTGCAGGGCAGCTCAGCTCTCATTTCTTGTCAGTGGTGGCCAGAAAAGAACCCAGGTGACAGGAAATTCTGTGCCTCATCCTTCTTATCTTCTTGGGTGTCCATTAGTAACTTACTTCTTTTTCTATTAATAAATACACCACTTTTTCTGCTTTATTGAGCGTTCGTGCTGCAACAACTCAGTCAACGTTAGATGTTTAGATCGAGAGGCTTGAAGTTTTATATACTTGTGGTTGCTATTTTGGGAAATGATACCCCACACTTGGCAGTATATTCTGAATAATGGCACTGCCCTGTTTTCAGGTTGTACTTCTCACCTTCCTTCTGAGACAGGAAACTTTGTCAGAAGGAAATCTCTAGGTTTTGTTAAAGTTATCACACAAAACTTTCACTTAAAATGATCACTGATCTGATCCTAAGAGCTAAGCAGTTTTCCTCAACCTTACCTCTTAGTTCTGTCTTGCATTGCTCCCTGCTGACTGGAACCTGCACCAGGTGGGTTTGGAGCCCTTTCTGGAGATTGATCAGGTCTCCACTGCTGATAATGTATTTTTAATGAAGTTATGTATTGAAGTTTTATTAGGTCAGCATCTGAAAACTGAAGAATATCCAAAAAGGTTAAAAGTGACAATCCCAGATTCCTTGATGCTGTCACCATATGTGATCTCCCTCATGGCCCTTTTGTCACCTACCACCAGAAGGTGTTTGCTCATCTCAAGCTTATCGATCCTGCACTATAACTCAACATTTTAAGTGATTCCAAGTGGAATTTCGAGACAGTTGTGGAGCGTGTGCTGCACAGGATGGGAGATGGGTGTTATTTGCTTGCTCTCTCTTCTGTCCTGCCAGGTTCAGCACAGAAACCCCCCCCACTTGTCTAACTAGTAATTCTATTATTAAATAAAAAAGATGCCAAATGATCCTTTTCTTTTTAAGCCATCCAGGCCGTCCAGCGAGAAACTTCAAAAACAGCTAAAAAGGGTCAGGAACAATTTTTCATGCTGACTGTTTTTTCAGTATCAAACTATTTTTATCAGCTATTTTTACCCAACCCACGGAAAACATTCATAGAGAGTGCAACGTGGAATTTTTCTGCAATTTAATGAGGATTTTATGCAATTAAGTTAAAATAAGAGTCTCCACGAACAGATTTTTCTCAGTTCAAATAACCTGAGTAGAAAACTAATCATTGTCTTTCATTACTCCCCCCGTTTATATATATTAGTTATTTTTGGGCAGGCACGTAGAGCTTTGTAGTCTTTGTTTTTTAGAGAAGCAGTAACAATTGGACACGGTTTTGCCGCTCAAATGTTTAGTACGTTGCACAAAATCCCATGAAGAAATTGTTTAACTTCTTATTTTATAGAGCAAGAGAAACGCCCGGGGCCATAGGTTGGGTCACGCGTCGGAAGCGTTGTGAGGAAGAACCTACCTGTAGTTTATGCTTGAGTAGTATGGTTTCAAGGTGACCATATCTTGAACTTTCATTAGGGAAAAAAAGATTTAATAAAATGACAAATTCTCAAATGTCACGGATATAAAAAAATAAGGAGGAGTAAAAAGCCTTGGTGTGCAGATGAAAAGCGAGGATGAATCTTGTTTCTGAAGAGGACCCCATGATGCTCAGGTTCTTTGACATCAGGGTGGCTTCTCGGTGGGGTGGCCGAGGAGAAGACAGTGCCCTGCTGCTTCCGACTCGCGCGTGGGTAAAGTGGGAAAGGTATTTTGGTGGGAAATAAAGCAGCAATGTAGAGGTTGCGTTGTAGTCTACTTCATCCTGAATACAGAGTGTTGCTGAGGAGGGATTAACCGCAGTGTGCACAATATTTTAAAGAATATATGTGACCTTTGAGGGATTTTTGATGTGCCATCCAAACGTCTTTCAAACAACTCTGAAAATTTTACTCCAGTCATGGGTGGGTTGCACCTGACTCGGATAAAGCTCCTTCCAGTTCTGTGATCCCAAAGCCTGTGTTTAGTTTTCTATGCAGCATCGTGCTTTTCTTTTTTTTCCTGGTCTGCCTTTAATCTGGGACTGGGTTTATGTAATGCAATAGAAATGTTGCTAACGTGATTATACTTTTATATCTTATTAGCTCAAATACTGAGTACAATAAAATGGAAAACTGTTTAAATTTTATGTTTAAGTGCTTGAGATAAGAGTTCTTGTAAATGAAATGTGATTACATTTCTGTAATAGATCTTCTCTGTCTGTTAGTACTTTGTTTAGCTATGTAATTCTATTGGGATTGCTGCTTCTAAGTTTGATTTTTTTTGTTTCTTTTTTTTGTTTCTTTTTGAGAAATAGCCATGTAAAATACTCAAGAGTTACACACAAAACAACAATGAACCCAAATCTATTGAAAACTCGGCGTTTCCTGCCTGAGAGAGAGAAAAAAAATAAATCATTGCTAGCTAGTTCTTCTTTGTGATAACCAATTTGAATTAAACATAATTCCCGAACATCACCTTGAATTTCCATCTGTGTAACCCTGATGTTCTTAAGCGTTTTGCATTTACCTAATGCTCTGGGCTATTTTCACTTAGCGCGTCTGGAAAACTGTGACTATCTTAAAACTGGAGATGATATGAATAACAATTGTTTGCTGATCTTCCCCTGTATCTCCCTGGATAACCTGCAGTCTGCGAAGGCTGAGTAAGTGGCAGATAGCTTTTGTCATCTCTTATCCGGGCTGTACACTTGTAAGGAAGAGCAGGGATAATCGCCTAAATCTAATTAGGGGTTAAAAGAGGCCATGACTGTGATGTGGCAGTGAGACACCTTACTGTATCAATCCTGTTTGCATTAGAAAAATAAGGTTGTCATATTGATTATTCAAATGAGCTCGTATTGGCCATGGCTCAACGGCTTGTACCGCAGCTGAAGCACTTGAAGGTCCCAGCTTTTCAGAGGAGACCTCTGCTTAGAGCATCTATTATGTGGTGCCTTGTTTGCTAATTTGAGGGGTTTAAAACTAAGACCGAGGGAGTTTTTTTATCGTGAGAATTAAGGGTTTAAGTGACCATCAGAAAATGAAATTGAGCTTTCATGTGTGATATTTGTGATTGCTGAGAGCTATTAAATGAAGGCCAATAAATTTGCTTTAGATCTTCTACGGACAAATCAGTATTGGAGTGAACGGATCTCGCAGTCTTATGTTTGCGCGCTAATTGCGCTGTAGTTCAAAGTCAAAGGGAGCTAAAAAGAGTAAAGTAATTGCGTTCAGATCAATTCCACATTCAAGGGATAGTGAATTCCCTTGGTTATGACTTTGGGGTCTATATTTTAATAATAAAAAAAAAAGCAAACCCAACCCAAACCTACCTGGTGCTGGGCTGCTATTAGAGTCTTCTCAAATATTTCTCGGCACTTGGCTTTTTGTCGTTCAGCAATCACATCTGCTGACATCCTGCAAGTGGATAGATGCTCTAGAGAGTGCTAATTTCAGCCTTCCTCGTTACTGGAGTCGTGGTGACGTAAGTGCCATACATAGAACAGGCAAAAGAGAAGCCTTTAAGACAACTGCTTTTTAATTTGTGTGTGCGCTTTTGGAGCACACCAAGAAGTATGTGCCAGGCGATGTTGTGTGTGCAGAAACTGGGCATCTTACAGATATTTTTTCCATTGGTTTGTGTCGTTTCTGTCATTACAGATGCAGGAAAAAAAAAAAGAGTCCACCTTAAATCCCAGAAATCAGGCAGAGTTTGCAAATTTTTTCTCGATGGTTGAAACAATTTCACTCGTCTTCTGTACAGCTTGAACATTTTTGTTTACCCTGGGTGCTGGCTATGCTGTATTTATTTATACTGCTGGGCAAAAAAAAAGCATGCATAACTGGCTATGCTATTTTTCCCTCTATTTCTTGTGGGTATGAGTTTTTCAGCTTTAGTTTGACACTTCTTTGGTTGATTCTTCCCAGTTGCTTTCACTGTCCGCTGTTGGTGCTGCTGTAACTGTTACCCATCCAACTGCTAACCTCGCAAGCTGACCTTGTTGACTGAAAGTTGCAATGACCAGAGGAAGATGATTGTATATATATATATATATATACATATACACACACACACATGTATATTTATATATAAATGTTATACATTGTCTGCTTCTGTTGTTAGAACAGCATCCTGACCTGTTCTGAATGACTGAAAATTACTATGCGCAAACGTTCACGTAACTTTCCAATATCTTGCTTGAACAGCAAGTTAAGTAGGTGGCTTATCCTGCCACACTATTGTGTAAAAGGCCACTCGGTCCCGACCATTGTTACATGGCTGGGTTTGATTGCTTGGAACAGTTCCAGTTCCAGGGGACACTGGTTTCTGGTGCTTCTTCGTGAGACGTTGCAATTTTGCACATTGTGATTTATAACTTTCAATCAAAACTGAAAATCTAGGAAAAGAGCCAATATATTAGATTTTATTTTACTTTTTTTTTTTTTTTTTCTGGCAATATCAAAGTGGTATTTCTGTAGATCAGTCCATCATTCTGTATTCTGAATTTCTTATGTTCCTCTTGTAAGCCTGACTTTAATCTCGTTCAGAGCACGGAAACTCTGATGTTCTCTACCATGCTCTTATTTCTAACAGTAGTTGGCAAAGCATTCACGTTACTTTTATTTAATGTCAGTAAGGCTGTCTGGAATACACCTCTTAAAGAGTGAAATAAGACAAATACAAACAGTATTCTGCTAGAGAAGCATCCTTGGTTCTGGTAGCATCATAGAGAGGCAAAATATTCTGGGGTTGCTTGCTCTGTTGTCTGCTCATCCATTAAAGGAGTATGAGACTGATTCATGCTCAAGTGTGACCAACTCTGGCGTGGCTGAGGCCACCACCCTGATCTGTCATCCTTATTTTGCTGTAAAAATTAACATTTTAATCTAAATCAGCACCACTTTTGCTTTGTCTTAGTGCATCAGTCTGTAATGGTTTGGTAAGTCTTTCATGAGCAGCCAAGTAAATGAGTGGTGGAGGGGATGTGTGACCAGATCAAACCATTCCCATTGCACAGTTCATTGTCTTGTGATGATACAAAGTCTGTCGGGGGATGTCTGTGCAGCTTCATTGTGTCTCCTCTCCTAAATGATGTTAACTGAGGCAAACTAAAACGGGTACAGCTAAAAATGTAGAGGTTAAGGGAACTTTTCTGGACTGATTGATAGGCATCTTGCTCCAATTTATTTCCCCAGAGAAGACCAAAGAATGGTGCTGATGAGAACCTGAAGTAGACCCTGATGTGTCTCCTCCTCTGCAGACTTTCAAGACCTGTCTGGATGCACGTCCGCGTGATCTGCTCTAGTTTTCTCCTGCTCTGGTCAGGGGGGCTGGACTCGATGATCTTTGGAGGTCCCTTCCAACCCCTACGGTTCTATGATTCTGTGTGGCTACAATTTGTTAGGTTTGTAACTTGAGGTGGTTTGGGGTATTTGCTGGCTTTCTTTCTTTCCCACCAGAAACACTTGCTCAGCCATCAGCCTGGTCATCCACATTTCCAGGTTTTTCTGTATGCTCTGCGAATGCTCTAGAAATTGCTGCCGTTGAAGGATCCAGCCACTTACTTGCTCAGAAGTTGATTTTGTGGAGTGTTTCACCTTCTCTCTCATATTTGCAGGTACAATAGGGAACGTTGGTTTTAACCTTCAAGCTTCAAATTGCTTAAGATCCAAGTTTTCCTTGGAGCTTGCCATGCTTATGGTGCTTAATTTTTTCAGGAATCTCTTGGCTTCGTATTAGAAAAATAACCTTTGAGGGAAATCTTGGCTGGAGAACGAGACGTGTTCTATATTTTTGTCTCTTCTTCTAATTTTTGTCCACTTGCTGGTAAATCAGTAACGTGCCATACTAATTATTTTAAATTCATGGAAGGAATGCCAAAATACAAAATGGCCAGCAAGATTCCTGGTCTAGACTTTCTCTGGCTGCTTCTCGGCAGTTTGCTGCATCTTGCAAAGCCAAGTTTTCACCGGTGACTCTCCCTGTGAAGTGCTGGGAATGGTAAATGCCAAATAAAATAGATGATGTTAGTCTTTCTTGGTAGTTAAAGGTTAAAAGCGTGTTAATGAAAGCAAGCATTTTGGAGAGTAGAATGAATAAGACCAATGTGTTGTGCTAAGAACAGTAGACTCAACAAAGAAAGAAAATACGAAGCCTTATAGAGGTTTTGGTGCAACTCAACCAGCATGAACTCAACGGGGTTTTTTAGGATGTAAAATTGTCTACCAAAAAAACCCCAACCAAACCGCGCTGTGATATACTGGAACTTGCAAATCTTTTCTTGTTGGCTTAACTCACTGTGATGTTTTGGACACGAAATTCTAGACAGTGTTTCCAGCACAGACATAGCAACGTCCTGAATTCATCTCTTGCTTCTGAAGTTTCTCTCAGGGGTAGATGTGTAATAAGCACAAGACCAAAAGCAATTTTAGCACTGATTAACGATCTCAGTACCGGATTTGTAAGTTATATAGTCACAGGCCATTACAAATGCTGGAGAAAGAAGTAACAAATAAGCAAGATGTAGACCTATTAGTTGTCTGGTGCTGCGGTAGAATTAGCAGCGAGTTAATTGCTCTTGGAATCCAGAGAACTGTTACCACCCTTGGTGGATCGCGTAAGGACATCAGCCTGCTCTCCGCGATCTCGATGTCGATGTGTTCGGTACAATTCCTCTCTGACTAGGGCCAGATTCTTTAATTTTGGGGAGGGACAACTCTGAAGGTGTTCATAATTGAACTCTGAAATATTATCATTGAGAGATACTTCAAGTTCTGTTCCTTGCTGTGACGTGGATTTAAAATGCTTCTCCAGTCTTGTGCTTTGTTGGTGTACAGATAACCAGCACTGGGGGCTTGGATGAGATGATCTCCAGAGGTTCCTTCCAACCCTCACCACGCTGGGGTTCTGTGATTGATTTGGACTGAATGCTGTAAAAAACAAGGTGCTGAAGTGGGAACTGCTGTAAATGGGACCTGTTTAGTGATCTCTGTCGATCTCCTTTTTCTTCCAAATCTTCTTAATGAGCCTCAAGTAGCTGGTTTGGTTTCTTCTAACCTTTCCCTTAATTTTAAAGCACTTCCAGGTATTTTTTTGTCACTATCTGTTAGGCTTGGTTTGAGTCGGATAGGTTTGAGATCAAAATAAAATTTACTGTTTTCTTTTCTGCTTTGATGAAATATTTCTTTCTCTTGCAGCCAAGGAACTAATTTACCATCAAGCTTGAACAACCTTTTAACCTTTGTAAATTTGTCCTGCACCACAGCTCAGTGTGGGAGTCGTTAGTGGAAGATACAACGTTCTTCCCTTCTGAAAGTCACACTTTGGAAGAAATCTCTTTCCTATTGAGCACGTTTTCAAAATTCATCTGGGCTTTAACGAAACAGCCTTTTAGAAGGATTTGAGTCTTCTGCATAAAATAAAAGAATCTTTGTGACGCTCTCCGTAACTTACCAACCTCAAAATACTGACGAATGTACAACGCTCTAGAGTCGTGTAGGAGAAGATGTGTTTGAATGCTGAGGAGATACCACAGAGGGTGCAAATGGGACCGTTCAAAACCATTTATGGTATGTTTATTTAAACAGCAAATGGCTGCAGTACCATAGTGATGGTAAATCAGGGAATCGTAGAGTGTTTTGGATTGGAAGGGACCTTTAAAGGTCATCTGGTCCAACCCTCATTCTCCGGGTTTATTATTAATGTCTCTGGTTAGGTTTATTCATGGAACAAAAGTTGCTTCTCCCTCATGTCAGATTTTTGCTGGAGAATCTTCTGAGCTACTTCTACCTCTCAGCGTGTGCTCGGACTTCTTGGAATAACTATCTTGGAGAATCCAAGAGACTTGCAAAGACTTTTCGTAGGGGTACGTTGGGTTGTAATAGAAACAAACTGTGTAATTGTGAAATACAACCTGAAACTCAAGTCTGTGATGACCACAAACGCTACAAAGCTGTGTTAGATGAAATAATTGAGGAGGTAGAAACTAAATACTCTGAGATCAAGTAGATGTGTGTGTTTCAGGAGAAGGAAAAAAAAAAAATTTTCCAGCTTGTATAGGAACGAAAACCTGCATCTGTCTGATTTTTAAACACATTTTAAACATTTAGAGTATGTTCTGAGTGTGTCCCTGCACTCCTTAGGGAGACAAATTCAGGCCAGATGAAAGAACGTGGAGGAATTAAATTAAAGCGGCAAAACCAAACTGCAGGGACACAAAGAGGAGCAGTGAAAAAGCATTTACAAATTGGGTTTTTATACCTCCCAACAGTGATGCCTAAAAAAAGCACGAGGTTTCAGTGTGCTAAAATTGGATCAAACGCAGTCACCGGCGGTGGAATCTCAGCAAAGTGGCACTTTGTGGCTCTCGGCTGAACTTGACCACGGTTGCCAAAGTGCTGCTCACGTCTTCAGTAAGAACGGCAACGTGAAAGTACCTTGTCTTAGTCTGTGGCCTTCAAACGTGTGTGTCCTGGGGTGGTTGGGTCATCCTGGGCTTTCATCTGAGCCGTGGAAATTAATCAGTTGTGAATGCTAGAAACAAATACCTGCCTTTCCCGAAGGATTGCTCTGCTGATTGTATCCTGGCTTGTTGTTCCCAGAGTCTGCTTTATGGGGCGGGGGATACAGGTTTGATTTGGTTGGTTTGGTTTGTTCTTTTTTTTGCCTGGGGTGTGTTGTGTTTTTTATTATTTTTATTTTACTTTATTTTTATCTTTTTTTTTTGTTTTGTTTTTTAATCAATTGTTTGATTTTAAGCAGTACCAGCATTGCACTGCTGCTAGCTAGGGAGGAAGGAAATTCAGCCCACATTTCTACGGCAGGTTTTGGGGGACTGAATGAGTCTTACCTAAAGCCATGCCCCGGGATTATTTGAAATCCATCTGTTCACTTTCTATTCATTTGTGTTCCAAGGGCAGCATCTTGTGCTCTTTCAAGGTCCTTCCGAAGTGTGTGTGAACTTTTAATTCACTTTTTATCTTATATTCTTTCTTTTTTGGGGAAGCAGGGGCAGTAGGGTGACAACAATGACAAAGTTTTAATGCTACATAAATGCAGGCATATGTATTTTGGTTTTATGGTATTTTTTTTTTTTTCTTAATTATCAAAACATCTCTGTATTTAGAACCTCTGAAGAAACTTGTGAAGCGCAAAGAACAAAACGAAAGCCTGCGAGTCCGCCGGTAACTTCTGGTGTTTAGATTTCTCATAAAAGGAACTCTTAATATAAAGGATTATTTGCACGAGGGGTGCGTGGAGAAAAAAAGTTGTCTGACTGGTAGTGATGGATTAGAAAGACAATCAAAAATCCTCTTTGTAAGGTATGCAAATAGAGTGAGAAGTGACTGGCAAGATGGGTCCCTGAGTTTGAGGAAAGTGATTTATGCTGATTAAACCCAAGAAATAAACTGTATCTTACAGATGGGTATTGGCAGTGTGCTTGTGGGCATCGGTTATGGGGAACAGCCCCGAGGCTGGATCAGCTTAAATCAGCTAGGATATGAGATATTAACTTGGTTCTGGGAACTGAGATCTATGGGGATTGAAGGAAGAAAGGAAAGAGGAAAAAAAAAAAAGATATTTCATGATTGTTTTCTAGTTAGTACAGAAGATTTTAATGGTCACTGTGTATTCAACTCTGTATTCAATATTTAATGGTCACTGTAATATTCAATAATAATGTGCATTTGTACAATCCAACCTGAACGTGCAGGTAGCACCTTACAAGGTGGATTGTGAATAATGAGCAAAAGCATGAAAATTATGTTTGGTGGTTGTTTTTAACCACAGAGATTAGGAAGAAGCTGTGCATTGTACTTAAACTTTCTAAGATAAACTTAAATAGTATTAACAAACTTGAAGTGTATAATAATACTTATCTTAGAAAGTTTATTAAGTCTTTAATAATCCTTATCTTAGTTTAAGTATTTAATAATGCTTATCTGAGAAAGTTTATTAAGTATTTAATAATCCTTATCTTATAAACTTTATAAGATTTTAATCATTTTGGGAAGAATGTGTAGCACAGATTCCTAAAAATAAAATAATTTACAAATCCTGAACGCAGACAAATTTGAGATGAACTTGTTCCATAAGCAGAGCGCCTTTAATCGGTAACTTTCTTACTATTAACCATTTAATGAGGAGGTGGCTATTGTTTCCCTCAGCATAATTTTTACGAGCATTTTCTGCTTTTTTTTTTTTTGTACTGTTTATAAGGAATTTTGCCAAAGCTGGATCCGTTGAAATACAACGTGGCGCAGCGAGCTGCGTGTTCTTGGAAGTATTTGCAAAACATTGTTACAGAACTTGTTTAATGCGGTGGACAGTTTGAAAACAAAACCCAAACTAAGCTTGAGATTTCCTTGTGTGCCTTTTTTTTTAATTTTTTTTTTTTTTCCTTTCTTTTTTTATCAGCAAACTGAGGGCCTGAAGGAATAGAGGAAGTGAATGGACACCAATGTCTCCAAATATCTCATTTTGCCTAAAAGCAAGTGCCGGCAGAGAAATGCCCATAAAGGGATTTCTTTCTTAAGCCCCATGGATTTTTTTTTTTATTTTATTTTATTTTTTTTTTTTTGCAACTTTTTGTGCGAGTTAGAAATGAAAACCATTCATCTCGTGCCCCAAAGAACGGCCTTATTGAATGGAATAACAGTGTAATGTACCATTGAAGGCAGGATTGAAAGTGATTATCTTGTTAACTCTTGACAGTTACCGCCAGCTTGAAATAGAACTGGCAGGCTTGATTTGCAAATGAATTAGAGCTTTTTCATTTTGTGCCAGGATCATCTTTTTATATTCTGATATGACAGATGCTATGTTCCGTGCTTTTGTTTCTCTTCGGTTTTATACTTGCAAATAGAAAACAAAAGATTATGATAGTAATTTTATTTGCATCTTTTCTCTAGGAGTTTATTCTTTGTCTGGAAGTTTTTAATCTTACGTTTTTTTCCAAAATTTGTTTAAGAATAGTATTGTTCCTTGCAGAATGCAATTTCATTAGGTTAAGTACAGTAGTAATTGGGTGAATGAGGAGGATTTAGAGGCTTTCAGAAAATGGTAAATCGATTGTGCTCCAATTGTTTTGGCGCTTAGAACGTTTAAATTTTCTCACTGACTTATACTTAAATCTAATATTCCTCGATACCGAGAGTTGAGTGGGGCTGAGGAGAAAGGGAAGGTTTTAAATATTTATCCTAGCAGTATGCTAATAGAAATACATCTGTAATTAGTCTCGGCCTTAATGCTGATAAAGTGTGTTTATATTCCGCAGCCATCCAAACACAGATGGTAAGGTGTTGGGTATGATAATTATCGTGCACTCTTTATATGTTCCTCATTAACCTGTAACACTCTTTACTAGTCCGGAGAGTTTTTGCTCTAGTTGTGCTTACCAACATTAAAACTTGCTCTGCTTTGGTTAATATTCAGCGCGGCGTTCCGCGCCTTGACGCTGCTGGGCTTTCTGCTACTTTTGTCATCTATTTTGTACTTTCGGGCTAATTAGCAACGTTTCCTGCTACCACGAATGGCCATTACGGAAATGTTTTCATACACTTTCACCTACAGGATGTGTTTTAATTGAATATCTACTAAATAATATTACAGAAAAGGTAAAACGGGCCAAAGTTGTCTAATTTATTTAAGACTACCACATAATCTAGTTAACAGAGACAGGGACGTGCCGAAGCCCAAGGCTTAATTACTTGTGTTTGCTAGGAATGCGAACGTTGATTAACAAGGTTTGACTCTTTGTGAAGGGAACCCTGTGTTCAGAACAGGATGAA
>WUAM01000431.1:85582310-85593964 GCA_024336885.1 Actenoides hombroni | reverse complement strand
AACAAAGGGGAGGATTTTTTTCTTCTCCCTCCTCTGACTTGTTCAAAAATAAGACAAAATATGATAATAATAACCAGGCTTATAAATTCATATTTTTGGTAGGTTTTTAAATCTAAGGAATTTTATCATCTTCCATGAGGCATATTACACAATTTAACAGTCTGCAAGATGAAGATCCGGGTTTCATTAGCAGTTAGTTAAGAGGTTGCCTGGCTAGTGTGCTTAACCAGTCTCCCTAGCTTCAAGCAGGTCTGAAAACCTGAAGACACTGTAAAACTTCATGCTTCTCGTCACAAGCTGAAGGCATGGGACGAGTCATGAGACAAAGCTCCTTTTTAATGAAAATATAATCAGCTTACTGAACCATAAGTCATTTTGCTTAATAATGACTCAGCAACAAGAATTAAACCAAATAGTGTCACAGTTGTCAAAGTTACACCTTAATAATGGAATGATGAAATTCTTTATGGGAATTTTCTTTTTGGACTGTAGGGAGGCAAAAAATTCAGTTTATCCCAGCAATGTCAATTAATTAATTCATTCAATTCTACCCATATGAGAGGCATATAGGAGAATTAAGTGATGACTGAGAGTCCCTTTAGACACCTTCATACTTCTCTACTTCTGCATATTTGTGTCCTTGTGTGGACAGGACATGATCCTCTGGGTGCTATGATTTACTCACAGACATATCTCCTGAGTCTGACCAAATACTTGGTGATGGGATAAAACTGTAATTTTTAGTAAAGGCTGTTAGCCCTCCAGAGAAAAATAAACACAAAGATAGATCTCAGATGAAGTTTAATAAGAATTGAAATATGAAATAAGGGGTTTAAATCTCAGTTATTTATTTACATTGATTTAATACCGAAGATGCTATTATGTTGTTCCATTTTTGTTGCCTCTTGGGTTCACAAGAAATCGTATAAACTACAATTCCATGATAATGCCTAGGATTTAATGACAGGTTGGCACATGAGAAGAGAGAAATTGGTCTAATCTCTACCCATTTGTATAGACATTAGATTCACTGCTACTGTCTAAAATATCCAATAGACACTTTGCTATTAGAAGCCATTTTGTGATGAAAACCCAGTAAGAAGAGTAACTGAAATCAGTGTATGTTTAAGAAGTCAGAGGCCTGCTCGGGTCAGTGATTTGCTGGGAAGTAACACTTTGTCAAAGAGCTGCATATAGACTGTCATAAAACTGAATATGACTTTTGCTTATCATAACGCCAGCAGAGCTAGAATTCCCTCATACATTAAAAAAAAAAATCAATAAATTAAAACAAAAATCAAGGCTTGCTCCTAAATCTTCATACATCATTGCAGACTCTTCCTTTAATGGCATGTACAGGACAGATTACATGCTAGAAAACTATGCTTGAAGTTACAAACAACCTTGAATTAATCACAGAAATTTAACTGGTTTATAAGCAACATTTCCAACATTCAATTTGTATAGTGAAAAAGCAAGTTAAAAAAGAAAGAAAGACATAATTCAAAAACTTTTATATGTCTTTGATCATCATTTTTGTGTACATTTTACTTCAAAGCCATTAGAAACTGAAGAATATTTAGGGATTTTTTTGGCTTCCATCAACTTAGTTCAAATTGAAGGTAGTACAAAAGGTGTTTGAGTCAGACCAAAGACCAATCTAGCCCAGCATCCAGTGTCCTACAAAGGCCAGCAATAGGTGTGGGCAAGCAGACTATTAAGCTTTGCTTATACTCCCTCCAGCACTCTTTAACCTAGAGAACTGGTGAGCTGGTGATTTTATCTCTGTGTTTAAAAAGGTTCAAGAAAAATTTTACACCAGTTAATTTGGTAAATAATTTTTTAAGCCATCCATACTTTATCCACTCTTAACATTCTGAGACACATGTATCACAGCTTAACAGTCATACAAATAGCTGTGCCTTTCCTTCATTTTAAAACTCCCACCTGATAATTTTCTTTGTCCTCCACAGTTCATTCACCATAAGAGACAGCAAAATAAATGACACTCATTTGCCTTCTCTGTACATTTAAAGCTTTGTAAGTTTCTATGATATTCCTCTTCATAGTCAATCCTTTCAGGGATGAAGGAACCTACTCTTTTTGATCTTTCCCAATACAAAAGCCACTCTGTGTATTCTTCTTGTCTCTCTCAGTACTTTTTTATAGTTCAGCTGTACCTTTTTTGAGATGGAAACACCAGAACTGTTAATGGCATTCAACATCTGCATGTGTAACGCATTTCCTAGTGACATAGTGTTCTGTCTTTTATTTCTGGAATTTGAAATGTTGCATTTATTCACTTTTGCCTAGTTAGTAACCAGCTGCCGTTTTCATGAAAGTATCCACATTAATTCTGATAGACCAGATGACACAGGTTGCAGAATAAAACCCCATGACATTCCACTGGCAACTTCTCTTCATGATGATGGATGGTATCATGGATTCACCAAGGGGGAATAATGCTTGACCAGTCTGATAGCCTTCTATGATTGACATGACTGGCTGGATAGATGAGGGGTGAGCAATGGATATTGTCTACCTCAACTTCAGCCAGGTTTTTGCCACTGTCTCCCATGAAGCCCTTGTAAAAAATACTCAGGTCTTTTAGTTATAATACTTCAGTATTTTCCCTAACGGTAATCTTAGGCTTCCCTTTTAATGCCTATGCTCTAGCTGATGATCAAATAGTAACGTTGTCCAAACTTAGACAAAACTTAATGAAGATATTATTCATATGAAAAGTTCCTATCAATCTATGTCAAAGCTGGCATATTTTATCTGCCTGGATTACAGACTAAGGTCATCCGTATAGAGACAGAGACTCAAAGCAATGTTTTGCCTGGAGAACTCCAGTTGTCAGAACACATAATAGAAAAAGACAAGTTATGAAAGGCAGGGAAAACAGAGTCCTCAGGAATACTTTCTGAACCGCATTCTGAACCTAGCAGCAGCTAGGCTAAGAGATGTGTTTCCCACCTGTTCCTGGAAATCTATAAAAATTAGTGGTCATCTGTAGTACCATGTACTCTCAGAGCATTCCACATGCACAAAATGCTCTCATTTATGAGCCTGCCCACTTTATCTCAAGGCTTCTTTTGTTAGACTTGACGTTTTCATAAGCAGATTATCAATCAGCAGATAAAAAATAGCTAATACATCTTTTATTTTGTCTGCATCTCATTTCCTGCCATCTGAAATATCCAGGTGAAATTTAAAGTTTGGATTTCTGATTTTATATGAGCACTATTAACAATATTCTCATAGCTAGAAGATTTTCTTCGTTGATAGCTACAACTAACCAATGATCTGCTTTCATATTTAATATTGTTTTGCTATGCAACATTCTTTTGTTTTGTTTTGTTTTTTCTCCTGATAGGACTGATAGAAGAGATAATCTGGCCTGAAGTACAATAAAGATAAAAACTAAGCCAAAACCAGCAGATGCCACCTGGACTTCACTCATTCCAATTCCTTCCTTTTTAATAGTTTTGCTGACCTTTTCTGTAAGTTTAATTTTTTCAACTGTTGAATATCTTTTCTAACATTATTCACAGTTCATTTTAGTAGTTAGTAGGCTGTACCATACTCTTCTCTAGAAATACTAATGGTGTGTTTTGAATCTAGAAATTGTGGTGATGCTTCTGCTGACTTTCCAGATATTTACTGAAAACATAAATTTTCTTTATTTGAAGGAGGTTAGCTCCTCTGTATGCCTTAAATCTATGGTCATGCCTTTCAATTTGTTTTTTCTTAGACTGCAAAGATACTTAGTTTAAATTCTTCAAGCCTGTTTTAATTAGTCCTATCCACATACACCTTCTTTGTGTCTCCTCCTGGTTTTCTAGGTTACTGCATACAGAAATGGCTTTAGATCAATTTATCCTCTCATGTGGAAGTGTTATGTAAAGTTTCCTTTCAAAAGGATTTCTTATTGATTGGAGCTTATGAATTACGTTTGTAATATTCATCTTTCCACAGAACAGTTGGGCAAAACCTGGTATCAATTACTATGTCTCAGTGACATCATGGCTATTGGATATCACTGTCTTAATCAAAATTATTTATGCTTATTTAATATTGAAATTGTGATGTAGTTTTTGCTGATCAACTTTTCTATGACCTTTGAAAAAGCTCTTGCAGTATCATCACTCTTTATAGACAAATCCATTGGTTTTTTTAAACAATGAATTTACTTTCATGCTTCTCTGTGTGACTTCTTGTGGTCCTGATTTTCATTAACCTACTTATTATCTGGCACAGAATTTATATTACACTCTTTTCAACGTTTTTGTCTTATTTGCTCTATTTTCAGAATATACCAATTAAACTTTAAAAATGCCTATATTTTGAACCTCTGTTTTTCTGGGGATCTCTTTATACCTTGTGAATTTATAGAAACTCTTGAAAAAGTGTGCTAGTATCAGACACTTATTCTCCACATTTCGGAAAAAAGTCACATTGCCACCATTATTCTATATTTGGCTTTACTTCTTGTGCTACTACTGTGGCAATTTCAACGATATCTGAAAAACCGAAACTGCTGCTAAAGATTGTAGATCTTTGCAAAAGATCCAGAATACGCAGTACTGTTGTTCAAAATATTGGTAAAATTTTGTATGCAGTAAAAAAACCCTGCAGATCCATCTAGGCTCTTAACTCTTTCACCCTTAAAGAAAGAGAATGTCACCAGAGCTGAAAAGACAGGCAGATTTCAGGTCACTGCTCTCCTTTCAATTTTTACAAATCGAAAGCAATACTGTTCTTCAAATAAACAGAAGGCTGGATTGTTTCAAGCATTACTGTTTGCAAAGCCTGCCAAAGACAACAATCTCCACAAAGAACTACACATGCCCAGTCACTCTGGTTTGTATGCTGTCCAAGAAAAGCAGAAACAGAATCATCTTTAAAAGACATTTTTAGAATAACGTGGGTAAGCTGGGAGAGTAATGAACTATGCAAAGTTGATAGAGCTGGGCCTGTAATTGTGTAATGTTTATTTTATAGCGCTTGGCAGTTTATAAACTTACCACATCCTTGGGTGGAGGCTCTACTTCCTTCTTTACTTTTTTACCCATTCTAAAAACAAAAACAAAAAAAATAAAAGCAGACAAACAAACTCCCTTCTGTGTTTTAGGAATTAGTTTACCAGTGATTTATGAAAGCTTGTAAGACACACTTTATCATTCAGTTGACCCACCTAATAAGTTTGAAGATTTCTTTGACATAGTAATTTCTATGGAGAAAGTTGTTCCTTATAAACAAAACAAACTTTCTAACATTTGAACACATTTGGAAAAACACATCTGTCAACAAAATGCATAACTAAAAAGAAAGATCTGAGATATCACAGGCTGAAGTTGTAATGTGGCACAAATACACAGGACATGCTTTTCTGGAAGTTAGTTTTACCTGCATCTGTAAATCATATATGAACTTAAAGGTCCTATATGAGTATTTTGTCTATACATTCTGTGTTGACAAACATTCTATACAGAAAGTCCTACCTTGAAAAAGTGCTTCAAATTCTTTTTGAATTCTCTGTTCAAATTTCACAGAAGATGAGAATCATGTCTGCAGGTATTAAGAAAGAGTTCTGCACAGTACAAATTTCACAGATTTTAAAAAGTGATATCTATTTACACCAAGCTCAGCTTCTGTCTTCTGCTTTTTTGGTACAAATTGTACACATGTGCACGTGAACCAGGAAGACCTTCCCAGCTGAATCTAATAGTAGCATCTGAAGCACATGGATGTAATACCTCATGTGGACCTAATTTAATGTGGCTTGCAAAACTTCAGCACAGCCTTCCAGTTAAGCTACAGCCAAAAGGAAAGAGCAACATGACCCACTAGCACTAGCTATGCATAGAACATAACCCAAGTTATGCCAAACTTTGATGTGTTTTAACACTGTGTGAAAGTGAAATGCGCACTGTTAGTACCCCTTAGTAACGCCTGGTTAGTTCTCAAAGGGAAACTACACGTTCACTCTCAGCCAGGACTATCCTGACAGCCTCCCCGTGGCACGAGGGAGAATTTGCTAGTGCAGTATGAGCTGGGCCCTGGCTGGTTACAGAAGTCAAGGCTATTGTTTGTTGTTTTCAACAAAACTTTGGAGCTCCTCTGAACTTTTTCAGGCACTTTCCCTCTACTGGCCTCTCAAATAAATGGTAACACAGAAGTAGTGAAACCACTGATAAGGACATCCTAAAAATGGATCTGTAATCTAAAACTTCACAGGCAGATAACTAATTAATAGTTTTGAGAAGACCCAGACGATCAAAGATTCTTCAGCTCCAGCCAGCTTTACCCTTGTGCATATATACATACATACCTATGAACACATTACAATTCAGTGTTTCAGAAAATGCAGCTTTGACTAGAGACAAATTAACTTATATAAGAGAAAGCATAAGGACAAATTACTAACAGTATATTCAACAGAAATGGACATACTACCTTCTGATTTATGCAGTCACTGGAGAAAGTAAGCATCATGCACGCATACAAGGATTAGAGTTACAGGGACATTCAGAAAAATCCAGGTTATGTAAATCCTAATATAAGATATGGACACTTATTTAGAATTATTCAGTTCAGCTCAATTAATTTCAGATAGAAATTAAGCTGAAGTCATAAAAAGCAATTTTAATTCCGAATGACTTTAATTAGGTTTAAACCAAAAAATTTTAAAAGTTAATTCCAGTAGAAGTATTGACAATGTTGTACAATTAAAGTTCACAGATTCAACTGATTATATTATATATGAATATTTATAAGTCAAGTATTCCAAGACCATGAATAACTAAAGCCTCTAATTGTAAATATCTCTGCATGCCATATAAATACATCCAACTTCTGAGAATATTTTCAAGAAACGTACACATTTTTCTACATGTTCAGAAAAATTTGGCTCCCTGGTAATGTTAAAAAAGCCATATGATCTATAGCAACAAGCACAGAGAACGGGACGATTACTTTATTGTGCATTATGCCCTTCAGTCTGGCTCTTGCTGAAGTTCCTATTCTGGCTTTCAGTGCATTCTACCATCTAATGTTCCCAAAGAGCTCTCTGTATTCAATGATCATTCTCTGACTTGAAGCAATGATGCACATGGAATTCTCTGACTTACTGTTAATTAAAAATGTATCTTCTGCATTGGATTTTAATTACCACAGACACTCAGTGTGCTATGTACAGGTATTGAAAGGCTGACCCATAAAAGAACTTCTTATTCAAATCCCTTTCTCTCCGTAACTTTTTTTTTTTCCCAATGGGTTTACAGTACACATATGTTTGATTCTCAGTTTACTATTCTACATACTTAGAAGTCAGAAAAAAATTGCAACAGGATTTTTATTTTAAAATGTCATTAAATGCTGTGTGAATGTTACCTGAAATACTTGCTTTAAAAACTAAAACTCTATTCTCATGTAATTAATTAACTTAATTCTTTGAGTAACTGGATGCGTGTGGCTTGGGCAAGTGTACTCTGCTGGGTAAAAATCTGGCTGTATGGTGGGGCCCAAAGAGTGGTGGTGACTGGAGTTAAATCCAGTTGGCAACTGGTCACAAGCAGTGTTCCCCAGGGCTCAGTACCAGGACCTGTGCTCTTTGATATCTTTATCAGTGATCTGGACCAGTGGATCAAGGGCACCCTCAGTAATTTTGCAGATGACACCAAGTTAGGTGGATGCTCAAGGGTAGGAAAGTTCTACAGAGGGACCTGAACAGGTTGGATTGATGGGTTGAGGCCAACGGCATGAGGTTTCAACAAGGCCAAGTGCAGGGTCTTGCATCTGAGTCACAACAACCCTAGACAGCACTACAGGCTTGGGGAAGAGTGGTTGGAAAGCTGCCTGGCAGAAAAGGACGTGGAGGTTCTGGATGACAGTTGGCTGAATATAAGCCAGCAGTGTGCCCAGGTGGCCAAGAAGGCCAAAAGCATCCTGGCTTGTATCAGAAGTTGTGTGGCCAGCAGGACTAGGGAAGTGATCATCCTCCTGTATGCAGCACTGGTGAGGCTGCACCTTGAATATTGGGTTCAATTTTGGGCACCTCACTACAAGGAGGACACTGAGGTGCTGCAGTGTGTCCAAAGAAGAGCAATGAAGAGCTGGTGAAGGCTCTTGAGCACAAGTCTCATGAGGAGCAGCTGAGGGAACTGGGGTTGTTTAGCCTGCAGAAAAGGAGGCTGAGGTGAGACCTTACCACTCTCTACAACTACCTGAAAGGAGGTTGCAGTGAGGTGGGTGTTGGTCTTTTCTCCCAAGTAACTAGCACTAGGACAAGAAGAAACAGAGTCAAGTTGCACAAGGTGGGGTTTAGATTGGATATTAGGAAAAATATCTTCACTGAAAGGGTTGTCAAGCATTGGAATAGCTGCTCAGGGAAGCCCATGAGTCACCATACCTGGAGGTACTTAAAAGATGTATAGATGTGGCACTTAAGGACATGGTTTAGCGGTGGACGTGGCAGTGTTAGATTAATGGTTGGACTCATTGATCTCAAAGGTCTTTTCCAACCCAAACAATTATATGATTATAAGTCTTAAAAAATATTCACATTTGAGTAATACTTTCTACTTCGTGTTCTGTAGATTTTAAGAGTCACAGGAGCATACTTTTTTCACATGTTTCTTGAGATTAAAGGGTTGGTTGTTTTAAATCATGTAGAGCTAGAAGTAATAAAGGACTCTGACCTAACAGATGTAGCCAAGCAACTGATGAAGTTATCATTCCATGCTACTTCCTGTCCTTCACCTGGAATGTATTGCCTTCGATGGTAGACAAATGAGCCTGCTTTACTTTGTTCCTACCCAGTTTCAGTGCAGCTATCTAATCAGTGTTGTCTCTTATTCAGCAAGGCAGTCATTATAACTAAATCCTCACTCCAAAACTACAATCCCCACTACTTTCCTTCAGCTCTGGCTATTCTTGGTGCCTAAACTCAGCAGGTACTTCCCTGTTTCACTCTGAACTTCATGAAGGCCTTCAGCCTTCCCATAGGATTGGAACCACTCCAGTATAAGTATTTTAAGTTGAACTAGTATCCAGAAACTTGAGTGGTGTCCACTAAACTATATTAAGCACCAGTACTTAAAATTAGTCACTCTCCTTGATAGTCGATAGAGATCTAGTCAATATATTCAATAGCTCTTATGGCAGATTCATCCTAAAGTAAGTATCTAAAATTCAGTTGCACCTTAAAAAGAACTTTTTCCTTGGACCTAAAATAGAGTCTAGAGTTGCTAGCTCATGTATTGAATTTACAGTGACATCTAAAGATAACAAGATAAACTTATTACCCTGTTTCTCCATATGAATCCACATGCCAGGCTAGGTCTGACAGACACTACCAGAGTGGACTGAACATTAGGAGAGCTAGTCATGTAACAAAACACAGCCACCTTGATGTTTGAAAGTGGCTGACGGAATTGGCCCATCTCCAGTAACTTCTCTGTGATTAGAACATTTTGCCCATAAGTAGAAAATTATTTTGAGGAAGGTCACAAATGTGGACTTCTTAGTTTAAAAGTAGAACTCTTTAACCTCTTGGCTATTATACCATGAACTGACATTTTTGCCACATAAAACACAATAAGGAAAATATACTAGTTTTTGAAAGATCAGTTGCAGATGCCTGTCTAGAGGAGTAGATTCCAAGTACTAGATCACAAGATAATGATGACCATGGTCCCTGTGCTTCCTTCATTTTACTGTTTGAGCCTCTCTGCTCAATGTGAATAGTTTCTTAGATTGCACATCTAACGTATCCACTTATTTCTAGTAACTAGACCTTTTTTCTTTTTTAATACAAGATGATGCACAGCAAATGAGCTTTAATGAAAAAAGAGTCTATAGATCATACTTTGAAATATGAGGTTGCTCAGACAGCCAGGGAGTTTTTGTTAATTTTTACTCTACATTTATTCACGACCCGTTTACTGTATTTGTGCCATGTTCAAACATTTGTCAATTACTTTGTCTGCTGGCATGTATCAAAATATGTTATTTATACTATAGAATATACATTTACTATATTCTGTGTATACTGTATAGCATATTATATACACACTATATGTAAACATACATATAATCAGAATGTATTTGAAGATAGAAAGCATTTCCCCACTCAGTTCTCATTTTGTTAAAGAACTCTTCTAATTCCCTCAAAAATTTTCATTCCCCACATCATCCTCACAAGCTTTTTTAAGTAAATCCCTTGAAAACATGGATGACTTCAGCTCAAAACAGTATCCCAGATGCAGCCACTCATGTCTTGTACAAAATTCTACTCATACTTCTTTGTTGACACTGGAAATACCTCAGCTGTGTTACTACCACATTCATGACTTCTATGGTTATGTCAAACTGCAAGAGTAGCCCTATCATTGAATATTAACTGCTCATTTACCAGGCTTTAATACATAAATAGTAAAAAAGAAAATAATGACATTTGTTACAGTTTAGGACAAAAATACAGGCAGCAGGTTTGCAAACAAAAATAGGAACTACAGACATGCAAGCCCATTTTAGCATTCACCGTGTTAGCAGAACATTAGTTAATCAGAAAACGGCAGCATGATAGAAATAACAAAAAAAGAAAGGAAGTAAAAAAAAAAAGAAATGTTTCCATCAGCGAAGGTTAGAAAGTGAGCTTCCTCACAGTCAATGAACAGAAAGCAGATGTGTTCATCTTGCATTGGTTGGGATAACACAATATCAGACCACTTTATACAGATGATGATTTCAGATTAGCAGTAACATTATAAGAGTTCTGCTCTACAGACAATGCTCATCTTCCAGGAAACCCATACTTTCCTTTGAAATTCCTGTCTGCAGATGCCCCCAAACCTTTGAAACATAAGATTTCCCTCCCTAACAGTTTAATTACCTGTTAGTGTTCTTTAGGGAAAAAACTTACGTATTTAAAATTATTATTTTTCTTTTTTTTTTTCTTCTCATGTATTATCCATATGATATTAGGTCTCATACCTTTCATGTTACTGTCACACATAATTTTGTACAAATCTGTAGTGCATCGTTCTTTCTTTGTTCATACCACCTACCAAATTTTTAAATGACATTCTTTTTCTCTACCATGTACATTTCCTTAAGGGCAGGTCACTGTCATTTCTTGCTTCCCAGTTCACATCTAAAAAACACTGGTCACAGCTATCCTCTGCTGAACTAGTCCAGCCAAGTCTTTCCCTCCCTTTGCAGACACTGATTCCTACACTCCCAGTTTCCAGTAGGAAATAGTGTCAGGAGCCCCTGTGTGCAGGATGTGCTGTGCCTGGGGTTACATTTTATTTATGTTTGGTTTTATTTTTATTATATACTTCAGCTGTTATTAAATCATGCAATTTTATTATAAATCTTGCAATTGTCACTGCTTTGCTTAAAGGCGTAGATGCTGTTATCAAGCAGATAGTAAGTTTTTAGGGTTTTCTGGTTGTGGTTGGAGGAAACGTCAACATAAGCCTTTAAAAATAATAATAATACTACTACTAAAAAGTAATGTTTGTTTTTCTAACTCGGACTCAGGACTCTTGCGAGCCTACAGACACACAGACCTCAGCACTAAGAGACCAGACCCGTCAAAGGGCGAGGCACCAACCGGGGCCGCGGACCCGAAGGCAGCGGGT
>WUAM01000431.1:85536141-85580719 GCA_024336885.1 Actenoides hombroni | reverse complement strand
TGCCCCGTGTGCTTGGGAGATGCAAACCAAAAAAAAAAAACAACCCAACCCAACCCCGTGGGTGGGGGAGATGGTTGGCGATGGAGGTCTGCACGGGGCAGGAAGCCGGGAGTGCTGGCGTGACGGAGGAAGAGGCGTTCGCAAGCGTTTCCTCCCGTGACGCGGCGGCGAGAGCGGCTTCTGGAAAATTCCTCTTTTGAGTCCTTCCCCCTCGGAGACGGGAATAGACCCCACAGGCTTCCGGCTCTGCCAGTGGGCTGTGCTTCTACAGGGCTCCTAGGAGAGTGAGATGGGGTTTTTAAGGCAAAAAAAAACAAACCAACCCCAAAACCAACAAAATAGAGCCCGCCATGGTGAAGCTGAGCATGCTTCTGGTCAGCCTGGGTATGAGGTCGGTGCCTCTCCTGCACACTCTGCAGTGGGGCTGCTCCCACCTGTCTGTGTTAGCTTTGAAGCATCAGGCAGAAGCATCCTGGTTTTGGGTGGTGGTCCTGCAATGAGATGGTCACCAGACCCGTGGATATCCAGGCTGTAGCAGGAGATGAGGTGGGTTAGGGGTGAGCATCTCCCAAAGGGGACCCTGTGGTGCTTTCAGCTGGGCTGCTAAAAAATGGGAACATTGGTGAGCAGGTTCCCTGGGGAGAGACTCCCAAACACCACTCAGCACTTGCCAGCCCAAGTCCGTGGCTGCAACTGCACAGTCATCCTGCCCCTTGGTTCTGGGGAGGTCTAATGTTACCTGCAAATTTGTGTCTAGAGGAGAAAATAAAGTAGGCTAGAGAGGGAGAAGGGGTGTTGGAGCTGCAGGGGTGGAGGTGTCCCAGCTCTGCTCCAGGGGGTAGGGATGCTGCCAGCTCTGCAGTCAGGTTTGGGGTGAGTACCAGGGTGGGTACCACTTTGTAGAGCCTGCATCTGCCCTGTCCCTTGGCAGTGGGATGCTTTTGCACTTCTTCTTCCCCTTCATCTTCTAGGAGGCAAGCAGAGGTTTCCCTGAGCTGCGGTGGTGGGGACTTGGGCTGGGGGATGGAGAGGCTGGTGTGCAGAATGCCGTGGAAAAGCTGCTCACGGGCACTGTAATCTCATGCCACGGCCCCTCAGTCCCATAAGGTGAAATGCTGAGCAATCACCTGCAGCAGGCAGAGGGATGCGGCCAAATTCCCTCCAGCCAAGGAAAGCCCCTGGAAAGGGACCCCGGCCTGGGCTGGCAGCTCCGAAACGCGGCTCTGCTCCTGGTGGGGTTTGGCAGTGGCCGTGCCGAGCGGTCTTGTCGTCGAGGTTTAGCTGGCTCGGATGAGAGGAGGGAGCCGGGGGTGAGAAACCCTGTGGCTTTGAGGTTTTAGTTTGGTCAAAGTGAAACCTGGCGGGAGGAGGAACCCACCCGGAGCAGAAAGCAGCCAAAACCGAGTTTCTCACCACCCCCGAGCTGCTCGAACGGCCGCAGCGTCTCCCGACGCTTCGTGGGGGAAAGTGCTGAGTGTGGCTGAAGAAACTCTCTCAAACCTCAGAGCAGGTTCCTGAAGAGAAACGGCCTGTGGTGGTTTTTAAACGCCTGAGAAAAGACACGTTTCTGTGTGTTGTGCCCCGTGCAGACTTCGTGGGCGTCTGCGAGGGATGTTCTTGGGTTTCTCTTTGTACTCAAGTCCAGAAATGTCAAAAGGAAAAACAATTCAAGTCACTTTTTAGTGAAATCACACCTGCTTGGGCGCGATGCGCTTGATTGCTCTGAGGGCCAGTGCTCCTACACCCTTGTGCCTCTAGCTGTGGCAGGAGTACTCAGAAAGGATGTATGGATACCATACAGCTGCAGCTTCTGACATCTTGGCGTGTCCATTCCCAGGGGTGCCTCTGCCGTGCGCCTGATGCCCGGGTGGTTTAAGGGGACTGGTTGCCTCTCCTCACCGGGCAAAGTGCTATAAATGCAGTTTCATGTGCTTGGACCATGAGGTGATATTTGTTTCTTGGACTCATGGGTGATTTTCTGGTGTAACAGCCGCGCTGCACCATGCGGCTTGTCTCCCTGTGTTTGCCAGCGGCAGCCACTGGCAGCTCCACTGCAGTAAACTCTTCTTCTCCTCAAAGTCTGGTAAAATTATCTTGTGCTTTCTAAATATTCTTCATGAGTAAATCACAGACTCACAGAATGGTAGGGGTTGGAAGGGATCTCCAAAGATAATCAAGTCCAACCCCCCTGCCAGAGCAGGACCAAAACTAGGGCAGATCACGCAGAAATGCATCCAGACAGGTCTTGAAAGTCTCCAGAGAAGGAGACGCCACAACCTCTCTGGGGAGTCTGTTCTAGTGCTCTGTAACCCTTACAGTAAAGAAGTTCTTCCTCATGTTGAGGTGGAACTTCCTGTACTCAGGCTTGAAACCATTGCCCCTCATCCTATCACAAGGCACAAGTGAAAAGAGGTTGTCCCTGCCTTCTCGACACCCACCCTTCAGATATTTGTAAACAGTAATAAGATCCCCTCTCAGTCTTCTCTTCTTCAGGCTAAACAACCCCAGGGCTCTCAGCCTTTCCTCATAAGTCCGTTCCGTTCATCATTCTCGTAGCCCTCTGTTGGACTCTCTCAAGTAGATCTCTGTCACTCTTGAACTGGGGAGCCCAGAACTGGACGCAGTACTCCAGGTGAGGTCTCACTAAGGCAGAGTAGAGGGGGAGGAGAACCTCCCTCGATCTGCTGGACACACTCTTCTTAATGCACCCCCGGTTACTATTGGCCTTCTTGGCCACAAGGGCACATTGTTGTGCCATGGATAACTTGTCTATCAGGACTCCAAGGTCCTTTTCCACGGAGCTACTCTCTAGCAGATCGCCTCCTAACCTGTACTGGTGCATTTTGTTGTTCCTTCCCAGGTGCAGGACTCTGCACTTGCTCTTGTTGGACCTCATTAGGTTCCTCTTTGCCCAGCTCTCCAGTCTGTCCAAATCTTGCTGAGTAGCCACACAGCCTTCAGGTGAATCAGCCAATTCTCCCAGTTTCTTGTCATCAGCAAACTTGCTGAGAAGACACTCTGTCCTGTCATCAAGGTCATTGATAAAGCTGTTGAATAGGACTGGAACCAGCACTGATCCCTAGGGGACTCCACTAGTTACAGGTCTCCAGCTGGACTCTGCACCATTGATTACCACTCTTTGGGCTCTATTGTGTAGCCAGTTCTTTATCCATCTCACTGTCCATTCTTCTACAATTCCTGATCTTGCTCATGAGAATGTTATGGGAGAATGTGTCAAAAGCCTTGCTAAGGTCAAGGTAGACTACATCCACTTGTCTCCCTGCATCTATCCATTCAGTCACAACATCATAGAAGGCTATCAGATTAGTCAAGCATGATTCCCCCTGGTAACCTTCTTCTCTTCCATGTGCTTAGAGATATATTAAACAGTACTGGTCCCAGTATGGACCCCTGAGGGACACCAATTGTCACCGATCTCCATGTGGAGTTCAAGCCATTGCCCACTACTCTCTGGATGTGACCATCCAGCCAAGTCGTTATCCACTGAACAGTCCACCCATCAAATCCATATCTCTCCAGCTTGGCAAGGAGGATGTTGTGGGGGACCATGTCATAGGCCTTGCAGAAGTCCAGATAGATGACATCCATGACTCTTCTCTTGTCCACCGATGTAGGTACTCCACTGTAGAAAGCCACTAGGTTGGTCAGACAGGACCTGCCATTGGTGAAGCCATGCTGGCTGTCTCTGTTCACCTCCCTGTCCTCCATGTGCCCTATCAGAACTTCTGCTCCACGATCTTCCCATGCTCAGAGGTGAGGCTGACAAGTCGGTAGTTCCCAGGCTCCTCCTTTCTATCCTTCTTTTAATTGGGTGCAATGTGTCCCTTCTTCCAGTCACCAGGGACTTCACCTGACTGCCAGGACTTTTTGAATATAATGGAGGGTGGCTTGGCAACTACATCAGCCAATTCCCTCAGGATCCTGGGATGCATCTCATCTAGTACCATAGACTTGTGTATGTCAGGTTACTTTCTCATCCAAGGAACAGCGAGTGTTTCTGAAAATTAATAAACATGTAGTCTGTCTATAAATTAAAAGTTGCGATGTTCATGCCTCCCCTTTGTGCTTTTTTTTCCTCTCATTGTTCCTGTTTCACTATTTTGAATGCATTCATGAAAAAAAAGATTGAAAAAGGCACCCGTTCTTGGGAGCAAACGGCTAAAACGGTTACGCAACTTAGTGCAAGGCGCAGACAAATCTCCATCAGAGCGTGACCTGTTGTGGCCCCGCTGGCAGGACATCAGCACAGAGCTTCTCCAGAGGGCTGGAAGAGCCATCTCCTTCCTGTTATCAGCTCTGGGTTGATGATGGGGAAAGCCATGCCTGATGAATAATAATTCATTGTGGTATTCTCTGTCGCCAGCCATGGCTGTTTTGGAAGGAAGAGTAAGCCAAGTTCTGAAATCAAATAGTACTTTCTAGCTTGAAATGTAGCTTCACTAACAGTCAGTAACAGCAGAAGTAACAGAAAACAAACAAACATAATCATTTTGTGGCCTCAAAGTCAGGTAATAATAGATAAAGAAATTAGAGCTGCCCTCACCTCTCTCCTGTGATTCCCCTTTGTCACATATCTCATTGCTTTCTCTGCATATTTCTTATAAAGTTGTACTGTAAGTATAAATTTAGTTCTTTTTCCATAAGCCATATCAGTCTGTTGAGATCATAGCTCAAAGGTCCCGGCCTTGTTGGTTTATACTATGATGAATGTGACTACCGTCATAACAGAAGAGTTGGTGGGTCATTTTTAGGTGTAAACAAGCCACATGTGTGAAGGTGTGTGTTGGGTTTGTCTGGTGGGAGTTTAGTTGCGAGGGGGAGCTCACAGGTGGCTCCTGTGAGAAGGCACTAGAAGCTTCCCCAGCTCCAAGTTAGATCTGCTGTTGGCCAAGGCTGAGTCAATCAGCAAGGGTGAAAGTGCCTCTGTGATGACATATTTAATAAGGGGGGGGGGGAGAAGAAGAAACTGGTGGAAAACCTGAGAGGAGGGTGTTGTAAGAGAAGCAAGCATGTGGACACCAAGGTTAGTGAAGAAGGAGGTAGGGGAGGTGTGCTGGAGCAGAGATTCTCCTTCAGCCCATGGTGAGATGGCAGGCTGTCACCCTGCAGCCCATGGAGCTTAGCAGTGGAGAAAATATCCCCTTGCAGCCCGTGGAGGACCCCACACAAGAGCAGGTGGCTACACCTGAAGAAGGCTGTGGCTTTGAGGGAAACATGCGCTGGAGCTGTTTGTTCCTGAAGGACTGCACTGCATGGAAGCGATCTGTGCTGGAGCAGTTCATGAAGAAGTGCAGCCCATGGGAGGGACCCCACGCTGGAACAGGGAAAAAGTGTGAGGATTCCTTCCCCTGAGGAGGAAGGATTGGCAGAGACAAGGTGTGGTGAACTGACCATAACCCCCATTCACTGTCCCTCTGTGCTGCTTGGAGGAAGGACGTGTAGAAGTTGGGAGTAAAGTTAAGCCTGGGAAGAAGGGAGGGGTGTGGGGAAGGTGTTTTTAAGATTTGGGTTTATTTCTCATTATCTTGCTCTGATTTGATTGGTAATAAATTAATTTCCCCAAACTGAGTCTGTTTTACCTGTGGCCACAATAATAGGTGAGTGAGCCCTCCCTGTCCTTTGTCTCAGCTCACAAGCCTTTTATTACGTTTTCACCGCCCCGCCCCACCAGGGGCTGCTGGAGGAGAGGGGTGAGGGGCCGTGTGGTGCTTTGCTGCCAGCTGGGTGAACTTAAACCCCAACAAACTGTCTCATTCCTCTTTTAATATCACCACTCCCACAGAAAATTTACAGAGATTTGTAATTACTTTCACTGGAAAGCAACTGCAAAGACAAGTCAAAACCCATTTATACTGACCTGTATCTCAGCGACTACAGTCCAGTTCCAAGGCCAGTTTCTGATTGACTGACACCCCGTGAAGTCTGGCTGATCTCTCACACTTACAATGGTTAATAGAGGCTCATACTGGCAGGGAGGAAAGGGAAAAAAAAATTGCAGTAGCTTGGTAGAGGCAGGTTACCTGCTTCTCAGACTTCTTCATGGATCTTTACTTCTCTGAACAGACTCAGGCACTGCAGTGGCGGGCAGATAGAAATTTAAGAGGTGAATGTAAATAGCGACAGCAAATATTTCATTCATGTGCTGTGTCTGGCTGGGATGGAGTTAATTTTCTTCATAGCAGCTTGTGTAGTGCTGTGTTGTGGATTTGTCACTAAAATAGCGTTGATAACACGACGATGTTTTAGCTATTGCCAAGCAGTGCTTGCAAAATGTCAAGGTCTTTGTTTTTCACTCTATCCCACCAGGGAGTAGTCGGGGGGTGGGCAAGAGATTGTCAGGGGACATAGCTGGGAGAACTGACCCCAACTGACCACAGGGTTATTTTATGCTGTGTAGCATAAGGCTCAGCAATAAAGCTAAGGGGTGTTCTTTCCAAGGTAGCTGTTGCTTGGGGCCTGGCTAGGCACTGGGGTTTTTAAAACTTTTTCTTCTTTCATATATTAAGCAGTCTATATCTTGACCCACTAGTTTTTTCTCACTTTTGCTTTTCTAATTCTTTCCCCCACCCTGCTGTGGATGTGGGGAAGTAGTGAGCAAGTGGCTGGCAGGTGCTTAGTTGCTGGTTGGGATCTGCCCACAACAAACCTAATGATTTCCATGACTGGGGAAGCTTTTATTTTTCTTGTCCTCAATGGTGGTAGTTCTTATGGCTATTTTAAACATAATTCTGGCCAAACGTTAGCTGGTTAGGTCTTTACTTCATATTAACGGTCATATAAGACATATGATGTTGCAGAATCTATGTCATTCAATATACTCCTGGAAAAACAGGCTCAGTTATCCTTGAAGACTAAAATGTCTCATGCCGATAGGAAATTAGTGGGTAGTCTCAGAGTCATAACCAGCACATTCTCAAACATTGTGTGGAGAGTATTCATTTGTATCATGAAGCAGACAGACGGGAAGAAGGATAATAGTGGATGACCAGGAGCAAGATAAGCATGCTCTTCCCAGCTCTGTTATTTTTGCCGTGTTCATATGTCTGACGTTCAGGACCCAGGAGCACCTCCAGGTCTGTGCTTTTGTGGCATTTTAACTCCAGGATAGGTGAGATTTGAGCACATCCCTTCTGTGTTTCCTTAGTCCAGTGTTATTTTCTATTCAGTTGTGTGCCTGGTTGTTAAGGACCATGAGCACATTGTGGGCACCTGCCTACTCCATAGTCTAAATAAATACGGTCTTACCACTTCGTGGACATGAATTCTGCAGAGATTATCCTTTCTGGTGTTATTTTTATCTGTGTTTGCCATGGATAGAGGCAATCAAGCACTGTGTGACAGCCATATAACTGAAGTATTTTTATTATGTTTTGAAACAATCATGCAAATATATGAAGAAAAATATTTTTTAATTTTAATTCTGTGAAAATATACTAAGGGTGTCATTAAGTAACAACATACTAATAAGGGAGCAAAGGAAAAGGACTAATGAGAACAGTTACAAAATGTCACAAGAATTCACAACTGACAAAGAGTCACAAATGACAGAAATATTTTGTTGAAATATAATTTATTCTAACGCCAAAAAAATACACAAACCAGAATAGCACAAATTGTATTAAGGGTAGGAGATTATGAAATTAAAGAGCTTTCTAGAGACTAAATGCCTAATAGAGTGAATAAGGACTTTATTAACTACAGATTTTAATGAAATTTCATGACTTAGCTTTTGATAAAGCCACTATAGAATTTGTGTGCTTTCCTATGAAGGAACAGGGCCAAATATCCTATCAATTTGATTAAATTAAGGCTGCAAAAATAAATCAAGCATGGATTAAAACCATATTTGAAAGAATATTATGGAACAACATTTTAAATATTTAATTTCAAAAGGGATTTAAATGCATAAGCTACCGCTAAATCAAAGTATTTGTTGAATTTGAGTGTTGGAAATTTGCATGTTGAGGTGTTTGAAATTATCTTTCTAGCGCTACTGAAAGCACCACTGTGGGAGTCGTTTCTCATTTCCTGAAACATCAGAAGTGGAATTACTATTTGCTGGATTGCTTGTCTGAAATAATTCTTTTTTCCATTTAAAAAAAAATCAGTCATAATTTATGTTTTAAGAAATACCTGATGACATACAGTACAAACAGTCTTGTCATATAACTTGTTTTATATCAGTCTCAAAAGACACTTAAAAGGAACTTTCCTTTTCTGACAAGAAGCAGCTGGCTTTGGGAGTGATGAATTTACAACATACCCTCTTGGCATTTCAGTTTGCTGTATTACTTCACACATTAAGATACTCAATATCAATGTAAATGGACCTCTTTCTCTAGGAAAAGAAAATGGAAATCAAAACAAAGAATGAGCCTTCCTCTTGGCTTGCAAGTGAGATTGGTAAGTCTCATTTTCTGCAGGCACCCTGCCCACACTGCGTATGGTGTGGGAGTATTGAAAAATGCCCTCCCAGTGTGGTTGCATTCTCTAGTCCATTTTTCTTCTATACAACATGAAAACTAAAGCAATAGGTGATTACTTTTAGCAAATGTATTAATCATAATTTGTAAATGGCGCTGTCATTTAGAAACTGATGACTTGCAGCCACAGCTTTGACCCGCACCTACAGCCTAGCTCTCTGACTGCTGCTGGTGGTATGTAACATCAGTGCACGAGTGCATACGTACTTGATACCTGCAGAGACACTCAGAAGCAGACAGGTGGCTCAGCAGTGGAAGTTTTAAGCCAGGAGCTGAGACCATAGACTTCCTGTATAATCCTGAATAAGCTTCATAAAATGAAAACAATTTGGTTGCTTAACTGGGATGACCAAATACCTTACTGTTTCCATGTTTGAATTCCTGCCTATGAAACCAGATGCTTCTGAAGTCCTCATCACACACAGTGGTTTGAGCTGAAGATCATTTTAGATCTGCAAATTGTTGCTGGAGCATATAAGCATTACAAAATGATCAGGGTATGCTTAAGTGGTATCTGGTAAATCAATAGGTGGCACACTTGTTTCTTAGGGCATATGTATTCTAAGAAAATGAGATTGTGTTTTAAGTCACAACATCATATTTTTTGTTTTTAAGAAAGAGTAGATTAGGAGTGACCACAGTCAGCTAACATAAATGAACAAATACAAGTGTAGTTTTTATCTAAAGTAGTATTTGAAAACTATAGATGTTATCAGAGATGCTAAGGAATGACTGAAGGAAGGAATAAAAATAAATCACTTTTTTGACCTTACACTTAACACAGATCAGATAATTCTGCCTAAATATTTTCAGAGTCTCTTAGCAAATATATTTTAAAATATCAGTTGTTTTCCCAAGACATAGGTCCTTCTTAAGGCTAAACCAAATCAATTCTCTGAGATACTTACTATTAAGTTCATCCTGGACATGCTAAATTTGATCAGGGCGTTCTCAGAGGCCATAATCTGGTGAAGGAATACACAGATGGTGTTTAAAAATCCTGAGATTTTTCATGCCCAAAATTTCAATTTACAGCTTCAGTCTTCAAAGATGAAACGTTCTGTTGTGTCCTCAGGACAATTTGTGCTGTATTGCTTCCATTCTTCTAACAGTACCAATCCTCTGAAGCCTTTGCAAAGGCTGTGTTTCAACAAGGAATGACAACTCTGTTCTTATCTTGGATTTGAAGGCTAGAGTCACAAAATACAGAAGACAGTTTAACAAAAATTTGTAAGTTGTTTCAAAACTGTACCATTCAAAATCTAAATTTTTCTTGGTTAGAGTCTTTGTTCTTTCAATTCTAGATTAAAAATTCTCAGAAATAGAGGTTTTGGTCCCTTCCTTTTCCTCCCCATGCTTCTTTCTGGTTTGGAGGGGAAACTGAGCAATTTTCCCTTTTCTTCTGTTCCTCTTCATTAACCTACTCTGTAATTTAAATAACTCAACTCAGAAAACAGTACAAAATACAGAATTAGTTTCCTTTTCCTTACTGTGTAACATCTAAAAACTTGAGACTAAATAGGTATGCATCTGAGAGTGAGAGAGGAAATCCTCTATGTAGGGATTTATTTTTTTTTATTTTGGAAATCAGAAAAGAAATATTTTTTATTTTGGAATTATACACACAAGCCATACAAATAAATTCTCCTGAGAAAGATACTAGTTTGGATGAAAGCCCATTTACTGCTGTGATTTACTTTTTTTTTTTTAACTGAAAGTGCTCTTTCTGCCTAGGAAATGGTCTCAGAGATGAGGAATTGTATTCAAAATTATTTAAACTATCAGTCTATATATTGTTTTTAATATTATTTATTCCATTCCTTAATCTTAGCTGGGATACCTCTCTCTGTTGTGCTTTCTGATGTTGTGAGAGTATATAAATAGCTTGTTATTACTGAATAAAGTCAGATACAGGTATTTGGGAATACCCAAGTACCTTCAAATTGTTTTCCTCATAGTCAGTCAGGGGAATTTTTTTAAAACTCAGAGCATCTATTTGTTCCTACAGCCTTCTGATTTGTAAGGAAACACTTGTTTTTGACTGCTTTTGCCAGACTCAGACCAGATATCAGAGTCCAGCATTTTGCTGGCCAACCACTTAATGAGCCTGTGGGTAACTCAGAAGGTGCCAGCACTGCTGTCTCCAAAGCCTGTTTGCTGTGCTAGGCCTTGTTGTTAGAATAGTGTCATTCACAGCTTGAATTAGATCTAGATACAGATCTAGATCTATCAGCCAAGTTCTTTTTATATTTTTACTCCTATAAAAGCTAGACAAAGTGGAAGACAAGCTGTGCTTTAGGTCAGTGACCTAATTGAATGAGGCTCTTGTTTTAACTTGAAATTATTTTGAATTTCACATGTTTCCTAGGTTGATTACTATCCAGTTTTTGTTCTGGCATTACTTGTGTTGAAAATTACCTTGGCACACCGTCAGCTTGCCAAAATGTGACCTATTTCTGGATATTAAGAAATTGGTCATCAGCCCAGTCATTTTAGGTGTTTGGCAGAGTACACACACGAGTGTTTGGTAGCGCATCTGCACAGAATTGTTTCAGAGCTGTGCCTGGTTTAGGATGCTGAATAAGATGCTAACGTGTTCTGCAACACAGTCCTGCTTTGTCATCTTCTTTCCCTGTGGTCAGTTAGGGATTGCTTGACTCTAGAAGTATACTTTTGTATTTGCCCAGGGCTGATTTCTGAATAGATACATGCTAATGCACCTTTTGCCTATGCTTAAATCAGAATAGGACTAAATGCTGTGTGGTTTTGCAAAATGACTGTTGTCCAGAACAGCAATAATTTGAGTGCAGTTGCCTTGTGTGGTTCATTGGTAGAATACGAACACAGCAAAAACCTTCCAAAGAGTTTGAAATGTCCCTAAGCTGAGGTTGTGATTTACCATGCAGAGGGTAATGGTATTGTAAAAAGAATTTTAAAGCATATAATTGTGTTTTGGTCACCTTCCTTATAATGAGGTAGACACACAAATGACTGTATCTAGACAGAACGAGGGCTGTCTTTGCAGTACCTTGGGATCTTGTTCTTTTCACCATTGGGATTCAGGGAGCATCTCGCAGAAGCCAAAGCAGGGGTAAGAAGGGGAAGGATGCAAGCTGGAGAGTTCATGAGTTTTAGTCCCTGACACAGGGCATGTGCACCTGAGCACACTCAAACCTGGGATCTCAGAAGCACTCTTGGGCCCCTGGTTTAAGCTAATTTGGTTTGGTCCTGTACCTATTCCCAGGACTTTTGTTCTTGGAGCCCGGTGTTATGTAGCATTTTTTCACTGTAGCATAGGGCAGGATCTGAAAAATTACTAACTGCATGTCTCTGTGTTTTGGTGATCATGTACAATAATTTCTTTACATGACTTGTACTTTAACAGATCAACCTTTGCAGAAAATGCTAGCACACCACCCAGTATTACATCTCAACCTGTAAAGTTTTGCAAGTCATCTGAGATGAACTAGAAAGATAAATGCAGCAGTTGTATGTATTTCCTTAGTGTGTACCTCATGTCTTCATTAACCAGCCCAGGAAGCCACCAGCAAATGAACAATTCTGTACCAAAAAGCTATTTTTAAGTCATGTGTTCTTGTCTCTTTTTCCACTGTGGTTACCCTGATGTAAGAGATGCCATCACAGCCAATGCTGAACACCAGCCAGTGTTTCAGTACTGCTGGTTTGTATATTGTTCGTATCTTTTCTATATTGCCTTTCCAATTGTGCTGTTAGTTAATATTCAGGTTCTGTATGCTGGAACCAAAACGGACACACACTGTAAAATCTTGTGTGTTTCGAGACGGTTCCTCTTCCCACAGCAGCAGGAGTTTCTCTGGTCACAGAGCCAAGACTCCCTCCAGACAGCTTTCTCCCCACACCGTTTCATTCCTGGGCTACATTACTACTTCCTACACGTTGTTTTATCTGCTGCTTTCTGTACCAGCTTTGGATCCTCAGTCCATTTCTCCATTCAATAATCCCTAGTATTGGCACCTACATCTAGGTGCCAGTGCCCGATATGCACGTAGTTCAGTTGTTGGTAGGATACAGCTGTGTCTCATGTTTTGGGAAATTGCTCTTAATGTTTCTTGGTTTTGGAAAGTCTCCTGCTTATAAAAAAGGGACGTGGTGACTTCCTACATGTGTACTGCATGTATGGTGTCTGTCATGCCCATGCACTTGCACTAGTGAGTTTTAACAAGTTCTCTTTATAATGTGTCAGCTTCTTCAGTGGTTTACAGTTTTAATATTTTTTTTTCCTCCAATGTAACTACAAGGTAATAAGAGCTAAAGGTAATGGTTGGAGACAGAATAGCTCAAGCAAAAGGATAGAAAATAAGTGAGATGCAACAATAGTAATAGTAAAATGGTAATTGTAAGTAAATAGCATTTGAATTAGCAAGGGGACTAAGCGGCATTTGGCCATCCTTAGCACCCATGATGCAGCGTGCTGTTCTGTGATACATCTGTATAGTTGCACCCATCTATCTCTCTACAGACTGTATCTGCATCAGCCCTGCCACTATGGAGTCTTTTAAATGCGGGGATTTACTTGGTGATCTGCCCAGCAGTTCAGTGCTGCACTGGCATTCCACTGTAGCTGCTCACTGCTGCAAGCCCTACTAAAACAGGACCACATGAAGCTCCAGGTAGAGAAATAGGATAAATTGGGGGTTTACAGGAGTCTTTTTGTAGGCTCTCATAACTTAGCTGAGTGAAAGAGCCAGCACTGATTCTGAAATAAATAATATTTGTACTTATGTTTGCAATTATTTTTAATCTCTCCCTAAATTACATTCTTTCAGTTTTAATGTGCACTGCAACCTCAGAAAGCATTGCTTGTGTATAATTTCACTCTTGATAATGAGGCTGGTGTGATGAGTGTAACAGACCTGTATCTTACAGCTCCATCTAATTTGCCCTTGCAGGAAGTCATTTTGGTGATTGCAGGGGGTTTGGGTATTTTTGGTTGGGTTTGGGTTTTTTTTTTCCATTCACTGTGCTAGAATTTAAGATGTGGCAGATAGACCTACGCTTTGTTCTGAGCTCTGGGTTTGCTTTTTTTCAAGATGCATGATTTGAAGATGTTCTGCATTTGTGATTATTTACTTTCTAAACATTTACATCCATACAGTAACACTGCTCTTTGCTGCTTGCTGGCTGATTGTGGTTGTGTGTTCAACTTGAGTAGGGAGGAGAGAATCTTTCTTTCTTGCAAAGGGAAATCAGATTTTAAAAGCATTTTGAAAATGATGACTGGTATCTGCTTGCAGACATTTCAGTGTATTTTAAGTTTTACCTTCATCAAATTCTATTGGATGTCTTCTGGTCTACTGATAGCACAGTGTGTATTTAATGGCTTCTGACGGAAAATTAGGCAAAGACGATTGTGGTAAATTTTTCTTGATCAGCCCAAGTTTTGAGACACGTATTTCAGTTGCAATAGCTGGTCACGCAGCCCATGCAGTCAAGCAATGGGTTAACTGTTTCTCTGCTTGTGGCAGTTCCTCAGTTGCTACAGAACAGCGAAGCTGACTTCAGCAGAACCAGATCTATTTCCAGCAGCTCAGGATATGGTCTCTTGAGCTGTATTAGAATTAAACAAAGTTGTTCAATTAGCAACAATTACTTTTGACAGTGAAAGGATAATAGAGGATTTTACTCATAGGTGTCTGTCTTTGATCTTAGTCCACTGAACCAGTTAATGATTCTGTTTGGTTTGGTGCTGCAAGCTATCAACTAGACAAAAACAATTTAAAACAAAATAGATCTATAATTTTCAAAGGCCTTTGCCATTTAGTGTTCATGCCTAAATCTCTTTGCGAGTGACTCAAAAAGCAGTAGCAGCAAGAAGAGCTGCAATGAGATACAGCAAAGAGAGATGTGAGCTGCACAGAGGAGGCTGAAATGGATCGCTTGATGACAAAGCTGAAGCATGAACAGTCAGAGAAATAAATCAAAGGATGGTATTGCTTATTCTGTTGGATTTTCCTGTATTCGTGCAGGAGGCAGGGACATATGCTTAGGATTAAAGCTAATGTGCCTTTCAAACAAAAAATCATTCTCTGGGGTTTATGTTTTCTGTTCTTAGAACTCTTGAATTCAACATTGAAATCATTAGCAATTATACAGGAGAAGATAAATCTCCCTTCAGGTTTCCCTGGCTGGACATAAAGAATCTAGATGCAGCCTTTCCCCAAATGACAGCTTGATACCACTTCTTATCTCTAGGTAGCTCAGCTCTGCTGCACGGTATTACAATAGAGTTTCTCTATTTTCTTTTGTAAAGTCTTGCTAAATATATACTAAAAAAAGAGTAATGTAGGTACTGAAGATCAACACAGACATACTGACATTCTTTCAAACAAGTATTATTTCATATTTGGCAGGTCTATAGATAATTAAACCTTTTTTTTTTTTTTTTATTAGAAATACTCCATGCAGATGTCTGTTTGCTTACTTCACTGTCACAAGAAGTAAATTTGTGCACAGTAAGTCAGAATGAATCGTGCTTACTAGCAATTAATATCTGAGAAGATTTCAAAATTATTTGAAAATGGAAACCACTGGTAAGGATTTATATATTCGTATAAATTACATTTAGAATGTTATTCAAAATATTCAGTTCTGTCTTTCTCAGAATAATATGGAAACCTTATCACAATGATTAACTACATGTATGTCCGTTATTATTCTGACAGGTTTATCAGAACAGTGTATTTCAGATTTTTGCAGATGACAGGCAGGCTAGATAAGAAAGGATAAACATCTTCATAAGGAAAAATTGAAATAATGATATATTGTACATGGTAAGACAGTGATCTTGTTGGAAAGAAAGACAAGGAAAGAAATTACAACAATTTCATGGCCATAGAAAATTTTAACTAAAGATTCTACTTATTTTTCCACTTGGCAACTATTGTTTTAGCTACAGCATAGGGACATCAAATTGAAATAGAAAACAGGAAGCTCTTTCACATTGCTGGCAACCATAACAAGTATTGCAAACAAAACCTAGCCATTTTTATTTGTCCCTTTCATTGTGCTAATGAGACTCTCTTGCTTATAAAGGGTTTCACTTGGCTATTGAGCTTTCTGCCAGTCTAGAAATTGGCTAGTACTATATAGCTGTATTGTATGTTTTAGCACCTGTTGTTATGGTCATTACTCAGGGATAGTGACAATTGCCCTTTGGTCTTTTGTACATGTTGTTCTTTCCAGCTTCTCTATGGCTTATTGTTTTTCATGCTCTGAACCTGTCATCTTCCCAGCCTGAATAATTTTCTTGCTGTAGGACAGTTAGTGTCTCATCAGTCAAATACTTCACTATGCAAGTGATTTATTCAAAGCCATGGGGTTTTACAAAACTACCAAGATCACTTTCCTCAATGACACAAATGATACCATCACTAAATGTAATACAGCGGGATTTATTGCACTGTCTGCTTTATAATAAAAAGCAAGGTCTGTGCGTTGTACGGTATCAGATATCAGTGCTTTCAGGTCCCATTTCTGTCAGCACCTGTGAGAATGTTGTCCTAGGCCAGGGCACAGAGGAAGCACTGAGTGATGGGCTAACATGGAGCTGGGGAACTGGGCTGCATCCAGAGAGTACATCCCCTAGCAGGACCTCTGAGAGTGGGAGGCTCCGTTAAGATAGCGTGGACTTGCGACAGCTTCATTCCTGCTCCATGATCTCATGCACCAAATCAAAGGATATGTGTAAATGCTGGATAAATCTGTGTGTTGGATTCCCAGCTGCAAGAGAATGCCAGGGGGGATCCAACTGCATGAACCCTGCAAGCAGGGTGAAATACTTGGCAGGTCTGAAGCCTAAATTCAGTGACACAGTGAGTGTGATTGCTACAGACTAGCATCCTCTAGAATCACTCACGTCTTTTGGAAGATAGAAGGCTATAACCACATTGTGCTTACTATGCCAGAAGCAACACAGAGCAAGAAAATGAATTGAACACCATCAGATATTTTCAAATTCTCTACTAAAGAAGGAGAGAATATAGTAATAATACTAAAAAAAAGGAAGATAAAGACTGTTATAACAAGTGATCTAAAACCAGAAAAGAATCCTTTACTGCATTTGGGGATATTCTGGTAAGTTCAGTGTGCAAGTGGTTTGACTGATATAGCCAGTATTACTTAAGATTTTGCCAGTGGTTATATCCACATGGAGTGAAGCAGTTATTTATGGTCTAGCACCTCATAGTCATCTGGTGGGAAAGGCTTTTTATAATTTTGATGAACACTACATCCATTTCTCCCAAACACTGAGTTGTATTCATCTTTGTCCTCCTCCACCTTATCTTGAATTTTCTAGTCAAGAATTTCAAGCAAAATATGACCAAATAGATAGAAGTGACCAGTGCTCACTTCCTTTGAAATGAGAATCAAATCCACATTGCAGTTCTAGTCAGTAGGTTTGAGTTCTGCTGAGGGTGCAGTTTGGGGTCCAGCCACAAATGTTTCTACCTTTCCATTATGCAGAGAGTCCAGTGCAAAGCTAATTTATTAGTCATATTACTAATCTGCCCTTACTGGAGCTATTGTTTGTGAGACCACTTTAAAAATGAGTTGGTGGTTTGTTGGTTTTTTTTTTTTTTTTCCTGTGTTTGTGTATCAGCCCTGAATTTATTTTTCCTCTTTTTATTTGGGATAAGAAAAATGAAATGTCTGGTTTTAGACAGCTGATTGTCAGTCCAAAATGGACAAAGGCATTGCAAAAGAAGTCATCCTTATTTGTAGTTTTTATTCTGAAGACATCAAAGATACATAATTATTGTCTAAGAAGTGCTTCCACTTTCTCTAACAAAGTCGTAGACAGATAGCTGAAGAGAAGTATCCCATAACTTGAAGCTTGATATCCAGCTTACTGACACAATTTTTTTAAATCATGGTCTAAACGTGCTCCAAAAGAATGGAAAGAGCATGTGAAACAATCCAAATGTGCATCTTTCCTGTGAAATATGCACCATACGTCTATCACATATATCTATGGGTTAGAACTGCTGAACAGGTTTGGCTGTTAGTTGGAAGAGCAGTAGGTGATATGTGCTCAAGGACAAAACTTGTTTTGGAGAGGATTATAGGTTGTCGTGCCAACGACGGCACGGACTGGACTCACGAACGCTGGAAACCCTTTCACTCCAGTTTGCCAAGTTCCGATTCACTGGACATTTGAAACTGAATACCTGATGATGGTTATTTTTTGTGGTTCCTCTGGATTTCTTACTTTTTCTTTTAGTCATTTCAGTGTATTTTGTAGGATTAGCTCCTTTGTTATAGTATTATTGTACAAGTTACATACGAACTAGGGGCTCCAGTTTAGTTGCCTGTACATAAAGGTACTCTGTATCTTTCCATACATCCTAGAGGATCTCAGACATCCTTGGGTAGCTGCCAAATGCAGTGTATGATTGGTCCTCTTTATTCAGTGCCCAGCTAGAGGCCATGGGCTGTAAGCAGAAAGCCTGGACATCTCAAATGGCAATGCCAGGTGCCTGTGTACAAGTATGTGAATCAAAGCTTTGCAATGGACTTCAGTTTGCAGATTTATGTATCCACATAGAGCACAACATCCTATGGTCCTCTCCAAAAACACAGTCAGAAAACCCCTAGAAAACAGTGGACTGAAAAACAACTGAGAGATTAATTATGCTCCTTTGCAGTAATTTTATTGTTGTTATTATTCTCATGTCATGTTAACAACCAAATTTTCAAGACTTAATTAGATAAACATGTAGATATCTGCCTGGCGGGACTTTGAAAAACACCTAGGCAGGATAAATATGCTGCAAGAGGGCACACCTAACTCTTACTGGTATTTCTAGAAATGAGACATTGACCCTTTTTAGGCATTTAGAAAAGAGCATGTCCTGTAGTATCTATGGGAACTTCTGTACTTTGAAAAACTGCTGAGTAATAGAAGGTAAGTAATTTCTGATCACTGCTCGGACATTTCAGACACACCGTATTAGAAGTATTTGGGAATATGTAGAATCATTTTGAAGAAAGACTGGTAAACACCATGACCCTTCTAGTTATGCAACATCTGGCAGCTTCTTCAAAAAGCACAACAGTTAAAACTGTGTAGAAGAATGTGGGAGGTTGGAAGGCATTTACGCACCAGATCAGAAGGACTGGTCATGGCTTATGATTTGCCAGTGCAGAGTCTGACAAATGGGCAAGCAAATCCGCTGTGCTGCGGGGGGAGATAAGCAATGCTGTGATGAGACACAGAAAGGCAGTAACGTCAGAACTGTGCTCAGGGAATATCATAGCCACTGTGTTTTGTATTTTCAATTCATGGGGGAATATGTATAACAGATGGCCTGAAAACAGCCGTTTTGAATTAATCAGGATGCAAGATTATGAGGATCTAGATGACAGATTTAGCATATAGATGTGGAAAAGATAGATATGAGATGTATTACAGTGGTAGGAGTAGCAGTGTGCGCACGTAGGCTTACAATTTAGTTGGAAAGGACTTCTGGAGGTCATCAAATCCAGACCCTTGCTCAAAGCAGGACCAACTTTCAGGTTGACGTCAGCAGTCTAGCTGAATTCTGAGTATCTTCAAGGATGGATTCCTACCTTTCCTGGGCAACCTGTTCCTGTCCTTAAGTACCCTTACAGAGGAATCTTTTTTTTTCTGTGTCCACTCAGGATTTCCTTTATTGCAAACCAACTGTTGTATCTTGTCCTTTTTTTGTACAGCTCTGAGAATAGTGTGGCTTCATCCTTTCTGTAAGCCCAGTTAAGCAACTGAATGCAGCAACTGGATTCCCACTTAGCCATCACTTCTCCAGGCTGAACAAACCAAGATACCTCAGCTCCTCCTTCTGTGTTATGTTTCTGGTCTCATAGACATCCTGGTGTCTGTCTGAAGGACTTGTTGCAGTATGCCCATGTCTTTCTTCTACTGGGGTTGCCAAAACTGGACATGAGCATCAAATAGAGGGACCACTCGCTTCTGTCAGCCTAGCTGCTGCTAGTGCAGCCCAGTATGGCACTAGCATTGCTGCTGCACTGATATTCAGAGCCAGAAAACAGGGAATCTGCAGAGAAGTGCTCTTAGTATACTCTAGTTCGTAAGCACCATTAAAAAATTCTAAATCTCATTAGGACCCTTTTATATCTATGATGATGTTGGATAACTCATTTAAGCAGGCAACTGAAAGTTTCCTTAGCATGAGTGAGTAGCCTAAATTGTATAAAGGAAACTGTAACTGCAGTGCTCCAGGATAATATGTGGCTGTTCACCAATTATTTTTATGGCTAGCAAAACCCAAAAAGAATGTAGTCACTGAGGCATAAAATGCAGGGATATTGTGAAATCTGTATAATAAGAGAAGTTATTCAACCCAAACAAAAAAAAAAAAAGAAGGGGGAAAAAAAAGTTCACTAATTACTATAGGGAAATAACATTTTGTCACTACGAGCCACCATAAAATGTAAACACAATCACTGTCATAAACCTGGATAAATCTGCAAGGGAAAATACATGTGTTCATATTGAGTTACCTTGTGTACATACAGTGCTGCCAGTTCTCAGTGTTAACACTGTGCAAGTGCCTTGTGAGCCAGACTGTGTGCTTTATCATAGGAAACTCAAATGGATCAAATGCTCATTTTTAGAAGAATAAACTATTGATTTGTTGAACTGCAGTAACATCCAGGTTTATCTTTCTTTCAATAACCATATTTCCTGTTCTGCACACCATAATAACATCACAGTGGAACGTACAATGAAACAAAATTTGTTGGATTCTCTGGAAAACGTTGCTGAGTGATACATTTACTTTTTATAAATGATTAAACATTTGTTCACACAGTACCTTCTACAGGATTACTGAGTAATTTTGAGTAGTCAAGGTTCATATTTCTGGGTATTACTAACATGAGAGCTACATCTCTTATATGCAAACACTTGATCTAGAATTTTGAGGGGAAAAAAATCAGTGTGTGGTTAATCAGCTTCTTCTATATATGGTCTATGAGATCATATGCATTGTATGAAAATGCTGCCAAGGATGTCCTTGATCTGCTTTTCACTACAGCAAATTTAAATAAATATAGACCACAACATGGTAGGTCAGTTGTATTCTTAATCTGAACAGCCAGGGAAAAAGAAAAATAATACATACATGGAAGGAACAGCAAAAGTAAATTTATCTGAACAAGGAATGTTCTGGGTGAGACTTCTACGGCAACTTTCATTTCCACAGTTGTCTGCTGAGAGTCTGACTAGAGGGGCTTCCAGTCCACCCTGCTGCTGTGCTGGGGGGCTGGCCAAAGCCTATCATGTTGCTGGAACTGCTGAGATTCATTCTGGCCATTTGCTGATTCATCTGAGAGAGGTTCCTCTGAGCTTGTTGGTTGTGTTGCTATCCATACTTGACCATCTGTCCCATCATTCCACCCTGAGGTCCAATGACATTTTGAGGAAGTCCCATCAAACCAGTTTGTGTAGGACCAGTAAATCCATTGGGTGTTTCCATTCCTACCATCATGTCTATGCTATGTCCCATAACTGGCACTGAATGTCCCATCATGTTTCCCATCATCACAGTTACTGCAAGCACAGGAACTCCCATGTCTGGAAAGCCTTGAAAATGAGTTGATGGTTGTGTGGTAAATGGCATAGAAGCTGACTCCATGAACATAGAGCATTTTGCTGCTGCATGGCTCCTGTGCCATAGAGTCTTAAGATGAAGTCTTTGGAGAGTTGTTTCTTTGCTGAGTCTTTGGATTTTGTTCTTTGTTCAAAATCCCCAGATGCCACAGACAAGGTGGCAGCTGCTGTTTTAGTGGAAGTGCTCTGAGCAGGAGGTACAGCAGCTGCTGGTAAAGGATTAGAGATCATTGGCCTGAAGATATCCAGGTCATCATTTAGCACCATGATAGCAGCAGTGCCTCCATTTGTAACAGATGCTTTAGCTGGACCATCAAATCCTGAAAGGTCAACAGTGGGTTCTGATGACTTTTCTGGACTTGCTTTAGCTTCTGATTGCTGATCCTCTTCTTCTGCAGCTTTTCAACTGTTAATTCCATTGATGTTTTTTTCCTGATTCTCTTTTTCTCTTCTCTTCTCTCTTTTTCTCTTTTTCCCCATTGAAGGCATTAACTGCATTTTTATCAAAATACTTCTTTCTGGACTTATCCATGATAAAAAATTCCACAGCTTGATCTGTTTAAGATCTTCAGAAGCTCTCTGGCAGATTAGCTTCATAGAGTAGTCTTGCTTTAGTATGCCCCATTTCCTGCATGCACTGTATTTGCTTTGGTGTCCATTGGTCTAAGCTGTGACAGACTTGACCCTTGATATATGGACACCAAGATTTTGATGTATTCCAGCACATCTGATGCAAATAAAACCACCTGTGGTCCAAGATGCCCCTGGACCCTTGGATTGGCAGTCTGCACAGTACTTGTTGTCCTCTTCCTTCATCAGCTTGGTCAGGATGACCTGGTGCTGCTTGTTCTGCTTCTGTGCATTCTCCCAGAAGGAACAGATGGCCATGGCAGTGAGCAGCTCCCTGTGAACAAGAAGCAGTGGTTGGGCTGGAGCTGGTCTGGGGTGGGCTCAGCACCGCTCGGGACACCTCATTCCTGCCCTGGTGTAGCCACAGGAACTGGCTGCTGTGCCAAAGTGGTAATGCTCACACCATTGCAACCGGCTGGGGAATAAGTCAGGCCAGTCAGAGCAGCAACAAATGATCCTTAGCTGCTTCTCAAGATGTGAACCAGAAGATCAACCACCTCACATGTATGTATACCAATGCACACAGCTTGGGAAACAAACAGGAGGACCTGGAGCTCCATATCCAGTCAGAAAGTTATGATTTCATGGGAATAACTGAAACACAGCAGGACAGCTTGCATGACTGAAGGATTGCAATGGATAGCTACAGGCTGTTTTGCAATGACAGGGAGGGAAGAAGAGGTTGAGGAGTCATGCTCTATGTTAAGGAGAAGCTTGAATGTATAGAAGTCAACTACAGCAATTGTAGAAGCCCTGTTGAATGCCTCTGGGCCAAGATCAGATGGACCATCTCCAAGGGGGATATCATAGTAGGCATCTGCTAGCAACCTCCAAACGAAGATGATAAGACCAACAAAGCAATATTTGGGTCACTTAAGCAAGCTTCAGGTCAAGAGAACCCAGTTCTTACAGGTGAATTCAACTACCCAGACATCTGTTGGAAGAACATTACAGCAGCTCACATATTATCCATCAAGTTCCTGGAATGTGTAGAGGACTGCTTCCTCATACAAATGTTAGAAGTGCCAAACAGAAATGAGGCACCGCGGGACTTGCTACTCACAAACCAAGAAAACCTGCTTTGTAATATCTCAGTTAGTGACAGCCTTAGCTGCAGTGACCACAGTACTGTGGAGTTTGGGATCCTGCTGTGCCTGCAGAAGGTTAGTACCAAGGCAAAGCTTTTAGATTTTAGAAGAGCAAATTTCAGCTTGCTCAGAGCTCAGTTGGGAGGGATTCCATGGGAAGCTTCCATGGAGGACAGATGAGCTAGCGAGTGCTGGCAGTTTTTTCAAGAACACTCTTCTCAAAGCAAAAAAATAGTTCATCCTCGTTAAAGGGAAGTAGTCAGAGCAAGAGACCCCATTGGCTTAACTTTGAGCTTCTAAGTCTGCTCAAAACCAAAGAGGAAGCATACCAGAGATGGAAAAGAAGATTAATACCTGTTGAGAACTACAATAGCATTGCCAGGCTGTGCAGAGATGCAGTTAGAAAAGCAAAAGCTCAGCTCAAATTTGAATTGGTCAGAGATGTCAAAAACTACAAGAAAGGGTTCTTCGGGTTTATGAACAACAAGCAAGAAACAGAAGAAAAATATCATCCAACTGCTAAACAGCACAGGTGAATGAGTCACGAGTAATGCTGAAAAGGCAAAAGTTCTCAGCACTTTCTTCCCTTCTGTCTTTACCAGCACTGTTGGACCCCAGGCCTTGGGAACAAAAATCCAGGTTGATGCAAATACAAACCTACCATTAGAGAAGGAAGAGTTGGTACGCAAACTATTGCAGGACCTTAACCCCTACAAATTGATGGGTCCAGACATTATCTGTTAAGAGAGCTGGCTGACATTGTTGCAAGGCCTCTCTCCAAAATCTTTGAGAAGTCATGGAGACTGGGGGATGTTCCAGAAGACCAGAAGAAGTCTAATGTCACCCCCAGCTATAATAAGGTCTTAAAGGAGGATCCAGGAAATTATAGGCCCATCAGTCTTACTTCAGTCCTTGGGAAAGTTCTAGCATGAATCCTCCTGGGGGCTATCACAAATCAAATGAAGCACATAATTTGGAAAAGCCAGCACAGGTTCACCAAGGGCAAATCGTACTTGACAGACGTGATCATCTTCTACAACAAAGTAACCTGCCTGGTTGATGGGGGGCCAGTGGTGGACATAGTCTGCCCAAATTCCTCCAAGGCTTTTGATATGGTTCCCCACAGCCTTCTCCTAGTGAAACTGATGTGTTACAGTCTAGACAAGTGGTTTGAGCGGTAGGTGGGGAACTGGCTGACAGGCCACAGCCAGAGAACGGTGGGAAATAGCTCTTTTCAAACTGGCAACCTGACACAAGTGGGGACCCCAGGGATCAATATTGAGCCCAACACTGTTTATTATGTGGATGATGAGATCAAATGTACCATGATGAAGTTTGCTGATGATACTGAGTGGGAGAGTGGACACTTCAGAAGGGAGAGACACCCTGCAGGAAGACCTGGATAGACTGGAAGAGTGGGCTGACAAGAACCTGATGAAGTTCAATGAGGACAAGTGTAGGGTCTTGTACTTGGAAAAACATAATCCAGGAGTGCAGCATGGGCTAGAATCTACCTGGTTGGAGAGCAGCTCTGTGGAAAGGGACCTGAGGGTCCTGGCAGAAAAGCAGCCCAAGATAAGCAAACAGTGTGCTGCTGTGGCAAAGAACACTAGCAGGATGCTGGGTGCACCAACAGGGGCATCACCAGCAGAGATAAAGAAGTCATTATTCCACTCTACTCAGCACTTGACAGGTCGCACCTGGGATACAGAGTTCAGTTTTGTTCTGCTCTATATAAAACAGATGTGGACAGGCGGGAGAGGGTCCAGAGAAGCGCCACAAGATGATCAAAGGACTGGGAAGCTGCATATGAGGAAAGGCTGAGAGAACTGGGTTTGTTCAGCCTTGAGAAAAGAAGGCTTCAGGGAGGGAGATCTTATTATCATGTTCTGGAATTGAAAAGGTGGCTACAAAGAAGACGGAGCCTCCCTTTTTACATGGAATCACATGGAAAAGATGAGAAGTAATGGGTACAAGCTACTTCTGGGGAGATTCTGATTAGAGACAAGAGGAAAATTTCTCACAACAAGGACAATCAGCCATTGGAGTAATCTCCCCAGGGAAGTGGTGGAGTCCCCAACATTTGACACTTTTAAGATTTAGATGGACAGGCTGCTGGGCCATCTTATCTAGACTGTGTTTTCCCTTGAGGTCCACTCCAAACTGGTATTCTATTATTCTATGATGATTCTATGAATTTCATATATAGTGCATAGATAAAAAGCTGTATTTATTTTAAATCCAGTTTATCTGAAGTCTAGTGCATCAAAACTCAGTAGATCCATCATAACTAGAAGTGAGAAGTGCAATATAAGCAATGGTGATTATTTTTACAGGATGCAAGCAAGAATCACGTATATTAGGCTTGTTTTTAATTTACAGTGCTATCATGAATTTGTTGAATGTGTCTTGAAAGACGGTGAGGACCCTCAGTTTCCACTGTAGGACTTTGTCTTTAATTTCTATATGTATTCTGAAGGAGTATGTGAGCTCTTAAGGTTCTTAATATATTGTAATAAACATGCCTTAAAGTATTATTCTTTTTCAATACAAAACAGTTGGTAGAGAACTGTGGTGTATACAGAGAATCTAATCTAAAGCAGCCTAGGTCTGTCTCTGTAGTCCTGCCACAATTTATTTTCTTTTGTAGGTTAATTCTATTGCAGACTGAAATCACAGGGCAGAAGACAGAGGTATTTTAAAACTCCATTTCCACTTTTAAATTCTGACCAATAACACTTGGTCAAATCCTTTGTGTTCCCTTTTAACAAGGACCATGGAGGATATGTCTTGTGCTTTGTATCAGACCAATTTTAGGCTCTATCATGATTTCCTCTTCAGTATTTACAATCTGCAACAGCAGAAGTTGCTATGCTATTAGAGGATGACCTTCTAATACTATCTCAAGTGCAATAGTACAGCCTCTGGAGGTATATGGCTCTGATAGTTTTTGGTTGTTTCAGTTCTGATTAATGTTAGCATGAAATCAGAGTCAGACCAGCAGAATTATGGTGGATTTGAGTTCATGTACGTATTTATTTATATTCCAGTGACTCAACTTTTAATGCTAGGTGATATACTGAGATAAAAAAAAAACCCAAGCAACAAACAACAAAAGCAAACAAAATGCAAAATTTAATCGGATCTAGAACACATTAATAAAATAAAACTGCATTTGCAGGATTTAAATAAACCATCAGTAAAAGCCGTAGGATGGAATTTAAGTCTTAACTCAGCAGAGCTATGGAAACTGCCAGCCCTTCTCAGCCCATTTCAGGGTCTCCATGGTGGCACATCTCCCACCTCTCCCTACTTGGAACCTCACTGTCATAGAGTTAAAGCAACAGAGAAGAACATAAGTATTCAACTGTAAAAAAATGTGATAAAACTGCATATATTTTTCAAAGGGCTGAAATATCTGTCCTCTGTTTAGCATGACTAAGCATTAGAGGCCACGGTCTAGTGGCAAAGAGCACTCTGCTGCGTCTACATTAGCAAGTTATTTGGTGCAATAAAAGGAACAGTTAAGAAGTAACCAGTACTGAGGCCTGTACATTATGTGCAGGTCAGGGGTTTTACTTCGGAGTAGTTTTAATTTGGTCCTCTGAAACGCCACAATCATCATCATCATGCATGTGGTCTGAAGCTATCTGAGGCTGGGTCTGAGTCAGGAAGTAGTGTGCTGTGAGAAAAGCAGGCCTGCGGAGTGAAGTAGCTGGTGCTGAGGACGGCATTGTACGTGTTTCACAAGGTTTACTTCAAATCAGATCTAATCTGGTACTATATACTGAATGTCCACTAGTAGCTGCAGCACATTAGGAGAAACTCTTGGAGTACATTTTCCAGTTTAGTTTCACCTGCAAGGAATCCAGTTTATGGTCTCTCTGACCCCTCTGCAGTATGAATCAAAGAGTAAGTGAGACAGCCAGGAGATCTGCCTCAAATGCACATTTGTGATCTGCACTGACTAGCAGGAACGTAGATGTACCCTGAAGCAGCAAGCATTGTTTGTTACAGACTCACGTGTCCCCATGAGGGACTGAAGTGCAATTGGTGGCCATATGGAGCACAGCCACCCAGTTAGGGTAAGCCCTGTTCTGCAGACCACACCAAACTGTGGTACATGAAGACTGTCAGGATTTGCATTGCCTCAGAACACAACACTAATAAAAATGAACTTGTAGCCTTGATTTTGTGGAAGAGCATTCAGTTCTCCTTGGCATCTACAGCGGAGTGGAAGCAGACCAAGCCTCTGTGCTGGGACTTGGGAAGTGAAGATGAGAGAAGAATTTCTGGAGATAGGTTTGAAAATTAACCTGCATGCAGACATGACAATCTAGTACCCTTACAGAGCCCTAGGCATTTAATGAGATCATGTAACAAGCAAGCTCACCCTCTGTAGAATACCACTGGTGGAGAAACTCCTGAGCCAGTGTTCGCCCTTCTAGCCTGGACAATCAGGGTCAGTGCCCCCTGGAAGCAGGTCAGTGCTTCAATCCAAAATTCTGGGATTGCTTAGGGTTTTTTTTTGGTCGGTTGCTTTGTTTTGGTTTTGATGACACAGTTGCCATTAGGTAAGGAGTCATTTTCAAAGATCTTCAGCAGCTCATGGGAGAAGGTCACAGGTGTTTAATGGCCTACAGCTGTAGTCTAAACATAGAATCATAGTCTGTTTTGGGGTTGAAAGGGACATTTAAAGGTCATCTAGTTGAACCTCCCTGGGTTTGTGTTTAAGAAAGGTTGTTATAGCTGTCATTGAGAAGACAAAAGACTTTAATTAAAAATGCTTTTTCTTAGATACCCTTAAAAAGTCTTATTATAAACCAAACTCACTTTGGTTAATTTTCAAATACTCATCTATCATTTTTATACATTATAGTTTGTTCCAACAAAATATAAGTGGTCTCAAGAATAATTATAAGTAAATAACAGGAGTATTCACCTCACAAGCAAAGTAAATATTTTTCCTGTATCTAGACCAAATATGAAAATTTAACACGTTATACCTTTTAGTTAAGGAATGCCATAGATAAATTGGAATGTGTTCATGTTCTAGACCTCGTAAGAAACACCAGGACTATCCAACAGAAAACTACGTATAATTATAGAAAGTAATGGGCAGGGACAATCATTGTAGTGTCAGTAATGATTAGTAAGTCTTTTTAATTTTATCTAATTGCATTTTCCTGAATTCCAGGGGTTTTTTTAAGCTTAAGACTTCAAGAACTGCTAATAAAATACTTTGTCATATCATATGCTCAGTGATTTCACTGAAACCCATCCAGGCAAACATATTGTCTATCTAACTTTGAAAAATTCTATACTGAATTAACAGTCATTTAAGAACTGTTTTAAAAAGACATTGAGTTTTGATCCATGCTGCTCTTTAGAAACTCTTCCTTTTACAAACTTGTGCAAGAGAAAAGTTTTTATCAATGAAAATGTTGTAGTTCAAGATTTTTGGAATAGATGTCGCTACTTCTTGAAGCATTTTGCTTTTTTTCTGTAGGAATCTGCACTTCTGCCCTACTGTTTGCTATATAATGGTTCTGTTTGCTTCTTTAGTAGTATAGATCTGCCCCATTAAACTAAAGCCATGAGACCTCATTCACTCTGTTAGAAACAGAGCACATAATTTGTGTACAGGTTGAAGTGGAGACAAAAGTATGCAGAGGAAAGCTAAAGCCAGAAACTAAAGTTGTTTCAAAACTGTAATCTTACAGAGACCTGTTTTACTCACATACAGTGCTTTATAAATTGCTTTTCATAGAGATCCTGATGTTTTTCCTGTGCAAATTAATGTTAACATGCCTGTTGAGTTAAAGAAATTCCTGATTCCATCTAAGTACTAAGGTAATTATAAGAAACACATGTAGGCTTATAGTAAAACAAAGAAAATTCTAATCTGCTGATTGATACACTGTGGCAATTGTTTAACCAGCTCACTTATTAATGGCTGTCAGCTAATAAACACCACTTTAATTAGTTTAATCAAATACCTTATTCAGAGTGGTGATAGCTGAAGCTGTAAGTGTGCTGTGCAAGGTGAGTATGCTAGAGCTTCCCTACACACCCAGAGCATCAACGAGGTCAGGCTGAACAAATCACAGAAGTGTGAGGAATTTGCTTTATTGTTAACTCCCCCCACCCTCTCAGAAAGGTAAAACTGGCACAGTTTATTCATGTACTTGCCTGTTAACTTCTTAAAAGAAAAAACATTCTACGCAGCTGTAAAGTGTCTTTGGAGAGGCAGACATATACTTCACGTACTGTGAGTGCTAGGGAATGATCAGCTTTTGTGCTTTTTGCAATGGAAATGGTGATTATGTGCATACAAAGCAGTGTAGGGTGTGTGTAGGGCTGATATTTGCAGGAGGGCTACAGGAGTGATGTGTGTCTATGTGCTGCACATGCTGGCCTAATGGTGCAGGAAGCAAGGAAGGAGGGATAATCTGCACTTAAAACAACGTGACAGAGACAAAAGAGAACAACGTTTGGGATCAACAGCATAGGATGAATTTCAGAAGCTTTTATCTTTGATGAAATGTTGCTTTAATTGTTTCTTTGAAATGTATCTCATTTCTGATGGCTGTTTGTGTGGAGAAGGAACACTGTTCGGCGCTTAATGCATTGGATGGAGAGATCTGGGATTTATCTGTCTCTGATTCCCCATGTGACCTCCAGCTAATCGTTTCCTCTCCCCGTCTCAGCTTCCTTATCTGTAAAGTGGAGTTAATAATCCTTTCTATCTCCCAGTGTGTAGTGAAGTTAGACAATTCAATTAATAGTTGTAAAACTAATTTAGCTTCTGGGGCAGAAAGTGATAAAAAACTGTAAGGAATTATTCATAAATGTGGTAAGCCATCACTGTCCAAATCTGAAGAACAAATGTTCTGCTTCATATTTTTCTTAACTTCTGTTAACTTACTTGCATCAGCATTTCTCTTTCTTTTTGCCCAATATATTTGTATTCGTGTAAGTGATCTCCTTTCGTACAGCTAGCTGCTAATATAAAATGAAATTAAAGGTGTGGGCCGTATTCTTGCTTGGTAGAACACCACTGATTACAAGTTTGAAGCTGAGACCCACTGAGATATTGGGTGATTTTGGCCTAGTCTTTGGTGTGATTTTATTTATTTTTTTAAAGCCAAATAAAATATTATCAGACCATGGACTGCAAACAGAGTTTCATACTGGTAGTAATTTAATATATTTTAATTATCCATTGTGATAAACATAGATTCTAAAGACTGCCCGAATGGTTAATTTAAACAAGTCATACATAGCTGAAAGCTTTCAGCTTACTAGCTAGCTGTACAGGCTTCTGCAGAAGTAGACAAAAATTCATTGTGTCATTAAATTACTGCTTCTCCACATGCAATTGTGCGTATGGGAGGAGTGCTAAAAGCAAGTGCAGTATTCTGTTACCTGCATGGCTTTGATAGGCAGGTTGCAATAAAAAGTAATATGGACTGTTCTCGTGGAAACAGACTTTGCTTGAAATTATAAGGCTTTGCAAAAAGATGAATCGAGCTGTTGCAGGGATGGGAAGTTTGAGAACGTGTTAGGAAGAACTCTTTAGAAAGCTAAGAGAATAGAGTTGCAAAATTTGTGATGAAAGCCATTAATGAAACTTTTTTCCGCCCTAGAAAATATGTCAGTTATTAGCTGTGATATTTTTTTTAGGGTTGATATATTTTGCTGCTTCATGACATCAGCATAAACACCAGCATACTAGAAGGTCCTAATGGTCTAAACTGTCAGTATGTGAAGTGTCTCCTGATGCAGAGTGGGGTAACAATGATGAGGGTTGCTGGATCTGCTGAAGCTCCTTGTTTTCAAAACTGATTCCATACCAGTCACATCCTCAGCAGATGATAGTTTGTAGGAACACAGAGTTGGGTGCAGACTCTCAACCATGAAACATCAACAGAAGTGGCCAGGATGCAAAACTGCTATGACCGTATCTAAGACTCAAGTGTGCCTCCTACATCAGAAGCGGAGGGATGGGGTTTGGTGCAAGAGGCTGAAGTCCCCAGTGAAAGAGACTTGTATCATTCCTGAGCTTTGAGTGACTAGAGCAGAAAGAAGAGAGATCACAGGGGATGGCCAAAGGAAGTCAAGCTGTTGTGTGTATCCAAACCTTACAGTGTCAACACCAACATCCAGATGGCATCCCTTCCCTCCAGTGTGTCAGCTGCCCCACACAGCTTGGCGTCATCGGCAACCTTGCTGAGGGTGCGCTCAATGCCTCTGTCCATGTCGCTGACAAAGATGTTAAACAAGACTGGTCCCAGTACTGATCCTTGAGGGACTCCACTTGTCACTGGTCTCCACTTGGATACCGACCCATTGACAACCACTCTTTGGGGGGGGCCATCAAGCCAATTCTTTATCCACTGAATTGTCCATCCATCAAATCCATATTTCACCAGCTTGGAGACTGGGATGTCATGCGGGACAGTGTCAAAGGCTTTGCTCAGGTCCAGGTAAATGACGTCAGTTGCTCTTCCCCGTCTATTGATGTTGTGACCTTCTCACAGAATGCCACCAGGTTAGTCAGGCATGATTTGCCCTTGGTGAAGCCATGTTGGTTGTAGCCAATCACCTCATTGTTATTCTTCTGCCTCAGTAGTGCCTCCAAGAGGATGTGCTCCATGATCTTACCAGGCACAGAAGTGAGGCTGACTGGCCTGTAGTTCCCAGGTTCATCCTTCTTTCCCTTTTTGAACATGGGGGTTATATTTCCCCTTTTCCAGTCAGTGGGGACTTCACTGGACTGCCATGACTTTTGGAACAGAATAGATAGTAGTTTAGCAACCTCATCTGCCAGTTCCCTCAGCACCTGTGGGTGTATCCCATCGGGTCCCATGGACTTGGGCACTTTCAGGTTCATCAGATGGTCACGAACCTTCAGGAAGAAGAAGACGTTCCAATAAAATGACATTTCCTTTCCAGAGACTGGAAAAGAATATAAGTTTTTTAAGTCTTTTATCACTGCCAACAAAAATCAACAACATCCATACAAAGGTGTGTGTCCCATCCTATTCCACTCTGCTGTCAGCCCATGCACAAACAAATAACATATGAATGCAAATTATTCCACTAACTTAAATGGCAGGTGTCGTTCAAGTATATCTAAATTTAATCACCTTCTACTGGTCTGTTGTGGGTGACAGTAAGAAATTCTTGAGTTTTCTGTCTTTGCAGATTACTTTTCTAAACTTGTGTCATTAAAAATTTACAATCAAATTTCTCTCTTATTTACATGGCCAATATTTCAAAGCTAGGATTAAACTGAATTTACCTTGCCCTCTTCCTCCTCTTTATATATGCCTTGTGGTCAGTCTTTAATTTCATTATTCCATGTTATATTTTTCATAAAAAGACTATTTTTCTTGTTTCAGGATGGATAATATTCAACTAATGAGCAGACTTTCAGTCTCTGTCTCGTTCTTTTGTTCTGTTCTTGTGTTGGAACAGTTCCACCTTGTATAAGTGAAATATTCACTGGGTCAGAGTGGCTCTGTAGCCCAATTGCTACAGTGTTCACCTGAGCTGTGGGAGTCAAGACTCAAGTCTCTGTTTCAATGACTAATTAACCATTTATAAAAAATGAAATGACTACAACAGGAGATAACAAGAGACTCTTTCCTCAGTAGCCATTAGACTAGATGACAAGGCAGTCAAAAGATAGACAGGTGTGACTCCAACACAGGAGTACAGATTTGGACTTTAGTTTCTTACATCACACCAGAGAGCTGTGACAATGAAGGTTTTGGCTTCTTAGGAGATGCCCAGGTGTTTTTGGTCAGACATTTCATTCTTGTCCAAAGTGGTTCAAATATTCCTGCAAAAAAGATTTCCTTTTTTTGACTAATAAATATTTCATGACAAAACAGTATATTCAGAAAATCCCCACTGAGCCCTATAAAATTCCAAGTCACAAGGACTTCTGAGGCTCTTTTTTACTCAAGGATTTCTTTCTCTCTGAATACATCTGGTAGGTTGGAGCAGCTACTGCACCTTTGGGACAAACTTAGTTCCAAAAATAATGACAGTTGTCCTGGTTTGAGTTAGAACAGAAATAATTCTGTTCAGTGATTTCACTTTTCAGCTCAGCCTCTTTTAAATCACTGCACTTTCTGAAGTTAATGGCAGATTTTCACAGACAGCATCTGCTTCCATCAGTGATAACGCTTCATGGTTAGAGTTAGTACCAAAGATTGGTGTGGAGACCAAGGCGATTGCTGGATCTTGTACCATGTTTTGAGTGCAGAAAGTAAAAGGCACCTGCAGGGAGGAGTGGCCAGGACAGGTGACCCCAAACTGACCAACGAGGGATTCCAGCCCATAGATGGCATATTTGGTATAAAGCTGAGGGATCACAAGGGTCAAGCCTCTTCTTCAATGCCCAGTGTCCAAGGAGGACTCTGTCCATTCTGTCTTTGATCCTGACCCATGTGTTCCAGAGATCAATTCCAGAGTCCAGCTCCTGAATCTGGTTCCTGGCTGCCCCTGAGTCCATCCTGGGACTTCCCCAGTGCCTGCTCCAAAGCATCAGTGGTAACAGTGACATAATTGCCATGAGGGGAGGTGGCTTCAATACTGGTTTTGTATATATTCCATTTTATTATGATACTATATTTATTATGATATTATATTATTATTATTTTCCTTTCTTTTCTAATTGCTAAGTCTCTCTCCCTTATTCCCTTTCTCTTCCCCTTTGGGAAGTGAGAGGGGTTAACAGAGAGCCTCTGTTATAGGTCAGGTGGGCTTCCCTGACCCTAAACCATGACAATGGTGATTACATAAAAGGCAGCATAATCATGCAAATCGAGTTGGGGTGATCCCCTCAAAATACTGTCCTGCTCAAGAGTATTCTATAGAATGACATTATGAACCAAAATACCAACTAAACTTTAAGTTTACCAAAATATTGTGGGGGGGGTGTGTGAGTGTCTGTGTGTTCCCCTTGAATAAAACACTCTAGATAACACTCCAGTTGCCAGTCTAGATAAGCACATGATCTTCCACTGAAGTATTAAAATGAAGTGCATATTTTCAAAGTCATAAAATGAAAGCATTTGAAACACAAGTAATTAAAAAGACAGCCAGTACACTTCATGTAAGGAAATGAATTTCTCTTGGTTGTAGCATTGACATGTCCTTAGTGTTCTTTGCAATGGGAACCAAATGCCAGATGCCCGATAGCGTTACTGTTTCTAGGTTGCCTCATCTTGCCCCATGTGGTCTTTTTAAGCAGACTGATCTTTCTGCCTGAGCTGACAGTTTCCAGTGGCTCTGTTATAACTTAATATGCAGATAGGGACTTTGAGGTGGCTTCATCTCCCCTAACTTTGGATGGCAACAGTAAGAGGTGTCTGTTAGACCAAATCATTCTAACCTCCTGTTATATTCAGCTGAGAGGAAACAGACACTTTTCACCTGTCCTGCTCTACTATGTGGTGACTGGATCATCAGTACTTAGAAAGGAGTCCAACTGACTAGTTTGGATGAAGAAGATAACTCTTTTAAGTTGAAAAAATCCCTCTACTGAGGTGAAAATCTCCCTATTCTTTGCTTCTGTACAGATTTTAGAAACAATACGCTTCTAAGCACGGAAGTAAATGTTTTAGAAAATTACAATCTCCCAAATTAAAGAAAGAGAAAGAAATACAGAAAGAAAAAGCTTGAGGAAGGTGCTGAAGAGATACCAAATTTATTCGAATTATTAAAAGCAACTGCATTTCTTTAAAATATTACAGTGGTAATGGATATGTCTAGCCTCCAACACATCTGAAGGGAAAAAAAGAAAATATGTGTATCTGAATAAACATATTAAAGAGGATAAATATAATAACTTGTAATGCTGATGTTAGTCATGCTATAGCAAGGGAAAGAATGAGTGACAGCAATTCATTGCAATGGCATGTTTTAATTTTGAAAGTCAGGCCATCCTTAAAATTATACATGCAGATTAAGTACTACATGAATTCCAAACCTTAATAGAAAATATCAATGAAATTATAAATTTCAGCATATGAAATACGAAGCATGATGTGTTTCCCTGAGCATTTATTTTCCATGTCCAGCAAAAGGTAATAATGCAGAATAACTGGCATCATTTTATTAATATAATGGGAATCTCTGAGACTGGATCAAAAATTCCAGAAATGAAGAGCTTAAGGAATTGGTTTGACAATTCAAAGAAAAAAGTTAACCTTGCATTTTTGGTATTTTTCTTTGGTGCAATTTCATAGTAATAATCTGTCAAAATCTTTTCCATTTCAACCAATCTTTTGAAAATTGCAATTCATTGAATTAATCCAATCTCAAGAAATCACAATTTAATCTGCGAGCAGACAAACCACGGAGTTTTATTACAAGCTGTTAGAAAATGCCTTTGGTGTGAAGAACAAGATACTTCCGTTCTGTAAGAAGTAAATTGTGAGGCCAGGTGCACAAATTCTACAATAATTTGATATGAATTTTCCTTTATAATGTTTGCTTTTGTGATATCAGTTATCCAGTCAAGATTTAAGCAGGCCACAAAATTATTTAGAATCTTCAAAATTTCATGGCAATTTGTAGCATAAAGGTAATTTGAAGATGTGCTTCAGATGTTTTGAGTTTGATCTCAGCTTTCATCACTTGATTATTCAGGTTCATTAGTTAGTCAAATTACATAAATGTCACTGAAGTCACCTTATAAATGTCAAGTTGAATGTCAGCTGACAGCTGAAATGGTGACATTACTAAAATGCTTCGTATGAGGGTACTTTTTGTCACAATAAAAATTGTTTCTGTCCACTGAGACAGCTGTGACTTAGTGGTACCTAATTTTACATGTACAGAAGAACAGGAAGGATGGCTTCTGCTTTCAAAGGCTGCAGAGGAAACAGTTTTATGAATCCCAGTATGAAGATCTTATGTAGAACCTCTTCAGCAGTTCAAGTTGCACACTTAAAAGCATTACTTCACATGCAACTTGATATTATGTTCATGGCTTTTGATGAAGTGAGATCAATATGTTTAAGTTCCAAACTCCGTAGGTTTTTTTTATATATTAGTACAACCCCTAATTTGTGGATGAGGGGGTTAATTCCACCCTAATTGTCTACCCATGCTGAAACAAGCAGAGCAGCAGCACTGCACTTCACTGTAAAGTGGTGGAGGTTTTAATTTTTGCTGGCACATTGGAAGGCTTTTGGACCATTGTGCAAATTAGAGTATAATGCAATACTCTAGAAGAAATAATTATACCCAGCCTCTGTAAGCTAGGAATTGCACACAAAAAACTTGGGCCTTTTAATTTGGTCACATATAATGTATGAAACACTGTACTTCCAAAGCTAATGGAACCAGAGGGAGCATTATGATTATGACTCCTTTAATATATTTTTCCATTTAAAAACTGGGGTCAGACTAGAACAGAGCAAAAGGATGAAGTACAATTTAAATGCTAGAGACCGGCATGGAGTATATGAAGTGGAAAACAGTTAGTATATGAGTACCTCTGTGGTGCCACTGTGTGTCTGAATGTCTGCTCTGTAAGCTGCAGTTTCAATAGCAATATATACATTGTGGGTATGGCGAGGAATACTGAATAGTTCCCTGTTTTATAGCAAAACCTTCAGAAAAGGTAAAGCGTAATATTATTGCATGTCATGAGGGAGGGGGTTTATGTGGTTGTCTCCAACATTTCTTTAAAATAAGACATGAAAAAGCTACTTTGTTTTGTTGTGGCTAAGGGAGATTGGGATGAGTTATGAACTAGTACAGTTCTCATTTTTTGGGAGTGTCTTTTCTTTTAACATCTTTGCAGACAGCACTGTAGCAGGTTCCTATATTGCAAGAGGTGGAGAATATATTCTCATTGGTTTAGTAATATTGAGTTGTACCTTATTTAGCCGCTAGCATTTTTTGAATTTAATAGCAATATTTGGAGGCTGAAGTGTCCCAGTTTGGCCCTTTTGCAAGGGAGGGGTGCATTCAAGCCTCTGAAGGTGCAAAGAAGCAGCAATGTTTGAAAGAGTACAAACAGGACATGGAGGCAGCATGACACACTTCTGAAACTAAAACTGCGGTATTGTCATGGCATGCGTGATATATGTAAGATGCCAGTAAAAAGCAGATGAAATTTCCACACAGTAAGAACGTTTTTATGATACATGGTTCTTAAGATCAGTGAAATTTCAGTGATACATGTGTACGTTTCAGTTCCTAAGACAAAAGAGGAGAAGAAACAGAACTTTGCACTGCAGGAGGGGCAGTCTCAAGCAAATGTCAAGTTATTTCTTTTCATTCTTACAGATGCTGAGCAATTAATCTATACCTTTAATCTCAGTATAATGGAGAGATGAGGAGACAGAGAAATACAGTGTTCCTAGGGAAGCAGAAAGTTCTTAAAACATTCAGAGATGCTCTCAGTATATCCAGTGGCAAACAGAATGCCTCCAAGTTGAATATAGGTTTACTGAAAGGGAACCCACTTCCAAAGATGGCATTTTAGAATCACAGTGCTGATGAGTTGGCTCCTGGCTATTGTGGCCAAAAGACACCTCCGAGTATGGCTAAGACTGTGATTCCTGGATAAATTAACACTGTTTACCTTGTCCCCTGTCCCTCTCCTCCCTTCTCTCTTATGCTGGTGTTGGTGTTCATCTGATTCACAGAGTACCAGTGCATGAATTTAAACAAGTAGAAAAAAAATGTTTTCTTGAACTGGATCACTCCAGGTTGAGACAGGCACCAGTAGTAGCACAAGGAAGTGAAGGGGGAACAGGCAGGCTAAACTGTGATGAAACTGCAACATAAATGAAAGTAAAGACAAAAGACTGGTAGTGACATATATTACGTTTGCAATTAGAGAAGCACAGAATGTTTGAGGTTGGAAAGGACCTTTGGAGGTCACCTGGTCCAATCCCTCTGCTCAAGCAGCGCTACCTAGAGCTAGCTGCCCAGGAACATGTCCAGAAGGCTTCTGAATATTTCCAGTGAGGTTTTTCTTCTGTAATTACATCAAGAATAAAATTGTTATTTTCATATTAAGCTTTCTGGGGGTAAAGTGAACTCATGTGAAGCTGACAGATAAAAGGTATGTTGCTTTCCTGGAAGGAATAAGTGTGGCCAGGTGGTCTTAAGAGGAATGCTTTGAATGCCTGGAAAAACAGTGCAGACTTGGGACTTGCAGAAGTTGGGTTTCTCCTCACATGAAAAAGTACTGACAACTGAGTACTCCACTTCAGGAAAACTGTTTCCAAAGATCAGTATTTTAATCCAGGCACTGATGCTCAGGAACCCTAAATCAAGTCCTTCTCTACCACCGGCAATTGTCCCTGTAGGTACAATTAGCCTGCTGCTGTTTGGGCAGAAATTGAGCCCAAGGGGGTGACCTTGCAAAACGACGTGCCTCCTGGTAGGTAGTGCAGTGTTGGTGGTGGCATCCACAGATGCTGATGAAGCAAGCCTCCTCTACAGAGAGGGGGAGTGCATCAGAGACGGTTTTTTAAACTGTCTTTAAAGCTTGTGTACCATCCAAAGAGACATGCAAAATGGATTGTCAGATTCCAGCCTTAAAGGGGAAGACCTGACAGTTTTTAACGAAGTGATAGCAGACCAAGCCATAGATTATAAACTGTTCAAGACGGTTGTATTGAACCATCATCCATCATACCTGAAATGCCTTGTCTGAAATTTGGAGATCTCAAAAAAATTAATAATTTGAGCTACATTAATCACCTCATAAACTAGATGACTTTTTAGAAAGTGACTAAAAGGGTTGAGCATTAAAATGCATTAGTAAGCCTAATTGCTATGCATCAAGTCCACAAGGCTTTTGACAATGATGTGAAGAGAAAGAAGCTTGAATTTCAGCCTTGAAAAGTCAACAGTTAAGGCTTTTTTATTGTATGTGAAAAATAGAGCCCTTCACTGAGTAAAGAGAGACAGGGTAGGGCAGTGACTATGGCCAGACCATGCCATGTGCCAGGATGAGGGTCCTCCTGGCAGGTATAATGCAGCACCTCTTAGCAGGAGGCAAAAATGGAGAGAGTGAGCACATGATAGCAGAGAAGTCCATATTGTCACAGTGGCACAGCTGGCAAAGACTTGTGCCCTGTTTGCCAGAAGATACTGATTCATGTTCCTGACTGCCATTAACTTGTATGGACAATTTATTCTAACCTCTCCATGCCTGTTTTCCCCATCTGCTGACAATCAATTAATTAACAAGGCAACTATAATGTGTTCTGTGCTTTGAAAAGCTAATATGATATATAAATGTCAAATAATACTAGTAACTTCCTTTGGGATACTTTCTAAAACTTTTCTGAAGATAACAACAGGTTCTGCCTAGCAAAGGACACATGTCCCATTAGCTAAAACCTCAAGTTTCTCTCAGCAGAACAAGGCCCAGCAGGCAAAATGTCCATTTTGGAAAGGGCCAAAATACTGAAAATCTCTCCGTGTCAGGAAGCTAAGAATGCCCAAAATAGCTGTTTCTAGCCTTAGAGGTGGGAGGCACAGGTTTTTGTTTCGTTTCATTTCGGACATTAAGGATACCTGCAGCTTGCTCCCTCTTTTCCTTCTTCCCATTGCAGCCATTTCCCATTTCTTATGTTGTCTACTGTGCACTGAGGTCTGGCTGTACCTGACTCCATACTGGTTCCAGTCCTGCCTTTTGGGCTAGGGCCTTTCCTTTAATCTATTCATTTTAATTTCCAAGGCAGATGTGTTTTTACTGACACCAATCTAAGTAGATCCCAAGTCACACAAGCAGTCTCGTTCTTCTTTGGGCAAAATTCTGCTCAACTAGAGCTCTTCTCTTGAGCAAAAGTCAAAAGAACCAGACCTCAGGTGTCATTATTCACATTTTCTTCTCTCTAGGTACCAGCTTGAAGTAATTTTATCATAGAATAGCTATTTTTCAGGTACTTCTTTTAATCTGAATGTTTTTCAAGCACACTTCTACGTTAGTGATAACTACATCAGCAATGACACTTTCCTTCTCAGTTCCCTCCTTTGTGTACATTTGACATGATAGCTCTTACTGAGGTGGTTAAAATATCATTGCACCACTTCACTGCTACATGCAGAGCAGAAATAATGTTTCTGAAAAGACTTTTTGTGTGACCAGAATTCTTTACTGTGGTCCAACTCAGTCAGCAGACCAGGTGAAGTCAGTGAGAATATCATTCATGCTGCTGAACTTTTAGTACCAAAGAAGGCAACAACAACAACAACAAGAAAAATCCTCAAACTGGAGGCTGAGTTGAGATTGATCATTACTTGTAAACATGACAGATTTCACCTGGAAATCATGGAAAATATTTCTGCATATTTATGGACAATTTTCAGGATGATATGTTAAAACCCCAGACTTTCTACTCCTGTGGAAATCAGTTCTGAAACTTTCTAAGACAGTGATGGAGCTTTTAGAAGCTGGAGTTTTTAACTGTTTCAGCCATTAACCTTAATCCCTTACATTCATGTTATTTATATGGCTGTAAGTTTTCACCTATATCCTATATTCATCTTATATTTAATGTACCTATCCACTTTGTTAGACTGTTGCCTAAAACTGTCAAAGCATAATTCTTAAAATATCTACATGTGGGAATAATCTCAGGGCTGCAGTACAGAAAATGATTTTTTTTCTCTTCAATTTTTAATATTGCTATATTAGCAATTATTATTCAAGTATTACTACAATTATTACCTAACAGTGGTGTGGTAGTTGGAAGACTATTAAGAATTTAGTATATAATTTCCTTGTGTACCAGCTGGGATACTCTAAAGCTAGACAAAAGGTACTGGCAGGAAATGGTGCCTTGAGGGTGGTGTCTGTGATACTCCTATGTAATGAAGTGTAATGAAGTGACCAGGGTAGCTTTCCATGTATGGAAGAGAGAGGATTGCATTTCCTTCCCCAGCTTCTCAGGAGAACCACAGCACAGACCATTTCTTTACCATACCCTATGCTCTCTGATGTACAAATAGTATTTTGATCATAGAAACCAAATTCATATACAAAAGATTACATGTATTTTTAAATAGTTCCTCATGCAAAAGATACTCAGGCTTGCCTTTTTTCCTGCTTTTCCTTAGAGACTGATGGAAGCAACAATATTTCAGACTTAATGAAATGCCTAGAGAAATACATTTTTCTCCTTGAGAGATTTGTTTCAAGCTAATACCACTTTCTGCCAGTGAGCATGACGAAGGACAGAGCCAAGAGGAACCTAGTAACTGATAGAAAATATCCCAGTAATGGATGAGAAAGCAAATTAATAAAATACTGACGTGATAAGTCATACAAATTGTTTCTTTGCTCTGAGCGAAAGGGGAAACATGACTTGCTGTCTGACAGAGTAGGTCACTTTGATGGCATACTTCATGGGACCTGCTGTCCCAGCAGAAGCTATTTGATTTCATTTATAAGGTAATGCTTGTTACAAAAGATGAGTCTCATTCATGCTTTCTTTGCTACTCCTTTTTAAATATCTAATGCCTAAACCTCTAAAATAATATTCTTGTCACAAAAAGCGTGCAGAAGAGGAAAGAGAACACCCACTGCTTCCTTCCTCCCTCCCTCTTCATTACATTATTTACTTGTCTTTCCTTCATTTCCCCTTTTGTCAGCTCCTTCCTGTGACAGTCCTTCTTTCTGGCTGGTGTGTTTGTGTATGTGTGTCTACAAAGTTCTGCAAACAATAAATGGCAACGAATAATGTTTTCTTGTGATTTTTTTTTAACGGTGTCTTCCCATTATTCTTTGGTAGTCAGATAATGATCGTGAAAAATAGATTCTTCCTGCTGATTAGTGAAAAGAGCTGACCTGTTTGATGTGTATAAGAATGGCTAAAGCCTCTCCTTTGCAATATTCAACAGCCAAAATAACAGAGAAAGGGACACGCGACCATCACATTATCTGGTTCTGTTTGCTGGAGTTTTGTCTGCTTTGGAAACAGAAGAGACCTCACAATCTGCCATAGGTTTTCTTTCCTCCACTGCTTACTCTGCAGGAACCTGAACAGAAACCATGTGGTCTGCAAACTGTGAGCAGGATGGAAATGGTTTTCTTCCCTGTCACAAATATTTAAGCATGTCTGACCTGTATTTTTGTTTTGACAGTTTTCTGTGAGTAAATATTGGTTCTAAACTGAAAAGTAGTGTCTGCAATAGGAAGTGTTGTGTTAGTCTAGTGTCACCAAAACTCTGACTCTGCATTCAGCACAGGCTTTAGGCCTCAGAGATCTCCCCTGCCATGGGGTAGTAGTTTAAGACATTTCTTAAGCTTGAGCTCAAACCAAAATATAGTTGTTAAGGAACTGAAAAGCACACTGGAACATACAAATATTTCATTTGTAGACAGTTTTTATTTATCTTTGCTTCAAAGCAAACAAGGCCTCTTGGCTTACTCATTGTGTTCTTCAGCATAGGATGGGAACTCTGCCTTAATTTCTGCAGGACTCTACAGTACCTAACATCAAAGAGCTGCCATTTATATCAATTTGAGAACTCCTGCAGTGCTGCACTTACTCTGCAGTTTGCAAGCTTCTCAGCTGCCCTTTCTGCCTGCCTTGCAGAGGAAATGTGGCTGCAACTTCACCTGCAAATGCAGAAACAGCATAAGAAAGCTGAGGGCCAAATTAGCTGTGGTTTGTGGTATGTCTTCTGTTGCTTCCATTTCCTGCCACTCTAATCCTACCCACCTCACACATGTAAAACCATTTGCTTTAGAGAGATCTTTGGGCATATATCTGTTGTTCACCTGTGATTTAAGTCCTTGCCCCCCCCACACCATGAATTGATCATCAAGCCTCCTTTAATCACAAACAAGATGCTCTATGAGTATTAATCATTTTATCTACTTTGATTTTAAAAGAATGGCGCCTTTTTATGTAAGAAAAGGAACTAACTGGGGTTGAGATGTGTTCTGTGCTTAGAAAAGGCATTCAGTTTTGCCTACAGTAACTCACAGGGATAATTCTATACCCTCCTTCCTCTGTATTATGTCAATTGTACATCCACTCTCTGATGGATTTTGCTCTCGTGCAAAATAAATATAAACTGGATCCCTGAACATTTGAAAAAAAAACCCAGGCAAGAAAAGTAGTTAATAACAATGTACAATACCCTAATAATTATAGGCTATTACAAATCATATACCTATATTGTGTCACTTTAAGTTTAAAATAAAGTATGGCTTATATTATTTGACTATATTATACCACCAACAAGAAATGGGGGAAGCCTTCCTTCATTTAATTGTCAAAATAATATCTGTAATGTAAATGGTGCTGGCCCTAGCCCTGGCCATCTCTGCCTTCCCAAATCCTCCGCTACATATTGAATGATATTTGCTAGTGACGCAACACAATTTGGAGCACACAAGCTGATCTGGCTTCTGCCAAAAATGGCTCTTTTTTTCACTATGGGACCACTGGCTTACTCCAAAGCTGAATTTGTAGAAATTACCATGCTTCTCTTGTGAAACTGAGAGAACCTAAAGCCTGTTAGCTCTCATAGCAAACCTGGGAGATGTGCTGCTGAAGACTGCTAAGAACTTTTCTGTGACATTGATCTAAGCTTTGTCTGCAAACAGGTCACATTGTTTGAGCAACACTAATAATCCCTATTAATTAATCTCATACCAGAACTCTGGTTGCTGACACAATGCTCAGACTGAGCAGCATCCTATCATCCCCTTGATTGCCTGGAAGTGCCACCTCTACTACTAAAGTTTACCAAGGAAGAAACCTTGGGCAGAGGCACCTCCTCAGCTCTGGAATAGCTGCAGTTACTTTGTCTAACCTACTTTTTAAGACCAGAGTAGGCAAAGCACTATCTCTTTGGGTAGAGAATGTCATATGTGTAAAAATGAGCTCTTACGGTGTAGCAGCTTCTAAGAACAGGAAATAACCTACCTTTGCTAGTAAAATTGCTTTGCATAAGCATCTGCAGTCACCTCTGCACACTAAAAGTTACACTGCTCATATAATTACAAGACATTAACAGAAATGGATTGTCTAGATCAGGCCTCATAAACATATATTTTCAAACGTGCACCAGAGGGAAGAGTTTAGTAAACAGAACTCAACCATTACCACTGCCTCACATAAAACAGTGGTGGTCTTGAGGCTTGCAGCTGCTTAATCACATCAAAGAGCAGTCCAGTCACAGGTTTACAACACATTACCATAGACTCAAAAACCTTTTGCTTTCTTCAGGTCTCTAGTATTCTATGCAGTTTCTTGGAGATGTCACTAGAATCTCTTTCAGTCTAATCAGCTCTTACACCATTCTTCCTTCTACTCTCATGAGAAATGAGCTTCATTTTCTCCGAAGTCCTTTGAGTTTTATGGAGTAATTACAAAGTAATTAAGATGAAAAAGTTTTTCATCATATAATTTTTTTTTGCTTTCTTAATTTGGTGTTTATCAAGCTGATTATTCACATTTATTTTATATAAATTAATATTTTAAAAGTCAATTAGTATCAGGAAAGGTTTTTTAGTAATTAAAATAGATTCAAGGAAGTGACTTTGTCTATTTTCCATTTTCTTACAGAATATTTCTTCAAAAACGTGTATTTGTGTCAGGGGATAGGGCTGGGCTGGCCACCAGACAAATGATGGATGATGTCTATTAACCTCTTTCCTTTCCCAAAGGGAAGAGAAAGGGAATAAGGGAGAG